>JADMLD010000610.1:0-468515 GCA_017589585.1 Phylloscopus whistleri | reverse complement strand
GGAAGAGACATCTTAGCACAATGGGGCATGAGAATGGAGGTGGATTTCTAATGGGGGTCACTGTGGCACTTGCCACTTTGAAGCTAACCTGGAAAACAGACAACCCTGTCTGGGTGGATCAGTGGCCCCTTGAACGAAAAAAACTGAGTGCACTTAAAAAGCTAGTCAAAAAACAGTTGGAAAAAGGGCACATCAAACCAACAAACAGCCCTTGGGATTCTCCAGTGTTTGTTATCCGCAAGAAAGCTTCTGGCTCATGGAGATTGCTTCATGATCTCAAGAAGATCAATGATGGTCATTGAAGAAATGGCACCACTTCAGTGGGGACTTCCATCTCTCTCAATAATTCCAAGAGATTGGCCACTTGTGGTCATTGATCTCAGGGATTGCTTTTTTAACATTCCGCTTCATCCAGATGATGCTCCTGGATTTGCATTCTCCGTTCCAAGCATCAACAGACAGAAACCTCTGCAAAGGTACCATTGGGTCGTTCTACCGCAAGGTCTCAAGAATTCACCAACTATTTGCCAAGGTTCGTGGCGCAAGCTTTGTCTCCAGCGCGGAAAAAACATCCAGAAGCGAGAATCATTCATTACATGGATGATCTGCTCATCGCAGCGCTGACTAAACAAGAGTTGCAAAAAGCTCGTAACGGCATGATTGCAGAAGTGCAAGGTGCAGGATTGGAAATTTCCACTTCAAAATTTCAAGAAATTGCACCACGGAAATATTTAGGACGGAGAATCTCAGAACAACAATAAGACCGCAGAAAATGCAGATCAAAGCAGAAGTCCAGAATTTGTGAGATCTGCAACAGCTTTTAGGGAGGGAGATCAACTGGATGAGACCAATTCTGGGAATCACAAACTATGAACTTGCATCATTGTTCAATCTTTTGAGAGGGGACTGTGACATCAAATCTCTCCAGAGCTCTCACACCAGAGGCTTGGGAAGCGCTTGGAAGAATTGCTGAAGCTCTCCAACAGACAAGCACATCGTTTTTGTAGCATCTCTGCATTCTTTCTTGTGGTGTTGGGGGGAAAGATACAATTGTATGGCTTGATTTTTCAGTGGGATTCCTCACAAAAGGACCCATTGTTGATTTTAGAGTGGATCTTTTTATTTTACAGATCACCAAGAACAATTCTCATGAGCTTGGAGATGACAGTTTGGATCATCATCAAAGCTAGATCTAGGTTGCTGACAATGGCGGCAAAGATTTCACAACAATTTACCTGCCTTTGAAAAAAGAATATTTTGACTGGGCACTGCAAAAGTCGGAGATTTGCAGATTACATTGTTAGACTATCCAGGCACTTGCACAATTCACTTTCCAAGCCACAGAATGTTAATGGCAAAAAAATAAGTTTAAGAGAAAAGCCGAAATTAAGTGAGGTGCCGTTGGATGCAACAAACGTTGTTTACCAATGGCTCAGGAAAAACACACAAATCAGTAATTACGTGGCAAAATGCGACTACAGGAGAGTGGGAGTTGAACATAGAAATAGTGCAAGGTTCACCCCAGATAGTCAAGTTGGCAGCTGTAGTTTGAGCTTTCGAGCTGTGTCCCACAACCTTTCAATCTGATCACAGATTCAGCTTATGTAGCAAGTATGATCAAAAGACTTGAAGGGTCGATTTTAAAGGAACTGAACAATGAAAACTTATACTTATTGTGGTATGAGGACACTATTACAGGACAGGAAACATGAATATTTTGTTTCCCACATTAGGGCACATTCATCTCTTCCAGGTTTTTTAGCGGAAGGCAACGCACGTGCAGCCAAATCGGCCATGCCAATTTCAAACACTCTGCCAAACATCTTTGAGCAGGCAAAATTGAGTCATGCATTCTTCCATCAGAATGCCCAAGCGCTGATGGAGGGTTTTTGCATTTCCAAAAGCCAAGCGAAAGAGATCATCAGTGCTTGCCCAGATTGCCAGCTTGTGCAGCCTCCTGCATCCATGGGAGCAGTCAACCCAAGAGGGTTGCACAGTCTGCAGTTGTGGCAGATGGATGTCACCAAGTACCCTTCTTTTGGGAAACACAAAAATATTCATGTTGACACATTTTCAGGGGTGATCTTTGCATCGTTGCACCCAGGCGAAACAGCACAACACGCTGGTCATCATTTTTTGCAAGCATTTGCATCACTGGGTGTGCCACAACAGATCAAGACAGATAACGGACCGACATATAGTGGAAAGGTGCTTGACAAGTTTTTGAAGAGATGGGGTGTTCATCACACTTTTGCTATCCCATACTCTCCAACTGGTCAAGCAATTGTTGGAAGATCACACCACACATTGAAGTCCTTTCTAGACAAGCAGAGGACGGGGGAGGCGGACGCAACACCTCACATGAGCTTGAATAAAGCCTTGTATGTGTTGAATTTTTTAAATGGCTCTTTCACAGAGCCCTCTCCGCCAATTATCAGACATTTTTCAGACAGCACAAAGACGAGACTTAAGGAGGGTCTTTTGGTCCTGGTCAGGAATCCAGACACAGGATGAATCAAAGGGCCGTTCAAACTAATAACTTGGGGCAAGGGTTATGCTTGTGTCTCCACAGGAGTTGGACCAAGATGGGTGGCAGCCAAGAACGTGAAACCCTATCGAGTCCAAGCACAGGCAGGCGCGGGCCCTGAGACTGGGAACAAAGAAGTGAGCACGCAAACATGAACGACCATCAAGACAACAGACACCCCTTCATCCGGCATGCAGAAGAGGCTTTGGAACTTAATTTCTTTTTGGGTCTGGGATGGTGTCGCGGTTTGGGAATTCCTACGAGAAGGAGGCCATTTGCAGTATGCATGTGCCTCGTCTTTTTCTTGGTTGCCTTGAGCAATGCGACGGATCTACCCATGGCCCAACCAAAAAATAATGTTTGGGAGACTCTGGCCAACGCATCAGGGTTGGGCACCATTTGCTTGGTGCATTCAAGGCCAGGGAAACCCTTCTCAACATTCCTGATAGGACAACCAATGAACGAATGGCCGATTCCAACAAACATCCCTCCAATGATTTCAAAGTTCATCTCAAATTCGGTTAACAATCCATTTGACAAATGGGATGTTTGGACGAAGTTCCTTCCTGTGGCTCCTTTTGAACCTCAGGAGCTGGAAATTCTGGGATCAGTCAGAATGAATTTCTGTATGAAATTCAATCATTCAGGAGTGGCAGAGAACAAAACAACAGACAGAGGAGAGAATTTATGGACTGTTGGGTTGACCAGGTTGGAGAGGAAGATTTTCTTCCTCAAATCCATGGTCACTATTGGAATTCTATAAATATCGAGGTCTGTAAATAAACTGCCCCTATTTTGCCTTGGACATCTCTGTGTGAGTGTCATTTCTTTTGTGTCCTATTGCGACAGTGAGGATTCACTCTGGGGAGCACTGGAGGCCAACCCTTCTTCCCCACTGCAGATAGCAGAAGCAGGAGAAGCCACTGGCTTGAGATAAGGGCCATTCAGCAGCAGAGGAAAGCTGGGCATGCTGGCAGAGCACAAGAGGGACTTTGGGCACCAATTGTTTTCTTTGGACACGTGTCCAGCTGCTCCCTGGGCAGCAGAGCCTCAGTGCAGGACAGCTGCTCAGGAAGGGAACTGCTGGCTCAGGGTCACTTGCTGGAGCTTGTCCACTTGAACCACTTGTCCCGGCCCTGTCCCCTCCCAAATTCTCTCCCACCGGAGCACTGCCAGGGCTGGTTTAGTCTCAGGAACTGGGGGCTGCCCTGTGCAACATTAACGCCAGCCCAGCCACAACCTGAACCTACCCCCAGACACCCTTGGCAGTCCCTGCACGGCTTCCCATTGCTGCAGGAATAGGGAAAAAGCCCCATGTGACTGTGTCAGTGCCTGCAGAGAGGCACTAAGCACATTCCGAGAATAACCCGGGATGGAATTCCTCCTTGGAAGCAAACGAGGGAAGCAGCAAGGCTGGCAGCAGGACCTGCTATGGGAATGCCTGCACCCCGTTTCATGGGAACAGCCCCCCGAGAGTGTTTTCCCAAGCCCTGCCCCAGGGAAAGGGGCTCTGGGGGCGCTGGTGCCTTTGTGGGGCTGTCCCAGGAACGGGAGCGCTCTGGATGGTGACGCTTAGACTGTAAGAGAGGAGAATCCCACCCCCCTGCATGGGGAGGAAAAGGAATGATCCCCCATGGCTCCTGCCTTCAGGGCAGCGCAGCCATCCGGCCCCACCGCGGGGCTCGGGGTGCCCGGGCCGGGCAGGGTCTGCCCCGCCTGCGGGGTGCGTTTCCCGGCCGGGCACGGGCTGGCGCCAGGGAAGGGGCTCCGCAAGGGATCTGTGCCCGGCCAGCCCCGCTGCCAGCTCTCGGGCCAGGCTTTGCGCCTCTGCAGACTTCGCTCTGCCCCTCCATCCCCCCGCATCCCTCCTCCTTCCCTCGCTGCTCCGCTCCCACCCCACTGACCCCGGCCCCGTTCCCAGCTCAGCTCTCCCGAGCCCCCCCAAAGCGGCTGCCAGCAAAGGCGGCTTCCTACAGCCCACGGAGGAGCAGACACCGCCCTCAGACCCCTCAGACCCCTCTTCTCCTGCCCTGCCATCTCCCCAGCCGTGCCAAAACAGCGGCAACAGGCGGCAGGAGAGCGACAAGATCCCGCTCCCTGCTGCTCCCGGCCCCACAGCTCATCCCCAGGGCCCTACCTTCTCCCTCCGTGCCCCGCAGCTCCTGGGACGGGGAAGTCCAGCTGAGCTCACCCAGCCCCGCCTCTTTCAGAGGGAGCTGCCTCTCCTTTTATGGGAGGAGTAGGGGAGCAATCACTGATTTCCTCTAATTCATATGTTTTCCTGCAGCGGTGCAAAAGTGAAACTGCTGCTGCCTGGTTTGGGGTGAAAAATGTTTTTGCTGAGAGGCGGACTTGAGGATGTTCGAGGTCTTTTCCAATTTTAATGAGTCTCTGATTCCCTGAAAAGCAGCAGGAGCTGGGCAGAGCCTGGGGTTCCTGGCTGGAACCTGCCCACTCTGCTCCCCTTAGCCTGGATCATGGAATCCCAGAACTGGACATCCTGTGCCAAGACCTGTCCATCCTTTTATAAATGAAATGAATGATTTAGGTAATTTGTGTAAATGTTATAGTTAATAATTATAAATACATAGGGGCTATTAAGCAAACTGCGGAAATTGTAAATATATAGAAGATATTAAGCAATAACTGTAAGTTGCAGAAACTACAGAAACAGAAAAGTTAAGAGAGAGCCCGGCTTTGGTGCAGGATAATGTAATGTAACTTTGTATCATAAGACATGAAGAAAGAGGGAAAATGAGAGATTTGGTGAAACCATAGTGACCACAGTGGAAAGTCCCCAGGGACATGCTGCGAGGAAGAGGAGAAACTTCATCCACCAACCACCGTGAGAGGGCAGAAGACCCCAGACTCCCGGAGTTAAAGACTCAACTATCACCAAATATGGGAAAACATGGAGTGGGGAGGGACCAAGGGGGTGTGTGTAAACCAAAAAGTTATAAAAATGGGAAGCTGTGGGGAAAAATCTGAAAGCTGTGCCTGGAAAACGAGTTGAGACTTGTGCTCTCCGGCTTTCCCAGTGCATGCTGCTTGCTTCGGCTTCCTGCTTTAATAAAGTTTATCTAATTAGCACTCAATTATTGGGGCCTTTGTATTTATCAATCCTTAGAGGAACTCTTTCCTAATATCCTATCTATCACTGCAGGCCTGAGGAGCTTAACATCTCAACAAACTGGGAGTAGCACAGAAGACACACAGAAGATAAGGACCAGCAAGGAACATCAGCTCCACACATCACCCCTGGCATGGCCAGATACACCTGGTCCAGAAAAGAGAACCAAGTAATGAGGATGTAATCAGCATTGGATAATCTGTAACCAATAAAAAACGAAATACTAGCAACAGCATAACTTGGGACCAATGAACATTGAACCAATGGATTTCTATGAGTTTTGACTGTATAAAGTTTGGGGGGAAGTCTACCAAAGATCACGTGTGGTGGAATGATTTTTTATGCATAAGCCAGGTTATGTGTGGATGGAAAAAAAATTCTGTTGCAAATCCTGGCCAGAACAGCTTCCTGGCTATAATAAAGTAAACCCCCACCCTGCAATGCCCTATAAAAACCCCACAACCCTGCCTTTGCATGGTCTTTCTTCTGCATCCCCCTGGGTAATAAATGGATTCTTGAGCTTAACAAAACAGAGACTCAACTCATCTGTTTCCCTGCTGGCAGCAGTGGCTGTAACCTCCCTGGACATGAGGAACTCTGTAGCTACACCTTGCTACACTCAGCTAAAAGCCAGGAGTTCTCTGATCCCTCTCCTGGCAATTGCTGAGGCTTCTTCCTCAGCAGAGCCTCTGGTAACAGCCACGCTGGGAAATGAAAAACAAGCGTTTTTGGTAGGCACTGCAGCTGATATTCGGTATTAAATATTGTCTTGGTTTGGAAAGACAGGTATCTGCCAGGGAAAGCTGGAGTTTCTTTTAGAATGGAGAATGGAAACCCCTCACCCCCTCCAAATTATAATTTTGCAGTTAAGGGCTTTCAGGCAAAGATTTGGGAATAGGAATAACAGTTCTTTACTGGGAATGTTAACAATACAAATGTAGTAGAAAACAAAACCACCCAACCAACCAAACAAACAACAATTTTGGAGAACCCTGACAGAGTCAGAGCTACAACCTGACACCCTGTTGGTCAGGGTGTTGGAAGCAGTCCACAAGTGAGTCCTCCTGGAGTGGCAGATGTGGTTCTGTTGAAGTAGAGATGATCCTGAAGAAAAGGGGGTCCAGTGATGGTGAGAGGGGTCCAGTGATGGTGAGAAGGGCCCAGGGATGGTGAGAAGGGTCCAGTCTTCCTCCGCGAATCGGGTGAAGCCAGATACCTTGTGTTCCTGTGTCTCAGTTTTTATCCAGGTAGGAATGGTTGGCTCCCCCCACTGGGTGAAGCATCTCACAATAGGTTGATGAATGTGGATGTTCTATTTTGGGAAGGGTAAGTTTGGGGATGTGTGCTTTTAGGGGTGTCTTAATGGTCCATTAGCAGAAAATATTCCCCTGGAGGGAGGACAGGTGGTGACAGAGATAACAAACACTGCCCCACCTGGGTTTAACAGCTGGCCCATTATCAGAAGGCATCTGCCCCCCTTCCCCCAGAGTTACAAGAGATAAAGAAGAACAATTCCCCAACTGCTTTCAGCAGATGAAATAGAATACACATTTTAGGTTCCATAACCCAAGACAGTAGGGTCAGCCACAGAGCATCTCACAGGGGCTGATTTTGCTGCTGCCCCATGGCTGAATTCCTCTTTGAAGTAGAGCATCAGGTAAAACTTGGAGCCACCTCAAAGAGGCTTCCTGACATATTTTACCCAATCGCAATGTGATTGTACAATTCACTCACTCCACTTGGCCACTGGTTTGGGTCCTACAAGGAGTGTGAAGATACCAAGCTGTTCCCAAGGCTTTCCTAAGCTGTTGTATCCCTTCTGCAATAACGTGGGAATCTCTGTCTGATGACATTCCCAAAGGTAATGCCTGGAGCTGGAGCTTTGGTGTTCCCCAGGCTCTGTGCTGCCCAGGGCTGCAGCTGTGAGCTCACAGTCAGGGTCACTCAGCTCTGCACACAGCAGGGACACAAAACAAATCCTGCTCCTGCTGCACACCAAGGACACCTGGGACAAGTGTTCAGCCCCAAAGCACAAACAAGGGGGGCTGGAGGGAGGAACACAAGGATGGGACTTCATAAACCAAAGCTGGAATTGGACAATTAAACCCCAAAATGCAAAAGGACCCAAACTGATCATAGTGTGAGACCTCCTGACCATTTGTCCATTTTGTGTCCATTTTGTGTTCATTTTGAGTCCATTTTGTGCCCATTTTGTGACCATTTTGTGACCGTTTTGTGACCATTCTGTGTCCATTTTGGCTCCATTTTGTGACCATTTTGGCTCCATTTTGTGTCCATTTTGGGTCCACCTTGGGTGTAGCCCTGCCCAGGCTCTTGTCCTGCCCAAGGTGGATCCTTAAAAGGCTTTTAATAAATCTCTACTTTATTCTCTTAGTTCTGTCCAGTCTCTTTTCCAGGCCAGCCTTCTCAAGGCATCAAAGGTACCCCCAATCCAGGTCTTACTTGGTTCAACAGTGCTTAAGTCACTTCCCTAACCTGGCTGGTGTGACAAGGGAAGGCTTCTGGCCACTCAGCAAAGGTATCCACCAGAACCAGCAGGGATTTATATTTTCCTTGTCTGGGCAATTCAGTAAAATCAACCTGCCAGTATTTACCCAGAACATTCCCAGTTTTTATGGCTCCCAGCATTATTTTGTCAGCCGTGTTAGGGTCATTTCTTTAACAAACTACCCTTTGTTGGACTCTTGATTGCACAGTCTGAGCCATTTTAGACCCAATTATAGATTTTTGCAAACGTTTCCAAAGCTTTTCAGCCCTTCAATGAGTGCCTTTGTGTTTGTGATCCCCTATTTCACACAAGATCATTTCTAGGACTTCTTTCTGCCTGGCTGGGGTAACTGCCCACAGCCTCATGGATCCAATTTTGCTTCTAAGCTTCTGCTGTCCTTATCAGCTCCTTTTCTGGGTGATCTTGGGGCTCTTCCAGCACTGTTCCTGCTTGTGATGCTCAGTCCCAGCTGCTTTGTCCTCTCGTGCCATCCTCTCTGCTCCCACAGGCTCCAGGACATCCGCAGGGACATCATCTTCATTCTAGGGAGAGGGGGGAAGGTGGCACTGTTATAAATAACTATGGAATTGTTGGCTTTTGCAAATTATTTTGATATAATGCAGTTTGTAATCACCTGCTTTTGATATAATTTGTCAGCTTTTTATATTTAATACCCTAATGCCTGTGTAGATTGTATATTTTAGTTTATTTTATATATTTATATATAAATAGTTTATTAAATATATTTATTTTAAATATATTATAGTTTAGGTTTTCGCAGAATATTAAAATGGAGAGTATGTCCTGTGTATTATAACATTAATTTTTGCAGAATTAATTGTAGTTGGGAAATAATAACTGATGCCTTTATTTCCATAACTAACTGACAGTAGCGAGATAGCAAATGTCGATTGAAAGTGCTTGTGAAAATGGATGAATTGTCTGTATGATAAGAAAACATTGAAAATAACCAGGCAAATAACACCAAAAGAGCAAGGAGGAATCTACCCCTGACCCTTCACTATCAATAACTGTCAAACCACAGACCAGGGGGCCTCATGAGGAAATAAAATACAAGACTCTCACAATCACACCTGCATTGTGGCAGGTACTGTAAAAAGATGAGGTCAAGGGTCGAATTAAGATAAAGAATTCCCAGAAAATGTAAACTCAAAGGAATGTTTGAATATGTATAATCTTCATAAATATGTATTTGACCAGTGCAATGAGAAAGTATACAGGAAGAGTTGTTATAGTTAACTGTGCATCTGGCTACAACTGTGCAGCCAGTGCTGTTACTTTTGGGTTTATCCTTTATTATCCCTTACTAAATTTTAAAAAATTTTAAATATAGTTTTTTAAAAATTAATTTAAAATTAATTTTTAAATTAATTTCACATTAAAAAATTTAAAATTAATTTCAAAATTAAACATTTTAAAATAAATTTAAAACTTAAAATTTAAAATTTAATTTAAAATTTAAATTTTTTAAATTAATTTCACATTAAAAATTAAAACTAATTTAAAAACTAAACATTTGAAAATTAATTTGAAAATTAAAATTAAAAATTTAAAATTAAAACTTTTAAAATTAATTTTAAATTAAAAATGTTAACATTAATTTCACATTTTAAAATTTAAAATTAATTTAAAATTTAAACATTTAAAATTAATTTCAAAATTAAAATTAAAAATTTAAAATTCAAAATTTTAAAGTTATTTTATAATTCATTTTTTAAAATTAATTTCACATTAAAAATTAAAATTAATTTAAAATTAAACATTTTAAAATTAATTTAAAATTTAAAATTTAAAATGTAATTTAAATTTTTTTTTTCAAATTAATTTCAATTTTAAAAATTAAAATGAATTTAAAAATTAAACATGTTAAAATTAATTTCAAAATTAAAATTAAAAATTAAAAATCAATTTAAAATAATTTTTTAAAATTATTTTCACATTAAAATTTAAAAATAATTTAAAAATTAAACACTTTAAAATTAATTTAAAATTTAAAAATTTAAATTTTAAAATTTTAAAGAGTTCAACACCATTCAACAACACCATTCCTTGAGGGGGGTTGCAGGCTCTCCCCACCCTCACCCCAACCCCCCGGCGCGGGGGATGCTCACCTCCAGCGATGCTCCGCAGCTCCTGCATCTCCTGCTGCAGCCGCAGCCGCAGCAGCTCCCGCAGCAGCTCCCGGCGGCGGCTCCGCGGGGTGACCCCCATGCTCCGCAGGGAGCTCTCGGTCAGGCGCAGCAGCGCTCGGCCCGTCAGGGCGTGTTCCCTTGCCAGCCCCGCCGCCCCGCCGTGCTCCGCCAGCCAGGAGCCCACCTCGGCCTGCGACCACCGCCCCACCGGGCGCTGGGGGCACTCGGGTCCCTGTGAGGGAGGACAGGAGGAGCCAGGTGTCCCGTTTGGTCACCTCTGTGCCACCGTGACCCGCCCCAGTCACCGCCCTGCACTGGTGGCTGCACCTTCGTCCCCACCTCGGCTCATGGGGGTCCCCAAATCCCTGCCTGTGAGAGTTCCCCCCATCCTCCGACCCTGGGGACCCACAAATAATTTGTAGGAATTCCTCATCCTTCACCCGTGGGGATCCCCCATCCCCAAACCTCCTCCTGTGGGATTTCACATCCTCCATCCATCTGGATACCCAAAACCTCACCCATGGGGGGTCTCCCATCCTCCACTTGTGGGTATCCCACGTCCTTCATTCCTGGGGGTCCCCAAACCTCCACCTGTGGGGGTCTCACATCCCCATCCATGGATGTCACCCCCTCCTCCACTACTGAGGTTCCCTGCACCCCACTGCAGTTTTCGGGGGGTTCCCCAGCCCCTGCCCACTCTCACCTCAGCCTTGGGGCTCCCCTCCAGGGGTGCCTCAGCCCCATCCTGTGCAGGGAGCTCCATGTGGGGCACGGGGGCAGTTCTGGCTCCCTGCAAACGGGGCTCCGTCAGCGGTGGGGGGTCCCCCATGTCCTGCCTGCCCCACAACCCCCCCCAGCCCCCCACCCTGGCAAACCACCACCCCACAATCCCTCCTGGGGGCACACAGTGGGGGCTGTCGCGCTCCTCGATGCCACCCAGCCCGTGCCCACCCCCGGCACCCGGGGGTCGCGGCTCCACCGCCCTGGCTCTCCCTGAGCCCTCAGGGGACACCGGCACCGCCCGGCCGGGACCCCGACCCCCTTTTTTTCTCATTCCCCCCCTCCTCCTACCTCGCTCCGGGTCCGTGCCCGACGCCAGGAGAGCCAAAGGAACCTTTGCCCCGGGCGTGCCCCGACAGCCCCGAGCGCTGCTCCACCAGCGGCCCCGCCGGGCAACCAGGGACCCCCCTGGGCATCCCGAGTGGGCTCCATCCACACCGGGAGCTCTGCCGAGGCTCCCCCAGCCCTCCCGGATCGCTGCCACCCCGCCCACCCACAGCAGCTTCCACGCCACAAAGGCAAAGGAACTCACCCGAGCGGCTTCAGCCACAACGGTGCCGAGGGCAGCGAGGGTCCCGCAGGCGGTGGGGACACGGGAGAGGCCCCGGCGGGGCGAGGGGAGGAGCGGGAGGAACCTCCGGGATGAGTCACATCCGACGGGCTGCAGCCCTGCCCGGCCCCGGCGTGTGCGGACCGGCCCCTGCCTGGCAGGTCCTCAGGGCGCTGCTCTGCCCCCGCAGCCTGGAGGGGGTTAAACCTCCCCCCAAAAAAACAAAAACACCAGCCCAGTGGCACTTGAGGAAATGTGTCGCCTGGGCTCAAATGATCGCGGTTTTGTTTTCCAGCCTGAACGATTCAGGGATTCCAAACCAATCCCGGCCCTTCCCCGGCCCCGGCAGTTGCCCTCTCCCCCTGGAGCAGTGCTGTGGTGCAAGATTTCCGAGGAAGAACAAACAGGACGAGCCCGGGTGTTGCACCATCCCTTATCTCAGCAGGCAGCAGCTGGTGGGTGGCAGAAACTGCTCCTGTCATAAAAAAAGGCTCCAAGGTGTTTGCAAGGTGCTGTAGGAGAAACTCTGTTCCCTGGCAGGTAACAGCAGCCACCCTCAGCACCACAAAGCCATGAGGAACAAGTGAAGAAAATAACAAATTAAACGAATTTTTGTTATTAAATATATTTGTTTATATTGAATTATATTGAATGTATTTGTTTATATTGAATATTTGTTGAATTCAAAATATACATTTTGAATTAAACAAAAGAACAACTGTCTCGTCTCCCCCCAGTGCTTGGGAGAAAGACAGCCCAGCACATTTGAAGTTTATCTACACCTCAGAGCCCCTGGCAGGGTCTAAAGGGGCTCCAGGAGAGCTGGAGAGGGACTGGGGACAAGGGATAGAGGGACAGGACACAGGGAAGGGCTTTAAGCTGGAAAAGGGGAGATTTAGATGGGATTTGGGGCAGGAATTGTTCCCTGGCAGGGCGGGCAGGCCCTGGCACAGGGTGCCCAGAGGATCCCTGGCAGTGCCCAAGGCCAGGCTGGACACTGGGGCTGGGAGCAGCCTGGGCCAGTGGGAGGTGTCCCTGCCCAGGACAGGGGGTGGATTTTAGGTGACCTTTAAAAGCCCCTGCCCCCTCACAGCAGCTGTGATTCCAGGATTTCAGAGAGCCAACACCACAGGAACAGCCCCCAAAGCATTTCAGGTGAAGGGAAGGAAAGCAAACAGCCAGCCCTGGGTTTTGTCCTGATTTATTGCAGTTCTATCAGCAACATTCATTCATTTATCAGGTGCAATTTTGCTCATTCCCACAGCATTTGGACAGCAGGGAGCAAAGTGCCCCCACTCAGAGCCCAGCTCAGCCCCTGGGACTGAACCTGCTGCCCCAAGGAACTGCTCCTCCCCTCTCAGCCCACCCACCTCCACTGCTTCACGTCCTCCTGATCTCCAAAACTTCCATTCTCCAGACAAGAGCTTTGGAATCATTTCTGTTCCCCAGTGGGAGAAATCCTGAAGAGTTACCAGAGGGATCAGAGAGTTAAAAGGAGCCTGTGCAGAGCCTCAGAGCCACATTAAGTGTTCCTCTCCTGGAAGTGGCATAGAGCGTGCTCATTAGATAAAAAAATTACTGGCTGAGTAGATAAAAGGGATTGACAAAGGCCACAAATCCCCTCTCCAAGAAGGATTGGGGTGCAGGATTTATGAGTGCATTGAAATGGCATCGCCAGGCACAGGATGGAGGGAGCAGGCTGCCCTTACTGGGGGTAAAGCTCCACGATCATGGCGTGTCCCTGGAACAGAGAGAGAGACAAAACATCACAGGAATGGCTCATTAACAGAGATGAGATTAATTATTACAGACACAGAGTCAGGCTCCCAGGCACAGCATCAAGAATATGAGCCACAGGACAGGAGGCCAGTGATCCCTGGGCTGTGGCAGCTCTGGGGTGGCAGCAGGGCCAGGGGCAGGTCTGGGACCCTCCTGACAGGAGAGACCTGGAGGGGCTGGAGTGAGTCCAGGGCAGGGAATGGAGCTGGGAAGGGAATGGAGCCCCAGGAGAGGCTGAGGGAGCTGGGAAAGGGGCTGAGCCTGGAGCAAAGGAGGCTCAGGGGGGCCCTTGTGGCTCTGCACAACTCCCTGCCAGGAGGGGACAGCCAGGGGTGATTGATCAGGTAATTGCAATGCAGGCCCCAAATCCAATCAAGGATTTTATGGAATTTCCCCCTGTCCCAAAGCACAGGCTCCATCTTGTTCATCAACACCAGCAGCAGAGCTGCTTCAGCAACAAACATTAGGTCAGTGCTGGTAAAGAACTTTTCCTGATGAAAAATGTGAAAATGTGATCAAAGCCCTGAGCTGGCCCTGCTGAGGCTGCTCAGATCCTGGGCACCGTTTGTGGAAACAGGACCTGGAGGGGCTGGAGTGAGTCCAGGGCAGGGAATGGAGCTGGGGAGGGAATGGAGCCCCAGGAGGGGCTGAGGGAGCTGGGAAAGGGGCTGAGCCTGGAGCAAAGGAGGCTCAGGGGGGCCCTTGTGGCTCTGCACAACTCCCTGCCAGGAGGGGACAGCCAGGGGGGGTCGGGCTCTGCTCCCAGGGCACAGGGACAGCACTGAGTGGTGATGGGGAGGTGTCTGAGGGGTAACCAGACAGGATTGCAGAGCCCCAGCAGGATCAGCCCTGCAGGGAAGAGGAGCACAGCACCATTACCTGCCCTCCTGCAGCACAGGCAGCCACCAGGCCATACTGTCCCCCCTCCTTCTTCAGCCTGTGGGCAGCAGTGATGACCAAGCGACAGCCAGTGGCCCCAAAGGGGTGTCCCAGGGACAGGGAGCCCCCCCAGGTGTTGAATTTGTCCAGGGGAGGGGCTCCAACCTGCAGGGACACAGAGGGACACATCCCATCATCACCTGGCTGGAAGGGGATCATCCCACCTAATCCCAAGCCTCCAGTGGATCAGGATGGCACATCCAGGTGGCTCATGAGGGGATAAAACCACCCCAAAGGAGTTCCTGCTCCACCTGCAGCCCCTCAGTGTTGTTAACACCCTCCCCCACAAGCATCCTGGCTCTGGATCTCCACCTCCTGCTTTGGGAGTAGCATCCCAAAGGAATCTCATTTCCCAAAGGAATCTCATTTCCCAAAGAAACAGCAGCAATTGGGATTTGCTAAACCCAAGCTCAAGGAGCATCACTGCTCCTTCACAGGACAGAGCCAGAGCCCAGCTGGGCAGCACCAGCAATATCCCATCCAACCCTAAAACTGGGAAACCATTCCCTGTGTCCTGCCCTTCCAGAGCTCTGGCTGCCCCAGGATCCCTGGAAGTGTCCAAAGCCAGGTTGGACAGGGCTTGGAGAAACCTGGGATAGGGGAAGGTGTTCCTGCCCATGGCAGGGGGTGGCACAGGATGAGATTTAAGGTCAGGAGGGTGCCCAGTAAGCCCAAAGTTGAACTGAAGTGGAGAGAAAAGTGGGTCCAGAGGAATCCCTCTGGCTGGAAGAGCTGGGGGTGCTCACCTGGAGAGGAGAAGGCTCCAGGGAGAGCTCAGAGCCCCTTGCAGGGCCCTAAAGGAGCTCCAGGAGAACTGGAGACAGGAAAAGGGCCTGGAAGGGCAGAACAAGGAGGAAAATGTCCTGACTGTGCCTCACCTTTGACTTCCTGCCCATGTAGTTCTGTGCAAACCAATCCGAGTCCATGGCTTTCAGGTTAGCCAGGATCTGCCCCTGCAAAGGGAGGAGAGGGTGACATTGGTGACAAGCCAAAAGCAGCTGGCAGCAGGGAGCCATGCCCAAATTTCCAGCACTCACAGCAAAAGCCTCGTGGAACTCAAACACATCGATGTCACCCAGGGTGAGCCCGGCCTTCTCCAGCACTTTGGGAGTGGCGTAGGTGGGGCTGGAGGAGGGAAAGACACACAAGTCTTGGCATCCCTGTTTGCTGTCAGCCCAATTCCCCTTTTTCCAGAGTCAAATCCTTCTCTCTGGGCTCGTGGCCCAGCTCTGCCCACCCCCCCAAATCTTGCTGAGGTGCCCCAGCAATCCTGGGGTGTTCCTGCTGCCACAGCTGCTCTCCCCACCTCCTGAAGGCCTGAAGAGATTGAACATCTCCTGAGGCACTTCCCCAAAAACCACCCACGTGGCTGGTTGTGGGAGCAGGGGCTGTGGGGGTGGATGCTCTCCACATCTCCACCTACCCCAGGAGCAGCTGGTCCTTGGGATCCTGGGACACGTAGACGAAATCCCTGTGCAGGAAAAGGGCTGTGAGTGCCAGGGAGGGGAGAAGGAAGGGAGAGGAGGAGGAAGGGAGAGGAGAAGGAAGGGAGAGAGAGCAGAGGCCACTGGAGCAGCCCCTCCTACCTCAAGTAGGCCTTTGGTTTGTATCCCATGGCCAGGGCCTTCTCCTCAGACATGATCAGCATCGCCGACGCTCCATCGGTCTGGAAGGGGCAGGGAGAAGGGTGAGGGGTGAAGGACCCGCACAGCCTGCACACCACCAGCCCCACAGCCCTCCCAAAGAGGGGAGCTGAACATCCCCAGAGCCTCCAGGACACCCCACCACGATAGGGGCCAAAAGACAAGGCTGCTGGATGGATGATCACTGGTGATGCCAGCACACACAAATGCTGAAGCCATTTCCCCACAGGCACAACTCCCCCTGGTTTCACCCAGGACAGAGGTGCCTAAAAGCCCTGCTAGGCCTGGGTTATCCCAAACACTCAGCTGTCTTCCCAGTTCCATCCCAAAACTGAGAAGAATCTCACCAGCCACATGACAAAAATGAGCACTGGGGGTTTGGCACGTGGTTTGGGTTGGAAGGGACCTTAAACCACATCCAGTTCCACCCCCCTGCCATGGGCACCTCCCACCACCCCAGGTTGCTCCAAGTTTTTAGCTTTTATGTATTCTTCATGTATTTGTGGCTTTGTAGACTGTTAAATGCTCAGGTAGAACTTCCAGTGCTTTTCCAGCTTTCTTTCCTGCAGTGAACCAACTCTTACCCACATATTCCTAAAATATTGTTTAGTCTTGCCTGTTTTACTTCTCCAAGGACTTTTTATTTTGCACCATGTAATGACAAACATGATAAAGGAGATGGGGAGGAGAGCTGCCAGGGGGGAATGACTTAACCAACTGCTCCTCTAATTGGACAATATTGGTTGAATATTTTAATTGCCCCATCTTGTATTAAATGGCACAAATCTGATTCAGGATGTGGATTTTTGCCATTACTCTGTACCTGAAGGCTTTCAAGGAAAAGGTTTGTTCCTATATTGTCATTCTGATGTTGTCTGGAAAGGTTTCTGTTCTATTTCCAGCCCCATCCAGCCTGGCCTTGGGCACTGCCAGGGATCCAGGGGCAGCCACAGCTTCTCTGGGCACCCTGCCAGGGAGGAATTCCTTCTCAATATCCCATCTAACCCTAAAACTGGGAAACCATTCCCTGTGTCCTGCCCCTCCAGAGCTGTCCCAGGATCCCTGGAAGTGTCCAAAGCCAGGTTGGACAGGGCTTGGAGAAATTTGGGATAGGGGAAGGTGTCCCTGCCCATGGCAGGGGGTGGCACAGGATGAGATTTAAGGTCTCTTCCAAACCCAAACCATTCCATGAGTTTGTGAAGCTCAGACTAAACCTACTCCCTTCAGTTGTACAATGTGACCAATCCCACCCTGGGACAGAATCCCTTCATGGGCCCTTGAAGGACTAACCCCCCCTCATGAAGAAGCTACAGAGAAGCAAACAGGTCAGACATCCCCAAAATTTCAGGGGGTTTTGGGATGGATTTTAAAATTAAACAATCCAAGGCCCAAATTCACCAGATCACAACGGAGTTCCAAGCTACACCTGGAAAACCTGGGAATAGTTGATATTAAAAAGCTCAATTCCCAGATGATACCAGGTAAAGGAGGCAGAGGGTGAGGTGGACAAGCTCTCCCCTCTCTGGCTGACAGTGCTGGGAGCAGGAATTATTACCAGGAAGGAGGAGTTGGCTGCTGTGACTGTCCCATAGGGTTTGACAAAGGCTGGCTTCAGTTTTCCCATCTGCTCTATGGAGGAGGGCCGGATCCCGTTGTCTTTGGTAACTGTGTCTTTGCCTGGTGAAGGAAAAAAAAGGACATTTAGGCTACAAAAAATCAGCAAAGCACAAGAATTTCACCATCAGGACTCCAGGGAGAGAAAAAAGGAAAAAAAAAAAAAAAAAAAAAAAAAAAAGCAGAAAATTGTGAGGTTCAGGACAAGCCTGAGGAGGGGAAAAAGGAAAATCTGTTGGTGGCATCAGGATACTTAACATGGCTAAAAATAGCACTTAAAAATTGAAGCTGCCTCACTTTTCCTCAGAAAACAGCAAAACCAAAGTGCTGCCATCTGTTTAATGGAAGGAAAAATTACTACATGGGAAACCCAGTTGAGAAAAGAATTTAAATTTAGGTTAAAAAGCCTGAATGGAGAACTGGGCTGAAATCAGTTTACATTTACCTGCTGAGTTTGAGGAATAAAGAGCCCTGGGAAAAGCTAAATATATCCATCTGCAGCTAGGCTAACTGCTAAGTAAACCTGTTAAGGTACCAGTTGTATAAAAAAGAGCACATGGAACTGTGGATCTACAAGGAAAATATCTCCAGGATATCAATTAAGAGTTTCCAAATGAACAGGTATTGCAGCAAGGTGTGTCCCTTGGCTCCTGGGGAGTGAGAGGGACACCAGGACAGCCCATGGAAAGGGCAGCTTAAAGCTGCTCCTCAGATTTTTTCACCTCCCAGTGAGGAGTGTGAGGCCTGATGAACTGGAACCATCCAGCACCTGAGTTACCAGAGTGGGATTTTGTTGGGTTTGTGCTTTGTTGTTGATATTCTGGGCTAGAAAAGTGTTTTCTCTTGCCTGGTGGAAGAGCAGGGGGGATTCCATGTTCATCTGCCCTGATTTTCTTTGCTCTGTCACCCCATCAGCACAGATGTGGGGTTGGCAAGAAATAATTTAGATATGTAAGGATAGGACAGAGGGCAGGGTTGGATGGGATCTTGGGAAGGAACTCTTTGTTGTGAGGGTGAGGAGGGGCTGGGATGGAATTCCCAGAGAAGCTGAGATCCCTGGAAGTATCCAAGGCCAGGCTGGATGGGGCTGGGAGCACCTTGAGACTCTGGAAGGTGTCAAGGCTGGAACTGGGTGATCTCTAATATCCCTTCCCACCCAAACCATCAGACACTCTCAGAAATCCCCTTCACAAACACATCCCAGCCATTTTCCAGGACCAAAGACCCCCGGAACTCCACAGAAGCTGTCCCCCAGCAGCGAGTAGAGCTGGCAGGGGCACACTGGCACTGTCACCTGGCACTTTGAAGGGCACCACGTCCTGCAGCAGCCCCTCATCCTGAGCTTTCTTGGCCAGTGTGTGGGAGCGCAGGGCGTACTCGTCCTGCTCCAGGCGGGAGATGCCGAAGGCGGCGGCCAGGCGGTCGGCGGAGTGGCCCATGGTCTCGCTGGTGGAGAACTCTGCCACAGCTGGCAGCTGGCAGGGAAAGGCAGCACAGGTTGGTTTGGGTTATGGAACCAAAAATGTGTGTTACATTCCATCTGCTGAAAGCAGCTGGGGAGATGTTTTTTCTTTATCTCTTGTAACTCTGGGGGGAGGGGGGCGGTGCCTTCTGATAATGGGGCAGCTGTTCAAACCAGGTGGGGCAGTGTTTGTTATCTCTGTCACCACCTGTCCTCCCTCCAGGGGGATATCTGCTGCTAATGGGTCATTAAGGATTATCTCCTGCTAATGGGTCATTAAGGATTATCTGCTGTTAATGGGTCATTAAGGATTATCTTCTGCTAATGGGTCATTAAGGATTATCTTTGCTAATGGGCCATTGAGAATCATCTTCTGTTAATGGGCCATTAAGGATTATCTTCTGTTAATGGGCCATTAAGGATTATCTGCTGTTAATGGGTCATTAAGGATTATCTTCTGCTAATGGGTCATTAAGGATTATCTTTGCTAATGGGCCATTGAGAATCATCTTCTGCTAATGGGTCATTAAGGGTTATCTTCTGTTAATGGGCCATTAAGGATTATCTTCTGTTAATGGGTCATTAAGGATTATCTCCTGCTAATGGGCCATTAAGGATTATCTTCTGCCAATGGGCCATGAAGGCTCACCAAGGACAGGACACATTCCATCATCCCAGTGGGAGATGCTCCACCCAGTGGGAGGAGCCAACCATTCCTACCTTGATAAAAACTGAGACACAGGAATACCAGGGATCTGGTTCCACTGGATTCCCAGAGGAAGACTGGACCCTTCTCACCATCCCTGGACCCTTCTCACCATCACTGGACCCTTCTCACCATCCCTGGACCCTTTTGGCTACAGGATCATCTCTACTTCAACAGAACCACATCTGCCACTCCAGGAGGACTCACTGTGGGCTGCTTCCAACACCCTGACCAACAGGGTGTCAGGTTGTAGCTCTGACTCTGGCAGGGTTTCCAGGATTGTTGTTCGTTTGCTTGTTTGGTTTTTTCTACTACATTTATATTGTTAATATTCCCAGTAAGAACTGTTATTCCTATTCCCAAATCTTTGCCTGAAAGCCCTTAATTGCAAAATTATAATTTGGAGGGGGTGAGGGGTTTCCATTCCCCATTCTAAGGGAAACTCCAGCTTTTCCTGGCAGACACCTGTCTGTCCAAACCAAGACAACAGTTTAAAGAAAAAACCCTCTCAGGAGCACACAGAGCTGTGTGGTCTCAGAGGGAGGCCCTTCCCTTCATTAATTCAGACCTGCATAATTAACACACAGCAAACCAGACCACAACAGACTCTGTCAGATGTGTCAGAGAAAACATCCTTTTCCAAGATTTTGGAAAATAAAAACGAGGTCCAGGCTGCTGCTTGTTGGGATGCAAATACCTCTGGGCCCTATTTACAAAGTACTCAGAAATATAAGGGCAGAATTAAAACCTCCAGAGAACCTAAAATCTGTAAATCTACGCAAACATGAAGTAGAAATATAAGTTTTAGTTTTAAATAAGAATATCTTAAGTGCCTTAAGCAAGTATTAGTTAATAACTAGTTAATAAATCGTTAATAATAATTAATTAGAGCCTGTATTAGTTAATAACAAAAGCTCTAAAGCTTAAAGTTCAGTAGCAAAGTTAACTAAGCCCTAGAGATAATGGAAATATAATGTAGCATTGCTAGCATTCCTAGATAGAACAAACAGAACTGTGTACATAGAATTTGTGTAAGAAATTACTCCAGGGGTCCCAGAACTGTGTTGAGAGCAGCTGCCTGTGCATTGAACAGGGAATCCACGACAAAGGGTGACCAAGCATTTTGGGTTCAGCTCCAACACCACATCCTGGGACCTCAAAACTCCTTGTCAGACACCTCCTCACCCACAAGCAGAGCCCAGAGGTGATTTTTGGCTTAGTCTTAGTTCTTCCAGCAGCACTCAGGAATTCCCTGCATGCATTCAAGTCTGGAATTTTCACATCTTATGCTTATCTCAGCTCTGCCACACTTCACCTGGGCCTCACTGCACTCACACTTAAGGGAATGACATGAATGCAGTCTCCTTGTGAAGAGCTCAGGGTGGGAAGGAGGGAAGTGCTGCCCCTTTCCATCCTCACCACGTTGCAATTCACCCCCCAGAGACTCCCAGCACAGGGCAGTGGCTCACTCTGCTCCTGACATGGCCCTGTGGATGCTCTTCAGGGGAGCTGAACATATCCAGCCCCTGGCAGGATTCAGCCAGGAACAGGAAGATTTTTAAGATGCATTAATCAAATTCATATGCTGAGGCTATTCCTGCCTAATACTAAGTGGGTTACTTCTGTTATCTAGTAGAATTCCTCTGACACTGGAATTCTTCTGACACTTCAGAATAACCTTTATATTTATGGGGAAAAAAAAGCTTCTGTTTCTGTCATCTGCAGCAGTTTGTCCAGGAGGTGCAGAAGGAGGTTTTGCACTAAGTTGAGTTTACTGAAGACCAACACGTGGTTAGAAAAAGCAGAGTCTCAAATGCTGTGAGATGCATTAATCAATGTTTTAACCCGAAGAGATCAATCATGGTGAATCCCAGGAGCCACGTCACTCATCTTAAATCTGTTGTATTCCTCTGGGGAATTCCTTCCTCCTGAAGCCTGTAACCATGGAGCTTGACCCTTCCTTCCTATCTTGACCCTATTGGCTCAGGTCCAGTTATCTTTCCTGAGCCAGAGAAGCCAAGTCCTGTTTCTTCCTTGTTCTGTCTCTCTGCCCTGGAACCCTTCGAGAATAAAGCCTTGGACTGATCCTAGGGGGTGAGAGCCTCTTTTGGAATTTTTTATCCTGTTTCCCTGAGATATTCCTCCAAAGCCTTCAAAGAAACTGAGCTGGCCACAGGAGCCCAGGGAGGCAGGCAAGGGAGTATCCCATAAATCCTCTCCATCAAGGCCAAAAAAATCAACCTGTTCAAACCTTCTAAACCAGTCCCCCGAATACCTAAACGCCCCGAAAACCAAAAAAAAAAAAAATACCTCGGGAGCAAAGTAGTCAGGGCGAATTTTGGAAATGAGGGAGAGCTTCTGGCCCAGGGTCTTGGCTCGGTTCAGGGTCAGCATGGTCTTCCTCATCTTCCTGCTGTGGCGGATGGGGACGTCGGACATGAGCTCCACGCCGCCGGCCACCACCACGTCGCACTGCCCGGCCGCGATCATCCCCACGCCTGCAGGGACAGGGGAAGGTGTTGTTTGAGTTGTTGCTGCTCTCTTCTGGTTTTTTTTTTTTAAGAAGTTTTTCTAAAGTTCTGTTTTAGTCTTCTGATACATTAGATTTTAGCTTTCACAGTTTCAGATTCTGTGCTGCCTAAGGATGGAGTTTTGAGCCTCATATTCAGTCAGTCAGCTCTTCACAGAACAAGCAGACAAAACAAATCTTTTCCTGCTGAGCACCAAGGACAACTTTCAGCCCAAAAAGAACAAACAAGGGTGGACTGAAGGGAGGAACAAGAATGATGGGACCTCACAACCTGCAGCTGTAATTGAACAATTAAACTCCAATATGCAAATGGACCAAAACTGATAAAAATGTAAAATTTTGTGATCAGCAGCCATTTTATGTGGCCATTCCTGACCCACCCTGGGTGCAGCCTTGGTCAGGCTGTAATGCCCAGGGTGGGTCCTGGAAACCTTTCAATAAATCTCTACTTTAATGAATATCTACATCAATAAATATCTTCTTTAATAAATCTCTACTTTATTCTTCAGCTTTGTCCAGCCTCTGTTTCAGCTCAGCTTTCCTAAGGCATCACTTCTGTGTTTCCCTTTTGCAATAGAGTCAGACACGATTTTACATCAACAACTTTCTTGTTATTGTAACTGTTCAACCATGTTTACATTCTTCTCATAAGGAGGAGACTGCTGATGGGCTGTTGGGTTGCCCAGTGTGGTAGAAGAGGAAGATTTTCTTCCTCCAATCCATGGTCACTGCTGGAATTCTATAAATGTTGAAGTCTGTAAATAAACTGCCTCTTTTCTGCCTTGGACATCTCGGCCTGTGGGTGTCACTTCTTTGTGTCCTGTGCCACAGGAAGGAATGCACCCCTGTCCTAGGGTGACTTTATGATGCTTGTATCCCCAACTATCTGTTCTGTTTGTGCTGTATACTAAGTTCTGTACCTTTAAAATGGTTCTGGCAGTGAAGGGGGAGAAAGAAGCAGCAGCAGTTTGTTTTGAGAAAACTGCCTGACTCCCACACGGCCTTGTACCGGCGTTTGTCTGAGGCATGGACAGCAGTGGGGCAGAGATCTCCTGTGCTTTTAGTTTTAGCTAGCTGAGGCAGAGGAGTTCCCTGGACTGTTTTTTTCTTTTTCTTTTTTTTCTTGGGACTGTTTCAATCTGCTCTGGGCTGAAAAACCCAGAGGATCAGCGAGGGCTCACACCTTCAGGGCCTGGACATCTGGAGGGAGTGTGACTGGTGAGAGATTGAGGGAGCTGAGCTACACCCGCAGCAAGGACTTTCTCAGTTTGTCATCTCTCTTCAGAGCAGCAAGAAGTTTTAGTGGTTCGTATTACTCATTCTTTGTGCTTGTGGGCAGCTTGTTTGTGAAATAAATAGTTTTTTCACTTTTCTCCAAAGAAGTTTTTTCCTAGACCGGCTGGAGAGCGGGGCCGTTTGGGTTTGCTTTCCAGAGGAACCCCCTTTGGAGGTTTCCTCCCAAATTTGCCCTAAACCAGGACATTTCTTGGGGCTGTTTCAATCTGCTCTGGACTGAAAAACCCAGAGGAGCAGCGAGGGCTGGCACCTGTGGCCCTGCCAGGACCTGGACCTGCGGAGGGAGTGGGACTGGTGAGAGACTGAGTGAGCTGAGCTACACCCACAGCAAGGACTTTCTCAGTTTGCCATCTCTCTTTGGTTTTATTGTTTCATATCATTAATTTTTTTTTTCTGTGCTTGTGGGCATCTTGTTTGTTAAATAAATCATTTTTTCCACTTTTCTCAGAAGAAGTTTTTTTCCCAAGCTGGCTGAAGAGAGAAGCCATTTAAGTGTGCTTTCCAAAAGAACCCCTTCAGAAGTTTCCTCCCAATTTCACCCTAAACCAAGACAACCCCACAGCCCAGCAGGAGTTTCCATATAGGGAAAGGTTTAAGACTCACCCCTTGCTGTTCTTATAAGGTAAAGGAGCTAGAAACTTCATTGCTTTCCCTGTGTCTTGGGTTGCAGTATGTAATCAGAAATATTTATTCTATTTTCCATCTGTTAAAACTGGTTGGGGAAGTGGTATTTTTTTTTTCTTTATCTCTTGTATAACCCATTGCTCATAACTCCAGGGGAGAGGGGGTTGGTGCCTTCTGTGAATGGGCAGCTGTTAAACCAGCTGGGGCAATGCTCTTTATCCCTGCCAGGACCCATCCTCCCTCCAGGGGTATTTGCTGTCCATGGGCAGCTGTTAAACCAGCTGGGGCAGTGCTCTTTATCCCTGCCAGGACCCACCCTCCCTCCAGGGGTATCTGCTGTCCATGGGCCATCCAGGCTCACTGCAGGGCTGATCCAATTCCCTCAGCCCATGAGGAGCTGCTGTAGCCAGGGGAGGAGCCCAGCATTCCCAGCTGGATCCCAGCTGAGCTCCAGGGCAGCCTGTGTGCACGGCATTCCCAGAGATGAGCCCAGCTCAGCACCACTGCAGCTGCAGAGGGAAACTCCACCCTTCTCCAGGATCATCTCTGCTCCATCAGAACCACATCTGGCACTCCAGGAGGATTTATCTGGACTGCTCCTAACCCCCTGACCAACAGGGTGTCAGGTCATATTCTGACTCTGTCGGTGTTTCTAGGATTTTTTTTTGTTCTTGTTTGTTTGGTTTTTCTTCTTTACAACTACATTTGTATTTTTAATATTCCTAGTAAAGAATTGTTATTCCTATTCCCATATCTTTGCCTGAAAGCCCTCCTTAATTGCAAAACGACAATAATTTGGAGGGAGGGGTTTCCATTCTCCATTCCATGGGAAGCTCTGGCTGTCCCTGGCAGACACCTGCCTTTCCAAACCCAGACATCCTGGCAGTAACTGGCTCAATGCCAAGGCAAAGACACTGATGGTTTCTTTAGCTGTTCCTCAGAAGTGCGGCTATTCTCTACTGGGCTGCCAAAAAACCCCACCCAAATCGTTCAACACTTAAGGGAGAGCACCAGGCTTCTCAGCATATTTTCAGGGTGTTGTAGCAGGTAAATGGGACCTGTCCCTACACTGTGAACAGCTTTGTTCTTTTGTTTTGTATTATTTTTCTCCTTTTATGAAAACCTTTTTGCCTTTCCAAGACACGCTCTGTCGTGCCATCTCGCTCCTTATTTTAAGCCATTTTCTGTGAGGTGCTGGACATCCTCAGAGATATTGATCCCTCACAGAGCTGATTCCACCTGGCTTTGAGAAATTCAAGGGAGAGGAGCTGCCAGGAATGCTGCCAGAGCAGGGACACTCACCCTGACAGAGCCCTGGCTACTCCTGCATTCCTCCTCCAGCCCCTGGAAGCTCACACAATGTGAGATTCTGTCACTTGGCTCCCACGTGTCCTTGTCACACAGAGCAGGCAGGGAAGGACAGCCCCAGCAGTTTGAGCTGCAGCTCCATTTTTTTAGCCCTGTTTAGGCTAAGCCAAAGATAAAAGGAACAACTTTGTCACCATGGTCAGTCTTTAGCTCCCAAATAAACACGGGCACTGGGCAGAGGTGCTGCTGCAGGCCTACAGCAGACACTGAGTTCTTGTTATTTTCTGTTGGCTAAAAAACTTCCACAGAATCACTCAGGCTGGGAAAGACTTCCCAGAGCATCGAGTCCAACCTGTGACTGATCCCCACCTCATCACCAGCCCAGAGCACTGAGTGTCATCTCCAGGAATTCCTTGGACACCTCCAGGGACCATTCCCTGGACAGCCCCTTCCAGTGCCTGACCACCCTTTCCACGGAGAGAAATTCCTCCTGATGTCCAGCCTGAACTTCCCCTGGCACAGCTTGAGGCCATTCCCTCTCATCCTGTCCCTGTTCCCTGGGAGCAGAGCCCAACAACCCCTGGCTGCCCCCTCCTGTCAGGGATTTGTGCAGAGCCACAAGGTCCACCCCTGAGCTTCCTTTCCCCTAAACAACTCCATTTTCCCTTCCATCCCAGCATTTCTTCAGATGGTTTTTTTCACATTCCACAAGCAGTGCAAGTTGAATAAGGGCTGTAAAAGGATTGCCAAGCTCCCTTCTCAACCCCACCAGCTTGTTCTTCCAGCCCACATACCTGTGGTCATGGCCTGGTTGGAGGAAATGCAGGCCATGGTGACGGTGTGG
Source organism: Phylloscopus whistleri (assembly GCA_017589585.1). Classification (NCBI taxonomy): domain Eukaryota; kingdom Metazoa; phylum Chordata; class Aves; order Passeriformes; family Phylloscopidae; genus Phylloscopus; species Phylloscopus whistleri. The sequence goes on along the minus strand of JADMLD010000610.1, from coordinate 442,121 downwards.
GCCGGAGTTTTGTCGGAGAACCCCGCTCCCAAGGCAGCCTGCAACAACAAGAGTGGCTGTTAACCCCACAGCTGCTGCTGCCAGGCCAGAGCTACCCTTGCCAGGTGGAGCTGAGGACAAAGATGTGGAGTTTTCACTCAGTTAATTATGGCAGCAGCTCTTCCTATCCCCAGACCCTGGAGCAGGAGCTGAGGTTGCTGCTGAGGCTCTTGGCCACACAAAGAAAAGCCACTGCCCCTCCACATTTTTTTAACAAAGAGACAAACTAATCACACCCCTCACATTAAAAAAAAAAACACATCAAAAGACACAAAAAACACAAAAAGAGCCTCTGTTGGAAAGGATGAAGCAGAAAGCCCATGCAGAGATGATTTATTAGTAAAAGATTCTAAGAGTGTAAAACCTACGAGAGATATAGAATTAAAAGCAAGATTTGAACTATAGAATGTCAAACAGGAAGACAGTGCTTTAATCAAGCTGAGTCAATAGCCAAAGCTCCAGTGATTAAGCAATCCCACCCCCCAAACAAAAGGGGGTTGAGCTTTCTCAGGTATCTTGGAAAAGGTGATTTTTCAGATCCTTAATATGTAAATTAGTATGGTAATATAATAGCCCCCATAGGCTGTATGTAAATTCTGTAGGTTTTGTATCCTGAGGTGATTGGTTAGTGCTAATTAGAATATTCATGATAGAAAAGGTTAAAATGGAATGTAACAGATAAACTCCCTCTCTGGCTGCCCTGGATCCCTGTCCCTTTAGACTTTTCCTGCTGCTGTTCCCCTCCTCTGGTTAGGCTGCCTTCCCACGAATAATAAACCACGTGTCTTGAGAGCACCCCGGTCTCAGGACATCTCTCTTTGGACTCAAACAACCACGATCTCTACAAGCCTCCAACTACTCAACTTATCTTTGCTTCACCTCAGTGGCAAAGGCAACAAAGGGGTGATTTAGGCCACTCAGCACAAGGCGCTGTGGCTTCCCAGAGAGCAGCAAACTGCCAGAGCAGTGACTCATCTGAGCAGCTCCCAGAGACCTTTCCCTACTTGGGATGTGGCCAACTGGTTGAAAGTTCAGCAGTTGTTCCCAAGTTAAAATTACCCTGCAGCCCCATCTGACTGGCAGGTGACCAAAGCCGGGCCTTGTGTTCACGAGGCTGAGGCTGCACAGGTTACATCATGGATTTCTGCAGGTGCAGAGCACAGCAGAGGCTCCAGGTTAACAAAGATCAGGCTGCCTGTGTCCCATGACTCCAGAGGATCAGCTGCTCTGGGGATAATACAGGAATTGTGTTTCCTGGCTGTTGGAACAAAGGGTAGGAAAGCTGCTCTGCTTCAAATCCTGCAAATGCTTAGTCTGAGCAGCTAAGTCAAGGAAAGAAATAAATACCACAACAAAGCAAACCCTCAGAGCAGCCTCTGCTCCTCCCCAGGACATTGGGCAAGGCAGTGTTCAAGTCCAACTGGTATTTAGGAGCTGAGGGATCAGCAATCCTCAACAATTCCCTTGCAGGGAAGAGTCAAGCAGATGATTCACAGCATTGAAATACAAAAATCTGATAAAAAAAAAAAAGATGCTAAATGAAATCTGGGGCAGATTTCAACAGGAGGCAGAGAATCACAAAATCATTTTCTTTATAGTCCCAGGAACTTATTTAACACAGACAATACTTCACAACTACTTCATACTCTCAAATCAGTAATACTGGGAGAACAGCAATAGTTTTCCCAGTAATACTGGGAAACAGTAACACTGGGAATTCATTTTTAGCAAGGATTTTTCACGTCCCAGAGCAGATGCAGAGGTCAAATTCCCAGGGAAATGCTGCACAGAACTCACCTCTCTGGCAACATTGCTCGTTTTCACCTCCTGGATCACTGTGCCATAAACAATGTAATCCACAACATCCCTTGGGACACTGGTCCGGGTCAGCAGGCCCCTGAGGAGAGGATCAAAGCAAAGGGAATTTGCATCACATAAATAAAAACCTCTCCAACATCCTCTTCCTGCCAGCTTGGCTGGAGAGCAAGGCAACAACAGAGCCACAGCTTCTGTCCCCCCCTCAGAAGAAATCTCATGGGCCAGTGGGAAGTGGAGCTGATTATGGGCTGTAAATAATCATGGTGATCATTTGATTATAAATCATTAGAGAACTTCATTAAGGCAACTGCTTTATAGCCTTTACACCCCTCCTTCCAGGCTCACAGAAATCATCAAAGCCCAGGATGGTTTGGGTGGGAAGGGACCTCAAAGCCCATCCAGTGCCACCCCCTGCCATGGGCAGGGACATCTTCCACTGTCCCAGGGTGCTCCAAACCCCATCCAGCCTGGCCTTGGGCACTTCCAGGGATGGGGCAGCCACCTGCAGGCCTCTCCAAGCCTTCTCTCTCCTCCACAGCACTTTGCTCTGCCTCTCAACAAAACCAACCCACTGCTAATGACCCTCAGAACAGAAGGGACAGGAAAGTTAGAGAATTAACTCAGATATCATTGTTGTCACTTAATTTTCTCTGGGTTGCCCAGGTTGTTTTTTCCCACCAGATGTGAGCACACCTCAGCAGCAGCTCTGATCTCTGTGTCTGGGGAAGCTACAGCAGGGAATCAAATTCACTAAAATTTGTCACCACCACCACCTACTGAAAACCCCAACAAACAACACAAACCCCACTGCTTACGCCACCCACTACTGTGGAGGGAGGGCAGGGAAAATCAAGCACCTGAGCTGTTCAGAGCCAAGCCCAGAGCCTTGGCTCTGCAACCCTGAAACCTCAGCAGTTTAACAAGAATCCTGAGCCCTTCCAAAGGTTTCATTTACTTACTGCAGTGCTGCTCTGGCTAAGTCGTGTGGCATCAGGTCAGCATACCTGGAATGTGGAGAGGAGAGGAAGAAACTCAGAGGTGGGAGAAATCAGTGCAGAATTCTCAGTACAGAGATCAGGACAAGAACTCTCCTGTGAGCACTGAGCAGCAGCAAGAACTGGGGATGGACCAGAAATGCTCCATTGTGCTTCTGAGTGAACATTTCAAGGAATCAGAGATTGGTTTGGGTTTGAAGAGACACTAAATCTCATCCAGGGACACCTCCCACTGTCCCAGGCTGCTCCCAGCCCCAGTGTCCAGCCTGGCCTTGGACACTGCCAGGGATCCTCTGGGCACCCTGTGCCAGGGCCTGCCCACCCTGCCAGGGAACAATTCCTGCCCCAAATCCCAGCCAGCCCTGCCCTGGGGCACTGGGAGCCATTCCCTGGCTCCTGTCCCTCTGTCCCTTGTCCCCAGCCCCTCTCCAGCTCTCCTGGAGCCCCTTTAGGACCCTGAGCTCTCCCTGGATCCTTCTCCTGTCCAGGTGAGCACCCCCAGCTCTCCCAGCCTGGCTCCAATCCCTGCACTAAACCCATAAAAAAGCAGCAGTGATCCCATAAAGAAATCTCTTCTCCACCCCAACAGTCAGGTGTGGTTCCAGTTCAGCTGTGGATTTGGTGGCACAAAAATCCAGGAAGAAGAGCCCACAGCAGATTCTTGGCCCCTGTCCTGCCAGTTTTGTGAAATTTGTTGCTTCACCTGCTGTATATTCTCCAAGTGCTTCCTCCAGAAATCCTTACTCTTCCCAGGATTCATACACACACACAAAACCCTCTTCAAAACCACTTTTTGGCACCAAATAAGCTGGAACAACTGCAGCAGCCCAATTCAGGCCACCTCCTGAGCCTTTAAGCCCAAGAAACACTACATTTAAATGAACAAGTGAGACTTTTTTGTTGAGTATTAACCAAGCCAGGGGGTGTTTTCTGTGTTTTGACTCCTCTTGGATACTCACGAGGTGCCCGACTGCAGGAAGGGAATGCGGACCCCCTCCACCACCACCACATTCTTCACCCCAGTTTTGCCCAAGCTCTTCTTAGTCTTGGCCTGGGCTGTGGAGAGAGAAGTGGTGGCAACAAGGATTTCAGTAATTTTTAACAGAGAGCCTGCAAAAAAAATTCTAGGGAATGAAGGAAATTGTTCTCTTTTGGTGCATCAGTGAAAGGAAGGTGGGACACTTGAGTTGGAATCTTGGAATGGTTTGGGTAGGAAAGCTCATCCTGTCATGGGCAGGGACATCTTCCACTACCCCAGGGTGCTCCAAGCTCCACCCAAGCAAGCCTGGAACACTTCCAGGGATGGGGCCTGTGCCTCATCACCCTCACAGGCAAGAATTTCTGGGGAATAATGGGAAGAAATTCTCTCCCTAGTGGGAGAGGTTCGAGACAAGGGATGTCATGATCCAGCATCACTCCAGGGTGAAACATCTGGAGATTCCCTCAGGCTCTTCCCAAAGCCCAGGGAGCTGCTGTTCCAGGCCTGTTCCCAAAAATCCCCACAGCAGGAGTCACCCAGGGTGATCCCAGAGCATGGATCACCCCAAGCACTCACTGTGGACTGTGACTACAAACTGGGAATGGCTGCTGGGAGCCCCAGTCAGACTGGGAATGGCTGCTGGGAGCCACAGGCAGACTGGGAATGGCTGCTGGGAGCCCCAGGCAAACTGGGAATGGCTCCAGGCAGACTGGGAATGGCTGCTGGGAGCCCCGGGCAGACTGGGAATGGCTGCTGGGAGCCCCAGGCAAACTGGGAATGGCTCCAGGCAGACTGGGAATGGCTGCTGGAGCCCCAGACAGACTGGGAATGGCTGCTGGGAGCCAGGGCACTCAGAGGATGAGAGGACTCTGCTGCAAACACTGGTTGGCCTGAAGTTTTCCTTGCTGGCAGCTTTTCAGGAACACCTGAACCACTCACTCTGCACCATTTCTAAGGTTTAAGTGGACCAAGACTCTGGGAAAGGGAGGCAGCTTCCCAAAGAGCCTCAGACCCACTGAAATTCCTGGTGTTTTCCCCTTCCTTACCTGCAGCTTGGAACTGCGAGGAGCAGCTGAGCGATCGAGCAACTGGAAGACAAGAAAGGGAAAAAAAATATGCCCCCCAAAAAATGTCAGAAACGGTTCTGGTCTCTGCAAGAAAGGTTAAAGAATCAAATGATGTTATTGTGAGACAGCTGTGGGGTGTTGGGTGGTTCAGAAACTTGAAACACTTTCTTGTCTACTCAAGGCTCCTCCCCACGTGGATGTGGGAAGGGACAAACAGGGCAACAGTGTAATCAGGGATGAAAAAATAAACATTGTCAACCTTTTAAAGGTGAGAAGGGGGCAGATTGAGATCTTAACACCCTTTCCAAACCCAAACCAGAAGTTTCTAGCCCAGCAACGACAGCCAAAGATACTCACAGGCCCCGGCAGCCCAGGCTGAGGACACGGGGAGGTTCCGCAGGGCAGAGCTGAGCATGGAACTCATCCTGGAATCTGAGGAAAAGCTGGGCTCAGGCCAAGCTGCTCTGCCCAGAGCAATCCCAAGGGAATCCCACCTGCCTGCCCTCCCAACAGAGCCAGGGAGGTGAGGGGCAGCCACTCCAAGGGCAGCAGCAGCAGCAGCAGAGGGAATCACCTCCCACCAGGCAGAATGGGACCAGGAGGAGCTTGGCTTGTGCCCCCGGGGCTGGGAATAAATCCTGCCCAGTGAGCTTCTCAATCCCCTCCCAGGAACTGCTGCACCACTTCCCACTGGAAAATTGTCCCAGGGCCAGCAGCACCTCCTGACACGGCGTCCTTGGCACCCCTGTCCCCTTGTCCCAGCCTGAGGAGCTCGTGCTGTGCATCCCCCCGGGGGCAAAGAGGGCAAGTTCACCTCCTCCAGCCCCCCCAAAAATCCCTCAGCAGCTTTCCCAAAGCTCATTCCAAAAATCCCTCATCTGCAGGGCTCAACACAGCCCTCACAGCCCCAGGTTTTTGCTTCTGGGTGCCAACATTCACCTCCCTCTGTCACATTTTGGGGGTTCAAATCCTTGCACTTCCTCTCCCAAGCACTGGAGTTTTCCCACAGGAGCACCCCCAGTCCCAAACCCGGCTCCCCAAAACTCAGCACAAGCTGCCAGTCACCTCCCCTTTGGACACCTCCCAGCTGCAGCTCCACACCTGGGATGTGCCCCTCTTCCCAGCCCTCAAACCAGGCTCCTCCTGCCAACAGAGATCCCAAACCCAGACCTTTCCAAGGCTCCTCCTGCACCTGTGCCGACCTCCCTCCTCACACCTGATTGAGGCTTTTCCCTAAGTTTTCCCTGCCCAGCTGAGTGAAGTTTAACCTCCCTCACTGCACAGCCGTCTCCCCCCGTTCCTGCCCCCCAAAACGCCCCAAACCCCTCATTTTTAGCAGCCAGTGCTCCCCCAAGGGCTCAGCACAAATCACCAGGGCAAAGCTCCTTCCAGAGCCTGCAGGATTTGCCTGGATTTGCTCCGTGATCCTCGTGGATCCCTTCCAACTCAGGACAACCCACAGCCCTCCCGCACCCTTCCGACACTTCCAACACCGCGGCACCGCCAGCCCCACCTGCCGCATCCCAGACTCACAAGGCGCTTCTCTCAGCCGCCCCCAAACTCCCTCGTCCATCCAGGACCGACTCCCAACCCCTCGGTCCGATCCCTCCATCCCTTCATCCATCCGCGGACCGAACCCCGGGACCCTTTCCCAGCGCCCCCCGTTCACCCAGAACGAACCCTTCGATTCCTCTCACTTTCCCCTCGTCCACGCAGAAGAAATCCCCCGATTCCTCTCACTTTCCCCTCATCCATCCAGAACGAACCCCCCGATCCCACTCACTTTCCCCCGTCCATCCAGAACGAATCCCCCGATCCCACTCACTTTCCCCCGTCCATCCAGAACGAATCCCCCGATTCCCCTCACTGTCTCTCATCCATTCAGAACGAATCCCCCAATTCCCCTCACTCTCCCCTCGTCCACCCAGAACGAACCCCCCGATTCCCCTCACCTTCCCCCGTCCATCCAGAACGAACCCTCCGATTCCCTTCCCTTTCCCCTCGTCCATCCAGAACGAATCCCCTGATTCCTTTCACTTTCCCCTCGTTCATCCAGAACGAATCCCCCGATCCCCCTCACTCTCCCCCGCCCACCCGGGACTGACCCCCGCTCTCCTTCATCCTTCCCCCGCCCGCTGAGCGCCGACCCCCGGATCCTCTGCTCCACCTACCGCTAACCCTCACTCCTTTCCCCAGGACCCGCTCGCGACTCCTCTCAGCCTTCCTGCACCCCTGTCCGTGCAGGACAGAGCCCCCGGCCCCGCTGTCCGCCCCGTCCGCCCCGTCCCGCCGCCGCCGCTCACCTCGGCCCTCACCCCGCTCTGCCGCCGCCGCGCCGCCACTCACCAAAGGCCCCGCGCTCCCCTCACCCTCCGGGCTGCCCGCCGCGCGCCTGACCCACACCGCCCCCTCCGCCGCCGCTCCGCAGCCTCTCCCCGGCCTCTCCCGCAATCCGCTGCCGCTCGGCGCGGATTGAAAACAGCCGAAACACCGCGGAGAGCGGAGGGGAGGGGGGGTAGCGGCGTGCTGGCGGCGGCGAAGTGCGCGGGCAGCGCGGCGGGCGGGCGCGGGAGCGGGCGGGGCGGCGTGGGCGGGGCGGGGCGCGGTCAGGCCCCCGGCGGCCTCTCCCTCATTCGACCTCGGTGAAGATGGCGGCGGCGGTGCGGGCCATCGGCAGCCTCGGCCGCCTCCCGGCCGCCGCCAGGGCCGGCCCGACGCGGCACAGCCGGCCCCGCGGTGAGCTGGGAGGAGAGGGGGCGGCGGGGAGAGGGAGCGGCTGGCGTGCGGTGTCTCCCGCGTGAGGGGAGCGCTGAGGGGTGGGGGCAGCGAGGGGTAACGGGCGGAGATACCTGAGGGGGCAGTGAGGGGAGGGAAGCACTGAGGGGCAGGGGGACAGCGAGAGGGCAGTGAGGGGTTGGGGGAGCACTGAGGGAGCGGGAAATGGGGCACGCTGAGGAGTAAATTCTGGGCGGGACGGTGGGGAGGCACTGAGGGGTGAGGGCGGAGGGGACCCTGATGGTGCGAGAGGGACCCTGAGGGTGCGAGGGGGACACTGAGGGTGCAAGAGGGGACCCTGAGGGTGCGAAGGGGACACTGAGGGTGCAGAGGGGACACTGAGGGTGCGGAGGGGACACTGAGGGTGCGAGGGGCACTGAGAGGTGGGGAAGCACCGACAGGGCAGTAGATGGGTGAGGTTTGGGGATGAAGGACGAGGTGTCTCCAAGAGGATTTCTTGGTGCTGTGGCGGGGGTTAAGGGGTGTTTGGGTGTCCTGAAGAGCTCTTTGGGTGGTCTGACCGCGGGGGCTGTGAGGAATGTGCCCGGGAAAGGCTCTGTGAGGAGGGGGGCATCCCTGGGGTGGGAGGTGTCCCCACGTGTGTCTGTGCCCCCACGGCCCTTGAGTCACCCAGGGAGGTCCCTGGCAGGTCCCCAAGGTCTGTCCCCACCGTGTCCTGGGGTTTCTGAGGGTTGTGTCCCCCCGTGGGGGACATCCTGCCGTGCCACGGGGACGCACCTTGGGAATCTCTGTGGGGTTTTGGGGGGGTCCCTGTGAGCTGGGACACCCCCTTGGGTCAGGAGGGTCCCTGAGGCACAGGGAGGGAGTGTCCTTGTGCCCTGCCACATGTGCCTGTCCCCAGTGCTGGCTTGGGAAGGAGAGGGTGTCCCCGTGTCCTTGGGTGTCCTGTGGCTGCCCTCCAGGTAGGAAGGGGCATCCCTGTAATCCCACGTGCCTGGGTGTGGGTGTCTCCAGGTGTTCCATGATCTCTCAGCTGAGAGAATTGGGATTGCTCATGCTGGAGAAGAAGAGGAGAATTTTGAGCCCCTGGCAGGGCCTGAAGGGGCTCCAGGAGAGCTGCAGAGGGAATTGGGACAAGCTAAAGATCAGCTAAGGAAATCTGTGTGTCCTGGGCTGATCACCCCAGTGTGGGCAGCAGGGGAGGGGGGGATTGTGCCCCTGTGCTCAGGTGAGACCCCACCTGCAGAGCTGCCCCAGCCCTGGGGATTCCAACAGCACAAAAGGAGCTGGAGCTGCTGCAGAGAGCCCAGAGGAGGCCCTGAGGTCATCAGAGGGATGGAGCAGCTCTGCTGTAAGGAAAGGCTGAGAGAGCTGGGATTGTCCAGCCTGGAAAGGAGAAGGATCCAGGGAGAGCTCAGGGTCCTAAAGGGGCTCCAGGAGAGCTGGAGAGGGGCTGGGGACAAGGGACAGAGGGACAGGAGCCAGGGAATGGCTCCCAGTGCCAGATGGGATGGGATTTGGGGCAGGAATTGTTCCCTGGCAGGGTGGGAAGGGTGCCCAGAGCAGCTGTGGCTGCCCCTGGAGCCCTGGCAGTGCCCTGGATGGGGTTTGGAGCACCCTGAGGCAGTGGGAGGTGTCCCTGCCAGGGCAGGGGTGGCACTGGATGAGCTTTAATGTCCCTTCCCACCCAAACCATCCTGGCATTCAGTGATTCCATGGTTTTGTGTGAGGGCACCTCCCTTGCCAGCCCGGGCAGGGCTGTGGCTCTCTCCTACCTGTGCTTGGTGCTTCCTGCCTACCAAGGCTGGGAGTCCCCAGGAGCCCTGGGAAGCTCTGGAACCCTCCCATTTGAGCACTTTGAAGGGCCCCCAGAGCCTTGGTGTTGCTGTTGAGCCAAAATCCACCTGTGTTTCATTTAAACCCAAACCTGAGCTCGGTGCTCTCAGAGCTCTTTCCCAACCTGAGCAATTCCACGATTCCTCAGCCTCGGAGCAAGTTTGTACGTGACAGGGTGCTGCCATCACTGCTGAGCAGCCTTGTGGCAGCTCCAGGGAGTTCTCAGCTGGAATTCTTGTTCTGCCTGGTGAAGCTCTTCCCAACAAAAAAATCCCTGGAGCTGCCACGAGGACGCCGTCGATAATGAATTAACGCCGCTCGTTCTGCCTTGCAAAGCTTTTGGGAAGTGGAGGCAAAGCTCTGCAGGGCAGCCCAAAGGCAGGGAGCAGTCAGGAGCCAGGTGAGCTCCAGGGCTGGCTGTACCTGCTGGGCCACATCCCTGTGCCACCAGCTTCCCAGGGTGGATTATTGGGGAGCTCAGTCTGCCTGGAGTTTTCCCCAGCTCACGGGTCACAGCTCCGTGCTCAGCTCGCAGGGGCAGCCCCCTGTGCTTCATCCTGCTGGGGTTTGGGGTGCTCCAGGACTGGAAAAAGGCTTTTTCCCTGAGCCCTCAGCCATGGAGGCAGCTCCCAGTTCAAGTGGTTTGCCACGTCCTGGTGAGTGGAAGGGTGGGAAGTGCTGGGCAGGGAAGCAGCTGAGGTGGTACCAGGGGAAAGAGAAAGTGGGAAGGAGCAGGCTGGGCTGTGGGATGGGGGTCGTCCATTCTCTGGTGCATCCTTGGCAAAGTCCTGAGGGCACCTGAAGTGGTGTTGGGGAGTCTTTGGAGTGAGACTGGAACCCTTAAAGCCCCTGATTTTCAGCCTGGAATGAATGATGGGACCTGGTGGAAGTCTGAGGCTGGGCTGCAGCGTTTTGGAGGATTTTTCTGGCTCTGGTCTTGGCACGTTCCCACTGCAGTGCTGAAGGGATCAGCACCTACAGCTGGTGTGCAGGGACCAGGAGCAAGGAGCTGCTTTGGCTTCCTGGCAAAAGATGTTTTCCAGAAATATGCTGGATTTAAAATAAAACCCTGCCAGGCTACAGAAAGCTCACCCCAGTGTTAACCAGCTGGTGCACTGCTGACAGCACCTCTCCCAAAAGTGTTTCTGTTCAAGTGGAGTGAGATTTGCCCAGTCATCCCCTTGATTTTTTTATATTTTTCCTACTTCATCTCCTTTTTTTTTGTGAGAATAGAGAAGCAGAGTGGAATGGAAGTCTGAAGGCTTTCATGGAAGGAATCTTTTGGGAACTGATATGGAAAAAAGCCATGCAAAGAGCAGAAAACATGGAATCCCAGACTGGTTTGGCTGGGGAGGGATCTTCAAGCTCATCTTGTTCCACACCCCTGCCGTGGGCAGGGACACCTTGCACGGTCCCAGCTTGCTGCAAGGATTGGATGAATGAATCCAGGGAGCCAGTTCAGCCCTTGCTTTCTCTTTCAAGAGGTTTTTATAGCTGCTAGAGGTGCATGGTGTTCTGCTGGGCAGCATCTCCCCTTGGTTTGTGGGAATTGAATGTTGGTGCTTATTTTCAGGAGTACCTGAGCACACCAAGAGTTTAGGGGAATTATTTTTTGGCTGGAGCAATCCCATGTGGGTATTAAATATTGCTGGAGTGGGAACCATTTCATTCTTTGTTTACAAAATGCTGCTGGGGGCACATGACACACACCCACAGAGAGGCACCCCAGACCTGTTTGCTGGGCCAAATTTCCATCCCCACAGCATCACACTGCATGTCCTGGGCTCAGGAATGGGAGCAAAGGTCACTCCCCAGTGCCAGCACCCCGGACAAGGTGGAAAGGAGGCCAAAGTGCAGCCCTGAGCTCGTGTCACGGGGCTGTGGCAGAGGGGAGACAACTGTTGGGGAGGCACGGTTTGCAGTTTGTTCTCCTGGCGTTGCATTATTCTCCCTTCTTGCTGCTGGGAATGGGAATGTTTCATTCCTGGAGGTTTGATCAGTGCTGAGCAGAACCCTCCCCTGGCTGATTGCCTGCGTGTGGGCTGGTAGAGACACGTGGAAGTAACACTTTTGCTGGAATTCAGACTTAAAGCAGCTTTGGCAGGGGTTCAGCCTGGATCTGAGTTAGGGGATCCTCAGGGTCATGATCAAGGTTGCTGGGGTTCATTCATGTGCTGGGAGAAACTCAAACTCAGTTTCTGAGCAGAAAAAGGAGATTTACGAGTCAGAAACTTGTGGGCAGAGCTTGTTAATCTCGTGGTTGGAGTTTTCTGAGGGCTCTGGAAGAAGACACGTTTGTTTGTGTGCTTTGTGTGTCATTAGTAGAAGTGGATCCAAGAGCTGGAGAGGGGACAAGGGACAGGACAAGGGGGAAAGGCTTCCCACTCCCAGATGGGATTTGGGGGCAGGAATTGTTCCCTGGCAGGGTGGGCAGGCCCTGGCACAGGGTGCCCAGAGGAGCCCTGGCAGTGCCCAAGGCCAGGCTGGACAGGGCTGGGAACCACCTGGGACAGTGGGAGGTGTCCCTGCCCAAGGCAGGGGTGGCACTGGGTGGAATTCCAACCCAAATGAATCTATGATTCTGAGCATTTTATTGATAGATGAAGGCAAGAATAAATATTTTGTGAGCCCTTTGTGGCCCTCCAGTCGTGCCCCCTGAGATCTGTGTGGTCACACTTGGACTGGCCCCATTTGCTGGCACCAGGATGTGTTTTTACAGAAATACCCTGGACAGTTGTGTTTGTTTTGCAGGGAGTTCACCTTGAAGCTCCCCAAAGTGCAGGAATGTCCCTGGTTTAGCACGTGAAGAGGTTGGAATGAGGGTGATGAAGGCAAAGCTCCCCGTGCCAGCTGCTCCATCCCTTGGCAGCTGGTCAGGAAGAAGGATTTTTTTTATTTTTGCTGCTCAGGGTTGGGCACTGCTGGCCCTGCAGTGTGGGGTCTGTGCTGGGAAGGTCCCTGGGAGGGAATCCCTTTTAATTACCACCTGTTAATTCCATTAACATCTCTTCCTTAGGTTATGCCTGCCGTAACATCTCCACCTCCAATGCCCTCCAGAGTAAGTATAAAGCTTTTCTATAAATCCTTTTATTTTTTTTCCCTGAAAATCCCTGGAGCAGGAGCTGAGCCCAGCCTTGTGTTTGTTTGCAGACAGAACCCACGTCAGCTGTGATATCAAAGGGGACGTCGCTGTCGTGCGCTTCAACACGCCAAATTCCAAGGTAGGGAAAATTCCCACTGAAGGCCAAGAACTTTCCTGTCCAGCCTAACAAAGTTGGGAGCAAAGGAGAAGTAGGAAAAGAAGATTTGGGGATTTTAATGAGACATCTGGAGATGCCTCTCAGAGTACATTGTGTGTGCTGAGCTCGTTTGTCTCTCTCCCAGGCACAAGGTCTTAAGGAAAATTTTTTAAAAAAATTAAATCTTGCTTAGTTCTTGTATGCAAGTCAGTTAAAAAAAATGTGTCCATGCTTCAGTAATTTGGAATCCATAAATGCTTTTAGTTCTCTCATCATGAATATAAATAGAAGCTAATTCTTCTTCATAAATAGAAGCTAATTCTCATTTTTTTTAGGTCAATACAGCTGCAGGTGTTCAGGTATCAGGAGCTCTGTAAATGACAACTGAGGAATGCACCTAAAAATGCATTTTGGAGTCTCATAAGCAGTAGTGGATTTCAGCTGTCATCTCACAGGTGGAAATGATCTTTATGAGTTTGCAATAAAAACCTGTTTTTTAAAGCAAAGTAGCTGAGCTGCTCTGATATTATACAAGATAGAAAGATTGAACTACTACTGCTATGAAAAATTTTATATTAATTGTAGCAAACCAGAAAGGTTTTTTTATACACTCCTCTCCTTTGAGGAGCAGCAGCAGTTTCTGGTTTGAAATAATCTATTTTATGTGAGGATTTGGTGGTAGCTAAAGAACCCAGGCTGGATTTGTCCTGCTTGTTGCAGCCTTTCAGTAAAGCTGCAGGGATGTTGTCATCCTGGTTTGGGGAAGGTGTCCCTGCTCATTGCAGGGGGTTGGATGAGATGTCCATGAAAGGTCCCTTCCATCCCAAACCATTCTGTGATTATATGGAAAAAAAAACAGTTTACAAGTTCATAAAATCAATGTTTGGGGCCACAAACCCAGTGTTGGGGTTAAGAGGAACTTAAGAGTTAAAGAGGAACTTCCTAATTCAAGATGACCTGCTGCAGGATTGAGCTTTGTGCTAGGACAGTTTACAAGTTCATAAAATCAATGTTTGGGGCCACAAACCCACTGTTGGGAAAGTTAAAGAGGAACTTCCTAATTCAAGGTGACCTGCTGCAGGGTTGGGCTTTGTGCTAGGACTGATGCCTCAGATTTCAGCTCTCACAGTTTCAGATTCTGTGCTGCCTAAGGATGGAGTTCTGAGCCTCACATTAAGTGTCAGTCAGCTCTCTTCACAGAACAAGTAGATAAAACAAATCTTTTCCTGCTGAGGACAAACTTTCAGCCCAAAAAGCACAAACAAGGGTGGCTGAAGGGAGGAACAAGAAGGATGGGACCTCACAACCTGGAGCTGTAACTGGACAATTAAACCCCAAGATGCAAATGGACCAAAACTGATAAAAATGTAAAATCTCATGATCAGGGGAGACATTTTGTGTGGCCATTCCTGACCCACCCGGGGTGGGTCTTGGAAACCTTTTAACAAATATCTCCTTTATTCTCCAGCTCTCTCCAGCCTCTGTTTCAGCTCAGCCTTCCCAAGGCATCAGGACGAGGCTGAAATCACTTGCAGCAGCCTGTGAGCTCCAGCTGAGCTGCTGCTGAGGCTGCTGCTTTGCCCCCAGGTGAACACCCTGTCCAAGCAGCTGAGCGCCGAGTTCACCGACGTCATGAACGAGATCTGGGCCAACGAGGCCGTGAGGAGCGCCGTGCTCATCTCCTCCAAGCCCGGCTCCTTCATCGCCGGGGCCGATCTCAAGTAAGCACAGGAGCTGTCTTGGTTTGGACAGACAGGTGTCTGCCAGGGGAAGCTGGAGTTTCCCTTGGAATGGAGAATGGAAACCCCTCACCCCCTCCAAATTATGATTTTGCAGTTAAGGGCTTTCAGGCAAAGATTTGGGAATAGGAATAACAGTTCTTTACTAGGAATATTAACAATACAAATGTAGTAGAAAAACAAAACCACCAAACCAGCAAAGAAACAAACAACAATTTTGGGAAACCCTGCCAGAGTCAGAGCTACAACCTGACACCCTGTTGGTCAGGGGGTTGGGAGCAGCCCACAGTGAGTCCTCGTGGAGTGGCAGATGTGGTTCTGTTGGGGCAGAGATGATCCTGAGAGAAAAGGGTCCAGGGATGGTGAGAAGGGTCCAGGGATGGTGAGAAGGGTTCAGTCTCACTCCAGGAATCCAGTGGAACCAGATCCCTGGTGTTCCTGAGTCTCAGTTTTTATCCAGGTGGGAATGGTTGGCTCCTCCCACTGGGTGGAGCATCTCCCACTGGGATGATGGAATGTGTCCTGTCATTGGTGAGCCTTCATGGCCCATTAGCAGGAGATAATCCTTAATGACCCATTAGCAGGAGATAATCCTTAATGACCCATTAGCAGGAGATAATCCTTAATGACCCATTAGCAGAAGATAATCCTTAATGGCCCATTAACAGAAGATAATCCTTAATGACCCACGAGCAGGAGATAATCCTTAATGGCCCATTAACAGAAGATAATCCTTAATGACCCATTAGCAGGAGATAATCCTTAATGGCCCATTAGCAGCAGATATCCCCTGGAGGGAGGACAGGTGGTGACAGAGATAACAAACACTGCCCCACCTGGTTTGAACACCTGGCCTATTATCAGAGGTCATCTGCCCCCCTCCCTTCAGAGTTACAAGAGATAAAGGAAAATATCTCCCCAGCTGCTTTCAGCAGATGAAGTAGAACACACATTTTTGGTTCTATAACCCAAGTCATTGTCTCTGAATTCCAGCAGCTTGTCCCTGACATCTCCCTGGGGTGAGGCACAGGCTGGGAGGGAAATGCCCTTGCTCAGGATTTTGGAGTTGCTGGAATGAAGTGAGGAAATCAGCACAGAGGGACCTTGAACCCCTCCTGGTTGTGATGCTCAGTCACTCCTTCCTGCAGCCAAGGAGACCCATCCTGGCTCTGGGGTGGGCATTGTCCTTCAGCCTGGGGTACAACAGGAGTGGAGAATTCACATGCAGGACTCGTTTCTGCTGGGTTGGAGTGCCTGGCAGCCTTCCAGCCTGGCCCCTGCTTTGGGCAGGGTTTGGCACCCTGCCCTGTGCTGGGCAGCCTCCCAGGCTCCCTGGGTAACTTTTCCAGGCTGTGGGATGATCCTGTGGGTGCCCACTGGGATCTGGAATGCCACTGGCTCCCACTGCTGACACTGACAGGACAGAATAGCTGCTTAAAAACATTAAAAGCCAGAAATCTCTGAGGAAAGAAAGTAAATTAAAAATAGACCCTCCAAAACTGTGTTCCATTTTTGGCTGGCTTTATCCAGGAGTAGATATTTGCTCCCTGTTCAGAATGGAAGGAGGTGAGCAGAGCAAAGGCCAGGCTGTGGTTAAAAGGTGTCTCCTGGCCTCAGTACCTCCAGCATCCCAAATTACTCCTGCCTGCAGAATAATTAGGGGAGTCTCTAATTGGCAGTGTGGCACCAGAGCACTGGCCATCTGCTCCTCTGAAGAGTGACTCTAGGCTCTTTCCTCCACCCTTCCTGGCAAGTGCTTTGAGGCATCCTAAGACCCTTTTCCTCCTTTCCCAGAGGCTTCCAGAGCCCTGGCACAAGGGATCCCATTCAGTGCCTCAGGCACAGCCCCTGTCAGCATGCAGAGCTTGACCCTGCTGGGCTTAATCTCCAAAACTTGGGCCTAAACAGCTCCTGCCTGTGAGATTGTGGGAGAGCAGGGACAAACTCATCAAAACCTCTCATTTTCCTGCTGTTTTGTCAGTGCTTTTCCCATCCTGATCCACCTCTCTCCTCCCTGCAGCATGCTGGAGGCCTGCAAGACTGCTCAGGAAGTGACTCAGCTCTCTCAGGATGGCCAGAAGATGCTGGAAAGGATTGAGCACTCTCCAAAGCCCGTGGTTGCTGCCATCAGTGGCAGCTGCCTGGGAGGAGGGCTGGAGGTACTGGGCAATGCTGGGGCTCCCAGCAGCACTGGGAGCTGACTCTGCTGGTTCTGTGGCAGGAGTGGTGCTGGGAGAGGAATTTGGGAGCTGATGAGGGAGCTCATTGCATGATGGAAATGAGTTTGTGGCAAGTGAAATGGCTTGGTTGTGCTTCAGGGCTCTGCCACGTGAGTTCTGCTGCTGCTTTGGAGAGAGAGAGCAAATCAAATCTGAACCTGTGTGAGCCAGGCTAATGTTTAGCTGAGTGTCCAAGGGAAAAACAGGCTGTTTCCAGCAGGCATTGGATCTGCATCAATGCTGCTGGCAGAGGTGCTGGGAAGTGCTGCTTTGCAGCTGAAGGGAGCCCTGTGTCCCAGCAACTTCCATTCTCTGTAGGGCTGCTGGGAGAGGGGTGAGTGAGTGTGGGGACCCAGCCAGGTTCCACCTTTTTGGCACTTTGGCTGGGTCTTCTGCCTCATCATCTCCATCCAGGGTTTTGTAAACTGCAAGGGCTCTGCTGATTCCTGGAGCAGAGTTTTGTTACTGAAGCAGTGTAATCTTGGAAGGGAGTCTCTTCAGTTTGGAATCCTGCAGTTTGTGCTGATTTCTCAAGCTTTTTGCACCCACTGTGTTGATTCATCTGGACTTGGCAGTCCAGGGATAAACCAGGAATCGTGGCTGATTTGTAGATGGGGCTGTGCTCTTGGTGTAGTGGTTTAATTAAGCCCCTTGATGGTCTAGGTGAGATTTCAGATCAGCTTGGGAGTTTGATGTTCATCTCACACCTACTTGAAGAAGAACAGGGCACAGAGGGAATTGGGGCAGCTGGGGCAAGGAATTGGGGCAGGGTCATGAGGGAGGAGAGAGCTGTGTGATGGCTGCCCAGGGGAAAAACCTCTCCTTGCCTCTTCCATTTTCAGGTTGCCATTGCCTGTCACTACAGAGTAGCAACAAAGGACAGGAAAACAGTCCTGGGAACACCTGAAGTGTTGTTGGGTCTCCTGCCCGGAGCAGGGGGGACTCAAAGGCTGCCAAAGATGGTGAGTAAGAGGGAAAACTTGACCCCCCACAGCCCCCTCCCCTGCCTGGCAAGCTCCCACTCTGGAATCCTCTCTGTGCCCTTCTAGGTGGGACTCCCTGCTGCCTTTGACATGATGCTGACTGGGAGGAACATCCGTGCAGACAGAGCCAAGAAGATGGGGCTGGTTGATCAGCTGGTGGAACCTCTAGGTCAGACATTGTCCCCTCAGTTCCTTGATGTGCTGCTGCCTCTCAGGGAACCTCTCCCTTCACCAGAACCTGTGGAGAGGTCTTGTCTTGCCCTGTTCCCACCTTACCAGCACAGGGATTTAGAAAAGTCAGGTTGCTGCAGAAGCTGAGTGAACAGGAGAGGTCAGGCCTGCTGGCTCTCCTCCTTCAGCTAATTACCCAGATCAGAGCCCACACTGCTCATTTATCATGGCAGAGGACAAGAGCTGACTGATGTCTGTGTTTCTGCAGCCTGCAGATGGTAATCCCTGACAGGAGCTGCAGCAGGCAGCCCCCCATGACTTAGGCACTCCAGAACTGTCAGCTGGGTGGAGAAATTCCCTGCAAACTGCAGGATTCCAAGTGCTGAGCAGGGTGGGCAGCAGCAGCAGCTTTTTATTCATTTTCCTCATATTCTTTTGAATCATGTCTTGCTCCCAGAGTTCTTTCACTAGGGCAGCTTTCTTGGGAGGTGACCAAATGAGGAGTTTGAGTTCTAAACCTTCCAGAGCCTCCTAAGAGGTGTCATCAGCCCCAGTCAGGAGTTGGAATGGAAGCCACTGCTCCAGCTGGCACTGCCATGGAGCTGGAGGGAGCTGAGCATGGCAGGGCACAGGCAGAACACACTGGTGGTGCTGAAGAAAATGAAATGAATAAAAAGCTGCTGCTGCCCACCCTGAGCAGTGCCAGGGAAGCCCTGGTGTCCCTGCTGTCCCACAGGCCAGTGCTCAGCTGGATCACAGGATCATGGAATGGCCTGGCTTGGAAGGGACCTCAAAGCTCATCCAGTCCCATGGCAGGGACACCTCCCACTGTCCCAAGCTGCTCCAAACCCTGTCAAGCCTGGCCTTGGGCACTGCCAGGGATCCTCTGGGCACCCTGTGCCAGGGCCCACCCTGCCAGGGAACAATTCCTGCCCCAAATCCCAGCCAGCCCTGCCCTGGGGCACTGGGAGCCATTCCCTGGCTCCTGTCCCTCTGTCCCTTGTCCCCAGCCCCTCTCCAGCTCTCCTGGAGCCCCTTTAGGACCCTGAGCTCTCCCTGGATCCTTCTCCTCTCCAGGCTGAACAATCCCAGCTCTCTCAGCCTTTCCTTACAGCAGAGCTGCTCCATCCCTCTCATCACCTCAGGGCCTTCTCTGGGCTCTCTGCAGCAGCTCCAGCTCCTTTTGTGCTGTTGGAATCCCCAGGGCTGGGGCAGCTCTGCAGGTGGGGTCTCACCTGGGCACAGGAGCACAATCCCCCCTTCCCCTGCTGCCCACACTGGGGTGATCAGCCCAGGACACACAGATATCCTTAGCTGATCTTCAGCTGTGTTCACTCCTATAAAACAGATTTGTGGTTCTCAAGCTGGAGTTAAAATTGCCTGGAGAAACTTTCCCACTTGCTGCTTGCTTAGAAGTGAATTGTTTCTTGAGAGCCAGCAAATGTGGCCGTTTATACCCACAATTACCCCAAACTGCTGAAAGGAAACTTGAGCTCTCTGAGGAGCTGCTGGGAATCCTGGCTCAGCCCGTGGGAGGAGCACAGAAATACAAATTGGATGCAAACATTGGATGTGTTCCTTGTTCTCCAAACAGCTCCAGGAGGGCTCCTGTTCCCTCTGTGTCTGGGGAAAGCAGCTCTGCCTTGGGGTGATGCTTGAACTGGTGACAGAAAGCTTGGGAGGAGACAGACACCATCAATCAGGAGGCAATTCCAGGGCAGGCAGGCAGCTCAGGGAGCTCTGCAGCATTCCCTGCATCCAATTCTGGACCCAAATCTGCCATGTGCCATTTCTAAAAGAGAGTAGATGGGACTGGACAGCTCAGAACTCCCAGGTTAGAACACAACAAAACACTGGGAATTAACTGCAGGTAAAGCAAACCCACACGTGTGGGGTCAGCCACTTCCTGTGGGTGCTTCTCACAGCTCAGACTTTGAAGCAAACAGCAGTTTTCTTCAGCTGGAGGATCAGAATCCAGCAGTTATTAATGTATCCAAGCTACTGGAAACCTGAAATCAGGGATTGACATTTTGTAGCACATCAAGTTCTAAAGCTGCAGGTCTCAGCCTTGAATGGTGAGAAGAGAATTTGGAGGCTGGTGAAGTCTGAGCTCTCAATCCCCAAATGCTCTTGGGTTTCCAGTGAATTCTCTAAAACCCACTGGGCATGGCTGAAATGGGGATTATGCAGCAGCTCTGAGCTGTGTTTTGTCTGCTGCCTGTAAAATCAGCTGAGATGTTTTTGTTTGGCCTGTTTTTCCTTGGGCTGGCTCTGATGTTCTGCCAGGGCAGGAGGGAAACTTCCACAGGGAGCTTCCCTGAGCTGTCAGGGAGTGTTTGTGCTGCTTTATCTCCTTTGCTGAGAGACTCCCTCAGCAGGGAGCAGCTTCTGGGGTCTGCTGGGTGAAAACCCCTCAAGTTGTTACACAGGGAGGTGAAACAAAGGGGCCACAGAGATGCTGCAAGGGCTGGAGCCCCTCTGCCATGGAGCCAGGCTGGGAGAGCTGGGAGAAGGATCCAGGGAGAGCTCAGAGCCCCTGGCAGGGCCTGAAGGGGCTCCAGGAGAGCTGGAGAAGGGCTGGGGACAGAGGGACAGGGCATAGGGAATGGCTTCAAAGTGGAAAAGGGGATTTGGGGCAGGAATTGTTCCCTGGCAGGGTGGGCAGGCCCTGGCACAGGGTGCCCAGAGGATCCCTGGCAGTGCCCAAGGCCAGGCTGGACACTGGGGCTGGGAGCAGCCTGGGACAGTGGGAGGTGTCCCTGGCCCTGACCTTTATGACCTTTAACATTCCCTTCCCAACCAAACAATTTTGAGTTTCTGTGGACAAAACCTCACAGCTGAGGACCTCAGCCTTTTGTGGAGGAGGAGAACAGTGGGAGATGAAACAGGAGGGAGTTTTTGATTTGGGGTTTTACCTGTCTCCTGTGTCTGGGGGGTGTTTCTGTAGCTCTGAAGACTCTGGGTGTGTTTGGAGCAGTTTGAATGGCCCTGCCCAGCTGCAGGGTTGTGATCTCACCAGATTTGTTCAGCCCAAAGTTGCACATTTAGCTTCAGGCTCTGTGCAGCTTCACCAGGCACTGCTCTGTCATTAATGACTCAGAGTTTGCCTTTGGCAACATCTCCCAGCTTCCTGCTCAGCCCCGTGCTGTGTCCTCCTGTCCTGATGATCCAATTGCTGGGAAATGAGGATTCCTGTGCTTGGAAATTGTGCAATCCCCCCCCTCTCAGAGGCTGCTAAAACTGGTTTTTGTGGTGGTTTGCTTCATTGTGGGCCAGCTTGAAGTTGGGCCAGGGGTTCCAGGGTGTTGCAGCAGCTAAACTGGAGAGATTTCCTGCACTGAGTTCAAAGGTTGGACAAAAATTCAGAAGTTGGTTGGACATTGGCTCCAGTACAGGGATTTCCAGGGATTCTGCACTCCCAAAATGCTCTCTGTGTATTTAACAGGGAGAGGGAGAGGAGAAACACCTCAGTTCCCTTGGGATTCTGGGTGCCTGCAGTTATGTGAAGTACAAAGCTTTGAGGAATAAAAAGCCCAAGTGGCAAAAAGGTGGTCAGGAGCTGGAGGCACCTCCAGAGAGGTCATGGAACTTCTGTCCTTGGAGATGTCCAGAGGCTGGTAGAAGGTTCCTGAGCAGCCTGATCTGATTGCAGAGTTGGATGTAACTTGGCCCTGCTCCCACAGGGAGCTGGAATTCCAGCATTTCTGCACAGTGCTCTCAATGTAAACCCCTTGGGGCCCTCATGTGATCCCTGCTGAGTCTTCCCACTGTTGGTCACAACTGAGAAAAGCCAAACAGGAGTGAAGAATGGAGCAGGAGTAGTTCAAAGGCCCATCCCATTGAGCCTGGTCCTGGTTTCCCTGCCATCCTCAGCCCTCAGGTGTAGGAGCAGGGTTGGATGGTGATGGGAAATCTCTGGGGTCCAGGCTGCTCTTGGAGCAGGGGTTTATTTATTGCACAGGGCCTGGGTGAAGGGGCCCAAGAGAAGAGCAAAAGAGTAAAGTAAAAAACCTGAAAAGGAGTAAAAAAAGTAAGAGTGCAAAGTTCCCCTTACAATCCATTAAATCTTCTTCTCTACTGAACATTCTCACTGACCAACCAATCCAGCACAAGACACAAACCCTACAGCATTTACACACAACCTGTAAAAATCATTCCATGACCACACTGTGTTATATTTTAAACCCTAAAAAGACTCTTTAAACCCCTCCTACCAAGCTAGTAGAGTCTACTCTAACCCTTAGACTTTTAATTAAAAAAAAGCATTGTTTAATCAAAAAGAGATCACCTTCAGCCAGCCACACTGTTCTTCTCCAGTTGTCCAAAACTCTAAACATCAAAACTTCCTTTCAATTCTATTTCACTCACAAGTTTCATATTCTCAAAACCTAAGCAGTCATGTTTATAAAGCTTTCCTTTCTCATCTTCCCCAACACTCAGGGCTAACCTGTGCTGTGCTCTCTGCTCTCCCCAGGGCCAGGAGTGAAGACCCCTGAAGCAAGAACTATCGAGTACCTGGAGGAGGTGGCCATTGGCTTTGCCAGGGGGCTGGCCAACAAGACTGTGTCTGCCAGGAGGTCCAAAGGGCTCATGCAGAGTAAGTCAGCATGGACAAATCCCAAGGGAGTGAAATCCAGCTTGGGTTTCTCCAGGATGTGGTTTGAATTCCATTTCAAAACTGTTTCGTGCTGGAGTCACCTCTTGAGGGATCTGGGAGGGGGTGGTAGAGAAAATGTTGCCCTGGAGATCCAGGCTTTGGCAGAGCTGGATGTGGTGGCTCCTGAGGTTGCTGGAAGGAGTGAGAGAGGGAGCAGGTACCTCCAGGGGCTGCCCACCTGCAGGGTTTTAGTGGCAAGTTCTGTCCCAAGCTCCTTGTCCTGGGGTGACCACTACAACGTGGGCCAAAGTTGTAGTGGTTTAAGGCAAATTTGGGAGGAAAACTCCTAGGGAAACCCTCCCTCCCCTCCCTCCAACCAGTTGGAGAGAACACCTCCTCAAAGAGAAAGTGGAAAGAAACCTGTTTATTAAACTGGCAAAAACACTCCCCCAGCACAATAAATTGAACAGTATTAGATGACAAATTAGGGAGAACAAAGTCCCTCCTGTAGATGGTTTCTGCTCTCAGCTCTTCCTCACTGGGGAAAAGTTGTAGCACTGGAGAGATCTTGGTGGGTCTGGTGTAAACTCCCCCAGAGCCTCCCCCTCTGGGTCTTCGGTTTGGGGAGGTTTGAACAGTTCCAAAAACAGGCAGAAAAAAAGGGAAAAAAGGAAAAAAAGAAAAAAAAAAAGGAAAAAAGTAGAAATCTGAAGCTGCTCAGCCCTAACTAAGCTACACTAACTAGCTACAAAGCAAAGCAAAAGTGAGTGCTGAAAAAAAACCCCCTTGGTGTCTGTATCTGGTGACTCCCACTCTTCAAGGCCAGTCCCAGAGGTTTCTGAGAACAAACTGTGCATTTCTCTCCTCCTTTTACCCTCAGATCCAAATTAAAGGTACAGGGTATAATATCCAACATAAACCCTGGGACTGCCCCATGCTGATCCTCCACAGCACAGCCCAGAGATGGGCACCTCTCTGGGGGAATTCTGCTTCCTGGGGCTCAGGAAGGCACTCAGGAGGGCACTTCAGCCCTTCAGTGAGGCTTACCCATGGAATAATCCATGGAAACCCTCTGAGCAGCCCCTGCTTCCTGTGCCTGGGTTTCAGGTGCACGTTTTTAGTGCAGGTATTCACATTTTATTCCTGACCCCTGTCCTGTCCCACCTTGCAGGGCTCACAGACTATGCCATGGCTCTTCCCTTCGTCAGGCAGCAAGTTTACAAGACAGTGGAGAGCAAAGTCCAGAAGCAAACCAAAGGGCTCTACCCTGCTCCTCTGAAGATCATCGAGGTAACAACCCCTCCCCTGTGAGGTGGGAGGAGCTGCAGGATCTGTGGGATAAGGTGGGACAGGCAGAGGGAAGGTGATCCTTCCTCTGAGGCAAGCCAACATCCTGATCCTCACAGATCAGGTCCTGAGGAGTGCTGGCTGTGGGGTAGAATGCAGAATCACTGCCCAAAATGTGATCACCAGTTGGTGGGTACTGGCACCAGTGAGGGGTGGAGCAGGAATCCCAGGTTTTCTGTGCAGTCTCAGAAGAGTTCAGATCTGTTTGACACCATAAAAATAGAAATTGCTGTAATTTTCACAGCACTAACTACATAATACTTCATTAGTCCCCTCTGTTACACAGAAATCCTGTTATTGACACTCTGTGAGTGAATCCTTGTTGTAAAGTGACTTCTCACTACTGAAGCTGTTGCCAATTCTCTAAAACCCATGCAGGATTTGGAGAGCACAGCTCCTAAAACCACAGGGAATGGCTAAAAATCCTTGCCTGTCCTGTGCTAGAAGGACAGAGTGACACAGCTCTGCTGGGAGCAGCAGGGACAGGACTCAGGGAGTCTGAAATGTGCCTTGGATGTTGGGGAGGCAACAGGGGATCCTGTTGGGAGTGGGTGTTTGCAGCAATGACTGAACTGTGCTGTGTCTTTCCTGCTTTTGGATTAGGTGGTAAAAACTGGCCTGGATCAGGGGAGAGATGCTGGATACCTCATTGAAGCCCAGGTAAAGGAGAGGAGATCCCTGCCAGGATCTCTTCCCCACACAAAAGGTTCCTCACAGCCTCCTGCTTATCCCATTCCACCCCCCCTGTCACAGGCAGGACACCTTCTCTTACCCCAGGCTGCTCCAAACCCCATCCAGCCTGGCCTTGGGCACTTCCAGGGGTGGGGAACCCTCAACACAAACCCCCTCAGAGGCTGCTGCTCCTCCTGGGTGAGGGAGCAGAGCTGAGGCTGCACATCCTCCTCCAGGAGCTGGCTGGAGATGTTTCATCTCTCTTGAATCTGGCCTCACCTAAACACCATCCAGTGCTGCCTGAGCTTTGCTAGGACACAGGGAAAACTGGAACAGAGTTGAATTCTGTGGTGGGCAGCTCCAGGGCTGGAGCAGGCAAGTGTCCTCCCCAGCAGCTTGTGTGTGACTTATTTATTCCAAACACACACACAATCTTTTTTTTCCTCAACCATCTTCATCCCTCCATTTCTCTGCCATATTAAACAACCTGTCCCTAATTATTTTTTCCTCACCAGTCCTGGTTTTTGCCACAGTTTTGCTCAAATTTCTTACTTCTGGTGCCACAGAGGCAATTCTGGCTGTGCACAAACTCACAGGTGGGGTTACCTGGGCACTGCCAGCTCTGCAAGATTGAATCCCCAACAGCCCCACATTTCCACCTGATTATCTCTGCATTTGAGGGATTGTTGCCCCTTAAATGCTGATGAAATCCATCCATCTCCTGTTTCCCTGATGTGCTTTGCAACTCCTTTTGTCCCCTCCTGGTGCCAAGGCTTGCTCTGAGCTGGAGCTGCCACCTCAGCAGTGCCCCCATCCCTGCTGCTTGTGCATTCCACCCACGTTTGCTCTGGTGCTGAATAAAAGCCTTGGGATACTCTGTTCCTTGCAGCAGAGAATGAATGGGTTTTTCCCCCTCCCCAGACCAGCAGCAGGATGGAGATCTTCCCAGAACCTCTGAAGAATAATAAGTGTCAGTGTTGTGGCTTTTTTTACTGCCTTCCCCTCTCTCTCTCTCCTAGGACAGGAGTTTGCAGATTCTCTTCTAAGCTTTGTTTTAACACACAGGGCAGTGGTGAGGGAAGGTACAGCCTGCTCCAAAGCACATTCCCTGCTTTTCTTTGGCAAATTTGACTCCAACAACCTTTGTTTTGTGTGTGCTTGTGCTTTGTGTCCCTCAGGACATTGGGAGGTTATGCAGGCCTTAGATTTCTTAGATTTGTTGCCTGTGATCCTCTGAAAAGAGGATCAGGGCTGTCAGAGAGAGCTGAGCTGTTTGTAAGGATTTTTGTCAAAGCCTGAGGACACTGTGCTTCCACCTGGATCTGTGGGGACAGTGCCCCAGTTAATGTGGGATGCATGTGGGCAGGAAGGGTCTCATGGCAGGGAAACCCAGCCCTGTCACTGAGGAACTGGAATCCTCAAATCCCAGAATGGTTTGGGTGGGAAGGGACCTCAAAGCTCATCCCATCCCACCCCTGCCCTGGCAGGGACACCTCCCACTGGCCCAGGCTGCTCCCAGCCCCAGTGTCCAGCCAGGGTGGGTCCAGAACTTGGAAAGAGAGAAAATAATGAGGCTGTGAGTGGAGATCCCTTGCAGGAGTTTGTCCTGAGTGAAGGAAAGGATCCCTCTCTCTCTCTCTCTCTGGGATGTGCTGGGAAAACCATCAATTAAAGGGTTAAATTCCCTCAGATTACTTCCTAGAATTCCAGAATGGTTTGGGTTGGAAAGGACCTTAAATCCCATCCCATCCCACCCCTGCCCTGGCAGGGACCCCAAATCCCCCCCAGTGCCCCCCCTGCCCTGGCAGGGACACCTCCCACTGTCCCAGGCTGCTCCCAGCCCCAGTGTCCAGCCTGGCCTTGGGCACTGCCAGGGATCCTCTGGGCACCCTGTGCCAGGGCCTGCCCACCCTGCCAGGGAACAATTCCTGCCCCAAATCCCAGCCAGCCCTGCCCTGGGGCACTGGGAGCCATTCCCTGGCTCCTGTCCCTCTGTCCCTTGTCTCCAGCCCCTCTCCAGCTCTCCTGGAGCCCCTTTAGGACCCTGAGCTCTCCCTGGAGCTTCTCCTGTCCAGGTGATCACCCCCAGCTCTCCCAGCCTGGCTCCAGAGCAGAGGAGCTCCAGCCCTGGAGCAGCTCTGGGGCTCCTCTGGGCTCTCTCCAGCAGCTCCAGCTCCTTTTGTGCTGTTGGGGAGGAGGAGCTGGGGCAGGGTGGGCTGTGCTGAGCCCAGAAGATGCTTCTCCTCAGAGGTGACCTGGTCCCCCAAACACCACAATTCCTTTCTCCCCACTTGCCACATTTTTGCTGTGCTGGAACTGAGACAGCTCTTTAATTCCAAACTCTGCTTCCCCTCTTCCCTTTCCTTCCAGAGCTTTGGCCAACTTGCAGTGACCAAGGAATCCAAGGCTCTGATGGGGCTGTACCACGGGCAGGTGCACTGCAAGAAGAACAAGTTTGGGACACCTCAGAAAGAGGTCAAGTGAGTGCCAGTGTGGGATGCCTGAAGGAGCAGTTGGAGGAGCTCTCCTGGGACTGAGTGGGGGTGGAGAGCTGTGCACCAGAGCAGAGGTTTCCAGCCTCCAGAGGAGGCAGCTTGGTGGCCTGGGTGGATGACAGGAGCTGTGTGGCTTGGTTTGGACAGACAGGTGTCTGCCAGGGAAAGCTGGAGTTTCCCTTGGAATGGAGAATGGAAACCCCTCACCCCCTCCAAATGATGATTTTGCAATTCAGGGCTTTCAGGCAAAGATTTGGGAATAGGAATAACAGTTCTTTACTGGGAATATTAACAATACAAATGTAGAAGAAAAAACCAACCAAACAAGCAAACAAACAAACAACAATCCTGGAAACCCTGACAGAGTCAGAGCTACAACCTGACACCCTGTTGGTCAGGGGGTTGGAAGCAGCCCACAGTGAGTCCTCCTGGAGTGGCAGATGTGGTTCTGTTGAAGTGGAGATGATCCTGTAGCCAAAAAGGGTCCAGGGGTGGTGAGGTGGGGTCTGGGGATGGTGAGATGAGGTCTGGGGATGGTGAGATGGAGTTTGGTGATGGTGAGAAGGGGTCTGGTGATGGTGAGATGGGGTCTGGGGATGGTGAGAAGGGGTCTGGGGATGGTGAGATGAGGTCCAGTCTTCCTCCCAGCAATCGGGGTGAAGCAAGAGGGCTCCTGTTCCTCAGTCTCAGTTTTTTCCAGGCAGGAATCCTTGACTCCCCCCACTGGGTGGGGCATCTCACAATGGGATTATGAAATGCTCTGGGGGCTCTGGGGTGGGTACAGTCTGGGGAGGTGTTAATGGCCCATGATCAGAAGGCACCCAGAGTTACAAGAGATAAAGAAGAAAAAAAACCCCAAACATCTCCCCAACTACTTTCAGCAGATGAAATAGAATAACACATTTTTGATTCCATAACCCAAGGCACTGTGTGAGTCTGCCAGCAGCAATGGGGGGGTTCAGCCACGTCCTGCTTTGAGTGTGTCCCCTTTGGTCCTTCCCTGCAGGACCCTGGCTGTGCTGGGAGCAGGGCTGATGGGAGCTGGCATCGCCCAGGTGTCCGTGGACAAGGGCATCAAGACCATCCTGAAGGACACGGCACAGAAGGGGCTGGACAGAGGCCAGCAGCAGGTCTACAAAGGGTATGTGAGCTCTGGGGGATTTATTTTGGGTTGCCTTTAGTCACAGTTCTCCTCTGCTGGCAGCATCAGGAGCTCCTGACACTGCTGTTCCGGCTGGATGTCACAGAAAAGCTTTGGTTTAATGTTGTCCCCTGCAGGGTGCTGGGATGTTGCTCCTTAGGTAGGCAGAGATTGAGCAGATTCTAGAGCTAAGTGTGAGAAACACAATTCACTTCTGTGTGAAATTTATAAGTTTAATAAAAATAGACAATTAGGAGACAGAAGAAGAAAGCTTTTTTGGCCGAGGTGCTGATGGAGATCAGCACACCTTCCTCCTTCAGACCTTTTGTTTTAAGGGTACTGGTGTTACATATTAAAATAGGTTCATACATAATTCAAAATGGGTAAGTTAGGTTTCAGGCCCCCCCCCGAATATACAATTTATCTGTAGGATTCCACACAGTCTGGGAGGGTGTCATAAATCCATCAGGTTCTTAAAGAATCGATTGTCTTTCTAATCTCAGGAATGCTAAGCATCCATTCTGTCTTCTATCTACTTTTGAAAGGTAGAAAAAAATACAACCCCCCTCCCAATCTCTACTGAGTTACTATCTA
Source organism: Phylloscopus whistleri (assembly GCA_017589585.1). Lineage (NCBI taxonomy): Eukaryota > Metazoa > Chordata > Aves > Passeriformes > Phylloscopidae > Phylloscopus > Phylloscopus whistleri. The sequence continues at coordinate 413,454 of JADMLD010000610.1, read as the reverse complement.
AGAATATTTATTGATCACAGTTTTCAAATTTTATTAATAAAAGAACATACAGTACAACCCTCCCATATTTATACCTAAAACAATCATCTCGCTATATGTGAAAAGCCAACTCTAAAACCTGCATTTATAACATAAGGAAAGAGTGATTCTGGCTGCCCAGGGATGGCATTCCAGGGTTTTCTTCCTGGGTTTCTTGCCATGTTCTCCTGGCTCTGTGCAGTAACAGCACTCAGCTGTGTGTCAGGAATGGCAGTGACTCAGCTGAGCTGTGGGAGCAGGACTCTCCTGTTTCCACGTGGAAGGAAGGGTCAGAACACACAGAGTGACTGTCCTGCAGGGTGGGAAGATGGAATTTGGGGTGCCAGCTCTGGAAGGGAGACAGGAGGGATTCCCTGGCTGGTGCACTCAGGAGCTCTGACAGAGCTGTCCCCTCCCTAGGCTGAACAGCAAGGTGAAGAAGAAGAGCCTGACCTCCTTTGAGAGGGACTCCATCCTCAGCAACCTGATGGGCCAGCTGGACTACAAGGGCTTTGAGAAGGCAGACATGGTCATCGAGGCCGTGTTTGAGGACATCAACGTCAAGCACAAAGTGCTGAAGGAGGTGGAGGCTGTGAGTATCAGTCCTGAGGGGCCCCTGAGGTGGGGGAGCATCAAGGGCAGCCTTTCTGTTCACAGTTCAGGAACTGGTAGCTGAATGGCACAGTTCTGGCATTCCCTGATTTCCTGGGAGTGCTCCAAAAAAAGCTTCCATTTGTCTGTTGATGTGACAGTGATGTCCTGTGGTGCCTCCACACCTTGCAGTCCTTCCCCTGCTGTCCCTGTGTTCTGTCCAAGGGCACACTGGGGGAAAGGGGTGTCCCTGCAGTGTCTCCTGTGGGCCTGGCAGAAACATGGAAGTGATATTGCAGACGTGGGGAGAGCTCAGGGCAAGTCAGAGCTGGCTGGCTTGAACTGCTGCTTCCCAATTAGCTTCTAATGAGCAAACCCAGTCTGCCTCCTTTGCCTGATCCTGATCTCCCAGGGCTCTGCAGGTCACACTCCAGATCCCACTGTGGATGCTGTGCTGACACAGCCCCTTCCACCCCTCCCAGGTGATCCCTGTGAGCTGTCCCTTGTCCCCTCCAGGTGATCCCTGCTCACTCTGTGCTGTCCCTTGTCCCCTCCAGGTGATCCCTGCTCACTGTGTGCTGTCCCTTGTCCCCTCCAGGTGATCCCTGCTCACTGTCCCCTGTTCCTTGTCCCCTCCAGGTGATCCCTGCTCACTGTATCTTTGCCAGTAACACCTCTGCCCTCCCCATCAGCCAGATTGCTGCTGCCAGCAAGAGGCCTGAGAAGGTGAGTCCCCATGCCCACGGAGCTGTCCAGGGGGAGGTGACTTTGCTTTTAGGGACCTCCTGCTCCCTCCTCAGGACGTGGCACAGCTCATCCTCTGCTCCCAGTGCAAGCTTTGAGCAAAGAGCTCCTGATCTGGGGGCAGGTGGGAATGAGGGGAAGCTGATTTCATCCCAAGGGTGATCATCAGGAAGTGTGCTGAGAAGCAGAGAAGCTGCTGGAAGGTTGGAGAGGCAGGTGGGGCTTAGGCTCTGCTCCCTGGGAACTGGGACAGGATGAGAAGAAATGGCCTCAAGCTGTTCCAGAGCAGGTTCAGCTTGGCTATCAGGAGGAATTTGTTCCTGGAAAGAATAACCAGGGGCTGCCCATGGGAGTCCCCATCCCTGGAGGTGTCCAGGGAATTCCTGGATGTGGCACTCAGTGCTCTGGGCTGGGGAACAAGGTGGGGATCAGGCACAGCTGGGACTCCCATGATCTTGCAGGGCTTTTCCAGCCTCAGTCCATGTGAGCAGGAGCACTGATTCCTACAGCCCTGAGGCAGCAGTGGCCTGCCCTGCCCTGCCCTGCCCTGCCAGTGGTGCCTGTGAGTGCCAGGTGACTGCTGGAGGTTCCTGTCACCCTGCTGAGCCTCTTCCTCATTTGCTGTGGCACCTCTGTCACCAACTGAGCCTCATTTGTTCATCCTTGCAAACAACATCCTCTCGCTGTTTCAATTGCCCGTGCAATGGCTCTTCTGGGGAAACTCAGAGGAAGCCAGTTAACTAATTAGCCCATTTGCTTTAATTAGTTGTGCAGCCTGCAACTCAGCAAGGTGCCTCTGACTTCCACAGGGCTTGGTGCCAAGTGTTGGCTGCCAGGAGGCGTGAAGGTGACACTGTGCTGATGGCATGGTGACATTCAGAGAGTGGAGAATCTCCACTTGAACTCTTCCCAGGGGAAAGGCTGCACTTCCCTCTGGAATGAGTTTCTGGCCAGAAGCTTTCTCATCTTTAAATTCACTTCCTCACCAAAGACATTCACAGGCAGCACTCAGGGAAAACCCCCTGAGTGCAGCTCCAGGCTGAGCCCAGCAGACACAGCAGCTGGGTGGGGCTGCCCTACCAGCTCAGGTGCCCCTCCAGGGATGAGCTCAGGGGTTCCCAGGCAGATTTGGCTGCCAGACTGTGAAGTGATCCTGTAAAAATTAATCCTCAAAAGGCAGGAGCTCCACATGGGCATGTGCTGTGGGAAAACCAAGGAAAAAAGGGAATTGGAGAGCACTCCTGTCACAGAGGGATGGGTGCAGGGTGTGCTCAGCCCTTCCCTCTGCACTCAGCTTGCCCAGCTGATTCCCCTGGGAGCCAGCACCCATCTGAGCCCAGCTCTTCCCTCTGCCAGGTGATTGGGATGCACTACTTCTCCCCTGTGGACAAGATGCAGCTGCTGGAAATCATCACCACAGACAAAACCTCCCAGGACACGGCAGCTTCTGCTGTTGCTGTTGGCCTCAAGCAGGGCAAAGTGGTCATCGTGGTGAAGGTGAGGGGCACACTGCACACAGCAGGGGCTGGGGAATAAATTAAAGGGTCTGTGGACACACTGGCAGCACTCTGAGAAGTGAAAAAGGGAGGTCAGAAAGGGACAAGTGCCCAGATGATCCTCACGTGGCCCAGGGAAAGGCAGCCAGGCACAGGTGCAGGGCCAGCACGAGGAGCTGGCACTGCTGCCCCACACAGCTGCCAGGGCATCCCAGACAGAGCAGGCTGGGCAGGGCTGGCACCACCTCAGCTCCCTGGCAGGCTGCAAGGACACAGGGTCAGTGAGCAGGAGCCCTCTTCTGCCTGGAAGAAGGGCACTGACACATGGAAAAGTGGATTTGGATTGGGTATTGGGGAGAAATTCTTCCCTGTGAGGGTGGGGAGGCACAGGTTACCCAGAGGAGCTGTGGCTGCCCCATTCCTGGAATTAGTTAGACAGGGCTTGGAGCAACCTGGGACAGAGGAAGGTGTCCCTGTCCTTTTCCTGATCCCTGAGGTTGCCAGGGATGCTGAGGACGTCTCTCCTGTAGTACTGGGAAAACTTTGTGAGGAGCAGCAGAGGTGGAACAACTGGTTTATTCTGGTTTCCCTTGTGCTGAGCACTCTTTCCCTCACCAATCTTTTGGGCTTGGTGAAGCAGCAGCCTGCTCTGGACCTGCAAATGAAAACACTGGGGTGTAAACTTCCAGGGAGTAAGTTCATGGAAGCCTGCAAACACTCTACAGAACTCTACAGGGTTAAAAAAACCCTAATCTATTCTTGCAGTCAGTGCCATAGTGTAGGAGATGGGGTTTGGGGTGTCTGAAGTGCAGTCCTGGTGCTGCCCAGAGCTCACCTGCCTCCCTGCTTCTCCCCAGGATGGGCCTGGATTCTACACCACCAGGTGCCTGGGGCCCATGCTGTCCGAGGTGGTCCGAGTTCTCCAGGTGAGCATCCCCCAAACAGCAGCCATGGAAAGAAATCCCTTCTGCTTTGGGTGTGGGCAGGTGTCTTGGGTTGGACAGACAGGTGTCTGCCAGGGGAAACTGGAGTTTCCCTTAGAATGGAGAATGGAAACCCCTCACCCCCTTCCAAATTATAATTTTGCAATTAAGGGCTCTCAGGCAAAGATTTGGGAATAGGAATAACAGTTCTTTACTAGGGATATCAATAATACAAATGTGGTAGGAAAACAAAACCACTCAACCAAACCAGCAAACAAACAAACAACAATTTTGGAAAACCCTGACAGGGTCAGAGCTACAACCTGACACCCTGTTGGTCAGGGTGTTGGGAGCTGCCCACAGTGAGTCCTCCTGGAGTGGCAGATGTGGTTCTGTTGGGGCAGAGATGATCCTGTAGCCAAAAAGGGTCCAGGGGTGGTGAGGTGGAGTCTGGTGATGGTGAGAAGGGGTCTGGGGATGGTGAGAAGGGGTCTGGTGATGGTGAGAAGGGGTCTGGGGATGGTGAGATGAGGTCCAGTCTTACTCTCAGGAATTGAGGTGAAGCAAGAGAGCTCCTGTTCCTCAGTCTCAGTTTTTTCCAGGCAGGAATCGTTGACTCCCCTCACTGAGTGGGGCATCTCACAATAGGATTGGGGGCTCTGGGGAGGGTACAGTCCGGGGAGGTGTTAACGGCCCATGATCAGAAGGCACCCTCCTCTCCCCCCCCCTCCTCTTTCCAAGTTACAAGAGATAAAGAGGAAAAAAAAACCAAAACATCTCCCCAGCTGGTTTCAGCAGATGAAATAGAATCCACATTTTTGATTCCATAACCCAAGACAACAAGGAGAGGCTGTGGCTCACCAGCCCTGAATCTTGTGGTTGTCCCCAGCCCGCTCTCGCCTCCTGTTTGCACTCATTTAATTGGGCTGGACTTTTCTGCGCCCACACTGACTTTGCAGGGAGATCTCATCCCCGATTCCCCTCCCCTCCTGCAGGAGGGCATTGACCCGAAGAAAGTCGATGCCATCTCCACGGCTTTCGGTTTCCCGGTGGGCGCGGCCACGCTGATTGACGAGGTGGGCGTGGACGTGGCCACCCACGTGGCCGAGGACCTGGGCAAGGCCTTTGGGCAGCGCTTCGGAGGGGGCAGCATCGACCTCTTCAAGCTGATGGTGCAGAAAGGCTTCCTAGGTGAGCTGCTGACGTGTTTTTAGCTAAAGGATGTCCCCTCTGCTGTGGGGGAAGCAGCATCCATCAGCCCCAGGCGAGAGCAGCTCTGGGAATGGGGCAGGAATCCCTCCCAGTGGTGCTGTTGGTGCTTTGGACCTAGAGAAGGTGTTGTGACCTTGGCAGCATCTTACCAAGGGGTCAGGTGGAGCTGGGTCCCTTCCCTCTGCCCCTTGCTGAGGCAGCACGTCTGTGCTCTGAGGTGCTGGGAGGATCTGCTCCTCCAAGATCAGCACGTCTGTGCTCTGAGGTGCTGGGAGGATCTGCTCCTCCAAGATCAGCACGTCTGTGCTCTGAGGTGCTGGGAGGATCTGCTCCTCCAAGATCAGCACGTCTGTGCTCTGAGGTGCTGGGAGGATCTGCTCCCAGAGCAGCAGCAGCAGTCACCAAACCAGATCCGAGGTGTCAGGAGGGAACAGGACAACGTGGCAGGAGCTGATTTGTCTGCTTTGGTCCCCTGCAGGTCGCAAGGCAGGGAAGGGTTTCTATGTGTACCAGGAGGGAGTGAAGAACAGGAGTGTGAATTCGGGCATGGATGAGATCTTGGCAAAGTTCAGGGTACCAGCGAATCCTGACGTGTGAGTACCTGTGTGGGAGGGATGTGGAGCTCCCAGGGCTGGAGCCCTTCTGTTCTGGAGCCAGGCTGGGAGAGCTGGGGATGCTCACCTGGGCAGGAGAAGGATCCAGGGAGAGCTCAGGGTCCTAAAGGGGCTCCAGGAGAGCTGGAGAGGGGCTGGGGACAAGGGACAGATGGACAGGACACAGGGAATGCCTCCCAGTGCCAGATGGGATGAGATTTTGGGCAGGAATTGTTCCCTGGCAGGGTGGGCAGGCCCTGGCACAGGGTGCCCAGAGCAGCTGTGGCTGCCCCTGTATCCCTGGCAGTGCTGGGAGCAGCCTGGGCCAGTAGGAGGTGTCCCTGCCTGTGGGATGTCCCTGCCCTCACTGGATGAGCTTTGAGCTCCCTTCCCACCCAAACCACTCTGGGATTCCATGACACTGCTGAACACAGAGGCTGATCAAGCCCTTGCTTTCATTCCAAATCCACCTGGACACACAATCCTGAGTGCCCTGCCCCAGGAAACCCTGCTCGAGCACAGAGGTTGGACTCAGGAGGAGCCCTCGTGGTCCCTTCCAACCTCCACCATTCCACGGTTCTTAGTGCCTGCTTCAAGAGCTTAGCCCTGACTGGGACACTCCCAGGGGAGGCCAGCCCCACCCCTGGCCTGCCTCTGTGTCCCCCCTGTCCCTGCCCAGCCCTCACAGCCCTGCTGTGTCCTGCAGCTGCTCGGACGAGGACATCCAGATGCGCCTGGTGACGCGCTTCGTCAACGAGGCCGCCATGTGCCTGCAGGAGGGCATCCTCAGCAACCCCGTGGAGGGGGACATTGGAGCTGTCTTTGGTCTGGGCTTCCCACCCTGCCTGGGAGGTGAGTGCTTTGAGCTCCAAAGCTCCCCCTGGGCTGTAGCCATGAGGCCAGGCAGGAGTGGAAGGGCAGGTGTGAGCTGCAGCCTGAGGAAACAACCTCAGGCCACATCAGAGAGAGTGCAGGTTGGATATTGGGGATAATTCTTTTATGGAAAAGGCTGTCCAGCCCTGGCACAGCTGTGCTTTTAAATCCCCAGACCTTCAGGGATTTAAAAGCCTCATGTTGGGTGTGGCACATGGGTTGGTGATAGTTTCAGCACTGCTGGGGAATGTTTGGTTTCAATAGTCCCAAAGGGCTTTTCCCCCCTGAAATAATTCCATGATTCTGGTGCTGTCTCTTGCCACTGCTGCTGGAGTTCACCAAGGGCTCTTGGACCTGAGGTGGTGCTTCTGGCAGGTGCCTGGTGCTTTTTCCCTGCTTGAGCCAAATTCAGACTGAGGGAGTAGCCCCAAGGGACTTTTTACAAAGGCCTGGAGGGACAAGAAAATGAGGAATGGCTTCCTGTGGTTAGACAGGATATTGGGAAGGAAATCTTGGCTGTGAGGTTGGGGAGGCCCCTGAATAGCTGGAAGTGTCCAGGCCCAGGTTGAACAGGGCTTGGAGCATCCTGGGACAGTGGAAGGTGTCCCTGCCCATGGCAGAGGTGACACTGGATGGGCTTTGAGCTCCCTTCCCACCCAAACCACCCACGATTCCATGATCCTCCATGTCCCAGCTTGTCCCCAGCACTTGAGTGCCTCTGCCCAGCTCAGGTGAGCAGGGAGCAGATCCTGCCTTAGGCTGCACTGGGGGGTCTCTTGTGGAGAAGGAGAAATGGGACAAAGCTGTCAGTTCTGGGTGCTGGGACCCTTCCAGGCACCTTGGTGCTTCTCCTTCCCTGTCCCTGCTGTGTCCCTGCCGTGTCCGTGTCCGTGTCACTGCCGTGTCCGTGTCCCTGTCCCCACTGTGTCCCTGTTACTGCCATGTCCCTGTCACTGCTGTGTCCCTCTCCCTGTCCCTGCCGTGTCCCTGTCATTGCCATATCCCTGTCATTGCCATGTCCCTGTCCCTGTCCCCTCCGTGTCCCTGCCTCTGCCGTGTCCCTGTCCCCCTGTCCCTGCCATGTCCCTGTCCCTGCCGTGTCCCCACCATGCCCCTGTCCCCGTCCCTGCTGTGTCCCTGTCCCCCGTCCCTGCTCCTGTCCCTGCTGTGTCCCTGTCCCCCGTCCCTGCCCCTGTCCCTGCTGTGTCCCTGTCACTGCCGTGTCCCTGTCCCCACCATGTTCCTGTCTCCCTGTCCCTACCGTGTCCCTGTTACTGCTCTGTCCCTGTCACTGCTGTGTCCCTGCCATGTCCCTGTCCCCATCCCCGCCGTGTCCCTGCCTCTGCCGTGTCGCTGTCCCTCTGTCCCTCCAGTGTCCCTGTCCCCGCCGTGTCCCTGTCCCTGCCATGTCCCTGTCCCTGCTGTGCCCCTGTCACCGCCGTGTCCCTGTCCCCGCCATGTCCCTGCCATGTCCGTGTCCCTGTCCCTGCTGTGTCCCCACCGCTTCCCCGTCCCCGCCATGTCCCTGTTACTGCTCTGTCCCTGTCACTGCTGTGTTCCTGCCATGTCCGCGTCCCCGTTGTGTCCCCGTCCCCGCCATGTCCCCGTCCCCGTTGTGTCCCTGTCCCTGCCATGTCCCTGCCCCTGCCACCGCAATGTCCCTGTCCCTGCCGTGTCCCTGTCCCCGTTGTGTCCCTGCCCCTGTTGTGTCCTTGTCACTGCCATGTCCTTGTCACTGCCATGTCCCTGTCCCCGCCATGTCCCTGCCCCTGCCACCGCAATGTCCCTGTCCCTGCCATGTCCCTGTCCCTGCTGTGTCCCTCTCCCTCTCCCTGCCATGTCCCTGCCCCTCTCCCTGCCATGTCCCTGCCCCTGTCCCTGCCATGTCCCTGTCCCTGTTACCGCCATGTCCCTGTCCCTGTTACCACCGTGTCCCTGTCCCCACAGGTCCCTTCAGGTTCGCCGACTCGTACGGCGCCCGGCAGCTGGTGGACAAACTGCGCAAGTACGAGGCCGTGTACGGCAGCCAGTTCACCCCCTGCCAGCTCCTGCTGGACCACGCCAACAGCCCCGGCAAGAAATTCCACCAGTGAGGTGACCTGGTGACACCCTGAGAGCTCCTCCAGCCAGGCCCTGGCTCCCCACAACGCCCCAGAGTCTCCCTTAGGTTAATCTCCAAAGCGCCCGGGGGAGGGAGGGAGGGAAGAAAGGAAAAGGAAGGAGGGGGCAGCAGGTTGCCTCAGGGCTTGTAGTCATTTCAAGTGCCTTATCAGCCACTGGGTGTTGGGCACATCCGTCCTGTGTGCCAGCCTGGGCCTGGGGGAGGGAATTCCTGCTGCCTTCGCCTCCGTGCCGTGGCCTCCAGAGCTGTCGGTCTGGCCAGTAGCATCCAGCTTGTGGCTGGAGCCTGAGGCCTTGCCTTTCCAGCAACCAAAAATAAAGCCCCATCTCCTGGGTGTGGACTCCTGCTTCTCCTCCCTTTTCCCTGAGGGAATGGCTCGAGTTGGGATTGACTGGTTCAGGTGGTGCAATGGGGTCCTGTCCCTGTGCTAGGTCCCACGGAGGGGCAAGATGAGCAGTGCAGGACAAGGCATTGTCACCTCTGCCATCACTCAGGGGCTGTGAGGAGCCTGTGCCATCATTCAGGGGCTGTGAGGAGCCTGTGCCATCACTCAGGGGCTGTGAGAAGCCTGTGCCATGACTCAGGGGCTGTGAGGAGCCTGTGCCATCACTCAGGGGCTGTGAGGAGCCTGTGCCATCACTCAGGGGCTCTGAGGAGCCTGTGCTATCACTCAGGGGCTGTGAGGAGCCTGTGCCATCACTCAGGGGCTGTGAGGAGCCTGTGCTATCACTCAGGGGCTGTGAGGAGCCTGTGCCATCACTCAGGGGCTCTGAGGAGCCTCTGCCATCACTCAGGAGCTCTGAGGAGCCTGTGCCATCACTCAGGGGCTCTGAGGAGCCTGTGCCATCACTCGAGGGCTCTGAGGAGCCTGTGCCATCACTCAGGGGCTCTGAGGAGCCTGTGCCATCACTCAGGGGCTCTGAGGAGCCTGTGCCATCACTCAGGGGCTCTGAGGAGCCTCTGCCATCACTCAGGGGCTCTGAGGAGCCTCAGCTCCCTCTGCCTCGGGGTGATCCTGGCAGATGGACCCTCCTGGAATTGCAGATCGAGCAGCCCAAAGGCCAGAAGGGGCCCCCCGGTGGGGAGAGATCAAGTTCAACTAAAAGGTTTTAAATCTCCGGGCACCTCTCACTGGCCTGGCCCCTCCTCCCTTCCTTTCAAAGCTCCCAGACCAAAAATTTGGGCCAGGACATCATCAGATCTGCCTGTGCTGAGTGCTGGGGGAGGCACGGGGCTGCTGTCCAGCCTTCAGCCCTCCTGGGGAGTTCAGGGAGCAGGGCCTGGGGTGGTGCTGCAGGCAGGGATGTGCCTGGGATCCACCCAGGAGCCTTGGAAGGGGACATGAATCCCTTTTCAAGAGATGGGAAGGCTCTGCAAGGAGGGAAGAGACCCCTGAGAGCCTCCACCCTCCCCCTTTCCCCTCCTCCCCCCCACCAGCAAAGCTCTTCCCCGGGGGCTCATTACTCTCCCGTACATTTATTATGCTAATCCACAAGGATTAAGTTAAAACCAGCCGACGCAGAAAATCCAGTGTTTTCCAGCCCGTAGGGGCCAAAAATTACTGTCCAGTGTTAAAACGGGAACGGGGTGGGGAGGGCTGGGCAGCGAGGGGAGGAGAACCTGCAGCATCATCAGAGAAGGGACGGGAGCGGGGCCACCCCAAATCCGGGCGATTTTGGGGGTGCAGGGGCGGGGGAGTTCCCCCGGCGCGGCCCTAAATCTTGGGGCGCCAGCCCTTGATGAACTGCATGATCTTCTTCACCTGGAGCTTGGTGAGGCGGAAATCGTCGGCCAGGATCTCCTCGCTGAGCTGCACGAAGATGCTGCCGTCGATGCGCTCGCGGGCGAAGAAGCTGACCACGTCCTCGGAGAGGCCGATGAAGCGCAGGCACTTGGAAACCTCCTCCAGCGACAGCGCCGACAGGTCAGCGGGGGGCAGCCAGGCCGAGCTGTCCCCGCTGGGTCGGGGGGCGGCCGGGGGGGCTACCCCATCGCTCCGAGCCGCCGGTGGCACCTCGATGACCCCCTGGGCCAGGTAGAGGCGGGTGACGCCCTCGGCCCCTCGCAGGACGGCGGGGGACAGCGGGGCCGCCCCCCGGATGACGATGCCGTCTCCATCCAAGCCTTTGGGGGGTCGAGGAGGTGCCGCCGGCTCCTCGGTGGGGGCGAAGGGCTCCGGCGAGGAGGAGGAGGAAGGGGCGGTGGGAGCCGAAGGAGTTTTGGACCACTCGGCACTCTCCGGCCACTCTGCCGGGGCGGCGAAGGGGTTGAGCGCTCCGAAGGGGGCAAAGCGTTTTTGGGGGTGCGGGGGTTTGAGGCGGGGGCAGCTGCGGAAAGGTTTCAAGGGGGGCTCGGTCCCCAGCAGCGGCGTGGAGCAGCCGCTGCCCGCCCCGGCGCTCGGCTCGGGGAAAGCCCAGGGCTCGGACCAGGAGCTGGGCGCGGGTTGGGCGGGGGGCAGCGGCCGCCCGGGGGGCTCGGCAGCTTTGCAGTCGGCCCAGGTGCAGGGGTAGCAGTAGAGCGAGTAAGCGTCGGGAGAGGGCGAGGCGCTGCCGCTCCGCGGGGCCGACCTGGCGGGGCGAGAGCGGTGTCACCATCACCCCCACCCCGGGCTCCAGGTGGGGAGCGGTGTCACCATCACCCCCACCCCGGGCTCCAAGAATCCCCCCCCAAACCCCACCCCGGTGTCCCCCGGAGCCACTCACCCGTCGTGGAGCCCCGAGGAGTAGTAGGAGAGGCTGGGGCTGGGCGAAGGCACGGGCGCCAGCTTCGGGCAGCGCAGAGGGGCCGGGGGGCTGCAGGGGACCGGGGGGCGGCTGCCCCGGGGCGGCACCGGGGGCGCGTTCAGCAGCCGGCACTCCTCCTTCACCTGCAACGGGGGGCAGCGCTGTCAGGGACCCCCCCCGGGGGAGCTGGGGGGTCCCGAGGCTGGAGGGGGGGATTGGGGGCTCGGGGACAGCCGGTCCTGCCTGAAATTTCGGGTACCCCGTGGTGTAGGGAAGCCCGGAGGATCGGGGTACCCCAGGGTTGTGGGCAGCCCGAGAGCTTCAGGTGCTGGATGGTGCAGAGAGCCCTGGGGAACCCGCGGGATGAGGGTGTCCCTGAGGGTCTGGTGTCCCTGGGGAACCGAGGTCTGAAGATTTGGGTGAGCAAGCAGAGTTGGGGAGGGACCGCAGGGCCAGGGGACACGGAGGGGGTCGGGCTGCCCTGCTGACAGAACCCCAGCGATGCCATTCCCCATCCCCCGGGGACAGGAGCGGGCTCTTACCGCCTCCGATTTGGGTGGCACAGGAGGCGGGGTGTCCCCTCGGGGCTCGTCCCCGGGCCGGCGCGGGGAACCCAGCGGCGTGACAGCCCCGAAGGACACGAGGTCGGGCCGGCCGCCGGTGCTGCCCAGCTCGCAGCAACCCTCCGGGCTGGGATTGCTCCACAGCTCCTCGTAGGGAATCTCCAGCGCCTCCTGAGTCCTGAACTCGGGCTCGGCCCAGTCGGGCGTCATGTACTCCCGGTCGGGATCGGGGAAATCGGGCAGCGGAGGGCGCGGGGAGCCCCCGGTGAGACCCCGCGATCCTTGGCAGCGGGCGGGGGGCTCCCGGGGACCCCCGGAGCCGCAGGCACAGAGCGAGAGGCGCTGCAAGGGCTGGCTGAGCTCCTCTCGACCGCAGGCGGGCAGGCACAGCCGCAGGCGCCTCGGGCTGGCGCATTCCTCCAGCAAGTCCGGCTTGGCCTCCCGCACCGCCCGCGAGTACTCGTCGGGATTGAAACGATCGTGACAATACGCGGCGCTGTCCCGCAGCAGCTTCTCCAGCTGCGGGTCCCCGGCCAGCAGCCCCTCGGGCAGCTGGAAGCGCGGCATGTCGGTCAGCAGCAAGAAATGGAAAGGCACCAGCTCCTCCCGGCGCAGGATGCAGCACAGCACCACCGTCTTGGAGATGATGCCGACCAGCTTGTAGCAGTGACCCTCGCGGATGGCGTGCAGGTCGTAGGGGTTGCGGGCGGGCCGGCTGGGCACGGCCACGTTGACGGGCAGCCGCACCTTCTCGATGATGCTGCGGATGGTGTGCTCGCCCTCCTGCAGCCGCAGCTCCAGCGGGCTGCGCGTGCTGAAGCGGCCCTTGCACTGGAAGGGCAGGCTCAGGCTCTCGTTGGTGCGGTGGTTGACGCAGATCAGGCACGGCATCTTGCCCTTCACCTGCCGGGCCGCCCCCGCCCCCGTCCCCGCCGGCGCCGGCGCCGCCTTGCCCAGCTTGCGCAGGAGGGCGTTGAAGCGCGACTTCTCCTTCACCGTCTTGGCGCACAGGATCTCCGCCTGGCCCATCAGCGTCAGCTCGTCGCCGGCGTGCAGCGTGAAGTTGTAGACCTCGCTGTCCTCGCTGAACTCGCCCGACACCACCTGGCCGCGACAAGCCCCCCGAGGTGGCACCCGCTGGCGCTGCGCCGGGCTCCCGACACCCTGACAGCTGTCCCTGATGTCCCACCAGCATCCTTGATGTCCCACCAGCATCCCTGATGTCCTACCGCTATTCCTGACGTTCCACCACCATTCCTGATGTCCCAACATCATCCCTGATGTCCCACCACCATCCCCTGATGTCCCACCACCATCCCTGATTGTCCCACCATCATCCCTGACATCCCAACACCATCCCTGACATCCCACCATCATCCCTGATTGTCCCACCACCATCCCCGACACCTCAACGCTGTCCCTGATGTCCCACCACCATCTCTGACATCCCAACACCATCCCTGATGTCCCACCACCATCTTTTATATCCCACCACCATTCCTGATGTCCCAACACCATCCCCAACATCCCACCACATTCCCTGACACCCCACCAGCATTCCTGACATCCCACCACCATTCCTGATGTCCCACCACCATCCCTGATGTCCCACCACTGTTCCTGATGTCCCACCACCATCTTTTATATCCCACCACCAGTCCCCTGATGTCCCACCACCATCCTTGATGTCCTACCACTATTCCTGATGTTCCACCACCATCCCCTGACATCCCACCACCATCCCTGACATTCTACCACCATCTTTTATGTCTCACCACCATCTCCTGATGTTTCACCACCATCCTTGATGTCCCACCACCATCCCTGATGTCCCACCAGCATCCCTGACATCCCAACACCATCCCTGATGTCCCACCACCATCCCTGATGTCCCACCACCATTCCTGATGTCCCACCACCATCCCTGATGTCCTATCACTATTCCTGATGTCCCACCACCATCCCTGACATCCCACCACCATCCTTGATATCTCACCACCATCCCTGACGTCCCACCACCATCCCTGATATCCCACCACCATCTCTGACATCCCACCACCATCCCTGAAATTCCACCACCATCCCTGATGTCCCACCACCATCCCTGATATCCCACCACCATCTCTGACATCCCAACATCATCCCTGATTGTCTCACCACCATCCCTGACATCCCACCACTATTCCTGACATCCCAACACCATCCCTGATTGTCCCACCACGAGCCCGAAGTCCCACCACCATCCCCTGATGTGCCACCACCATCCCTGAAATTCCACCACCATGCGTGACATCCCACCACCATCCCTGATGTCCCACCACTATCCATGACATCCCACCACCATCCCTGATGTCCCACCACTATCCGTGACATCCCAACACCATCCCTGAAATTCCACCACCACCATCTCTGAAATTCCACCACTACCCCTGATGTCCTACTATAATCCCTAATGTCCACCACCATCTTTTATGTCCCACCACCACCCCTGATTGTCCCACCACCATCCCTGACATCCCACCACCATCCCTGATGTCCTACCACCATCTTTTATATCCCACCACCATCCCCTGATGTCCCAACACCATCCCTGATGTCCTACCACCATTCCTGATGTCCCACCACCATCCCCTGACATCCCACCATCATCCCTGATGCTCCACCACCTTCCCTGATGTCCTACTATAATCCCTGATGCTCCACCACCATCCCTGACATCCCACCACCATCCCTGACATCCCACCACCCTCCCTGATGCTCCAGCACCGCTCCCTGCTGTCCCACTCTCCTCTCCTGATGTCCCAGCCCCTGCTTTCCCACTCTCCCCCCTCCATTCCCACCTCCCTGCAGTGCTGTCCCACCAACCCCCCCGACATCCCACCGCTCACCCCTGCTGTCCCACCCCTGCTGTCCCAGCCCCAACCCCAGCGCTGTCCTCGCTGTCCCCTGCCGCGCCCCCACCGCCACCGCCACCTCTCCCTGCCGTCCCCGCAGCGTCCCCTGCTGTCCCCGGGACCTTGACGCTGAAGGTGATGGCCTCCATGACGAAAATGCGGTCCGGGAAGATGCTGGCCACCTCCTCCACGCTGTTGAAATACTGCACGGGCTCGCGGAGGTCCCGGTCCTGGTCCAGCAGCTTGAACTTCCCTGCGGGGACCCCCCCGAGCCCACCCAGGTGAGGGGGGAGCCCGACCCCTCACCTGGACCTGCTGTCACCTCCCCTGGGGCCAGCACAGCCCTTCAGGGGAGGGGCAGCCACCCCTGAGTCCCCCCCACATCTTTGGGGACTCTGCCAGCGTCCAAGGGGACCCCAGAGCATCCCCCGACCCCACACCCCCCCTCCAGCAGCACCTGGGGGGGTTCTGGGTGGGACAAGGCACCCCCAGAGCTGCGGGGACCCCCCAAAAGCGCTCTTGTGAATGGATGAACACGCCCAGAGCACCCCAAACTGCCAGGGGTGCCCCAAAATCCCGTCCCAGTGACCCCAAAGCTGGGGTGGGAGGGAGGAGGTGGGGAGGGGAGCGGGGCAGGGACGGGAGCGGGGGAGCTGCAGCCACAGCGGAGCCGCCGCCGCCGCCACCGGGGAGGGAGCTGAGGGGAATATTAATCCCGGCCGAGCTGGGACACCAGAGGCGCTGGCTCGGCTGGAGCCGGCTCAGCCCCGAGGCACCCCGGGCACGGCCGAGCCCCCGGCGCTGTTAACACAGCGCCCAGCCCCCGCTGCAGCCCCCGGGGGAGGCGTGATGAACCCCTCCCCCCGCTCCATTCCCCATGATTTATTTATTAGCAGGACTCATTACCGCCGTGGAGCACTTAGAGGGGTCATTAAGGCTCCGGTGGCTGCCGGCGGAGGCAGCTCAGCACCTTCGGCCCCAACCGAGCCTCATCCTCATCCTCAGCCCAGCCCCAGCTCCTCCCCAGCCCAGCCCAGCCTGTCCTCATCACTCTCGCTGTCCCCATCCCTTCCTCATCCCATCCCAGCTCATCCCTGTCCCTTTTCCCATCCCATCCTCACCTCTCTCCCGTTTCCAGCTCTATCCCATCCCACCCCATCCTCATCCCTGCCCTTGTCTGCATCCTATCCCATCCCGTCCCATCCCATGGATCCCATCCCACCCCATCCCATCCCATCCCATCCCATCCCATCCCATCCCATCCCATCCCATTATCCCACCCCATCCCACCCCATCCCATTATCCCACCCCATCCCATTATCCCATCCCATTATCCCATCCCACCCCATCCTCATCCCTGTCCTTGTCTGCATCCCTTCCCCTTCCCCAAATCATCCCTGTCCTTGTCTGCATCCCTTCCCACCCCACCCCATCCCATCCCATTATCCCATCCCATTATCCCACCCCATCCCATCCCACCCCACCCCACCCCATCCCCTCTGCAACCCCCAAACCAGAGCATCTCCTACCCCAGACTGGACCTTACTGGACCAGCCCCAGCGGGTGGTGGGGGTTGGACAGGGACAGCTCCTGGCTCTGCTGGCCCAGGGCCACCACCCCCGTTGTCCCCGTTGTCCCCGCTGTCCCCCCACCTGGGTACTGCAGCGGGATGTCGATTTTGGGCCCGATCACGTAGTGTCCCTCCTCCAGGCTGTGCGCCGTCACCGTCGTCCACTGCCGGCACGAGTGCACCAGGAGCACGTCCTGGGCTGTCACCCCCTCCACGCGCTCACCTGCGGGGGGGGGACAGGGATGTCACCACCGCCCTCTCCCCCCCCACCCCCTCCCCCTCCCCCTCGCCGCCCCCCCGGCGCCGCTGGCCGGCCGGGCCGGAGCGAGGGATGAGCAGGTGCCGCTGCCAAGAGCCGCCAGTTGCCCAGGAAACAATTTCTTTGTCCCCCCTGAAAAGCTGCAGCCGCCGCAAACAAGAAGTTTATTGAGTCGGGGCCGGCGCGGGCTCCCCCCCACACACCCCGGGGAGAGCTCCAGAACCGCGGTACCCCGACCCCCCCAACCCACCCAGGGCCCCCGGGACCCCCCCGGGACCCCCCTGCAGCCGGGATGGGCTCTGCTCTGCAGGGGACACGACCACGCCGGGGTCCCCCTGCTCCCCTCTCAGCCCGGGTGGGGGTCACAGCCAAGCCCTCCCCAGCCCAGGGAGGGTGGGGAGGGGTCACGGTGGCTCCCAGCACCTCCAGAGTGTCACCCGGGAAGGGAAAAGTGCTGGGGGCAGTGGGAGCAGCCACAACTTCTCCCCTCGCGTCCCCTGAGGGCCCCCCCCCTGCCCGGGAGGATCCGAGCAGAGCAGCCCCAGCTTGGTCTCACCTGGCCCCAGCCTTCCTCCCTCCCTCCCTCCTCTTCAGCACTCCAGGTTCCTTCCTTCTCCTGGTCCCTGCAGTTTTTCTCCTCCTCATCCCTTCAGCCTCTCCCAGCCTACTCTTCACCCCTCTCTCCACCTCCTCCTCACTTCTCCGGTCACCATTCCTGCTCCTCACCTCTCCATCTTTCCTGTCTTCCTCTCCATCCCTCCCTCCAAGCTTTCCTCCCTTCCTCCTCCTCACTCTCGAGCCTTCCTCACTTCCCCATCCCTCTGGTCCTCATCGCTCCCGTCTCCCTCCCTCCTCTTCGTCCCCCCAGACTTCCTCCCTCCCTCTCTCTCTTCCTGGACCCTTCATCCTTCGTCTCCCCCTTTCCCTCATCACTCCGACCTCCCTCCCTCCTCCTCCTCACTCTCCGGCCTTCCTCCCTCCCTCCCTCCCCATCCCTCCGCCTTCCACCCCTCCCTCCTCCTCATCACTCCATCCTTTCTCCCTCCTCCTCCTCCTTCTCACTCCAGCCTCACTCTCTGTCCCTCCATCCTCCCTCCCTCCCTCCCCTAGTCCCTCCAGCCTTCCTCCCACCCTCCTCCTCCTCCTCCCCATCACTCCAACCTCCCTCCCTCCCTCCTCCTCCTCCTCCTCGTCCCTCCAGACTTCATCCCCCCCCGCCCTGCGGGCTCACCCTGCCCGAGGCAGACGAGGGTGGGCAGGCGGCACTGGCTGACGATGGCGTCGAGGGGCAGCGCCGCGGGGCTCCAGCGGAGCCGGGCCAGCCCCGCCGCCAGCTTCTCCATCGCATCGCGGCTCAGGCCGGCCCCGGGCCGGGCTCCATCGCCGCCGCCGCCGGGGCCGGGGCCGGGGGGCGGCGGGAGCGAGAGCGGGGCAAGGAAGAGCCGCCCCCCGCCCGCCCTCGGCCCCTCCTGCCCGCCCGCCCCGGCAGGCGGAACCCCCCCCACCCCCGGCGGGGGCGGGGGAGGCGGCGGCGGGCGGGGACCCCCGTGCGGGGCATCCCCCTCGGGACCGGGCATGCCCCTCGGGACCGGGCATCCCCCCCCAGGGCTCGGCATCCCCCGGCGGGGCAGCTCCGGGGGTGTCCCGGGGGGGGACGCGCTGCCCCGCGCCGGGAGCGACTCCGCCCGCGCTCTCGGGAGCCGGGGGGGGGCTCAGCCCCGGCTCGCTGAGGGGTCCCGGGGGTTCGACTCTCGCTGGGCGCCGAGGGAACGGGGGGAGCTTCCCCCGATCCCGTCCCGAGTCGCCGGGAGCTGCCGGAGGTCCCGAGCGGGGGCTGCGGGGAGCACAAGGGACCCGTGCGAGGCGGGGGCCCCGCACCCCGATGTCCCCGCCGGGACGTCCCGGAGCTGCCGCACAGACGCGGAGCACGAAGGGCACCGGGAGAGGCGGTCGGTGGGGACATCGCCGTCACCCCGAGCGGGGACTCCGCACCCCGGGGGACTCCCGGCCACCCCGAGCTTGGGGACACGGGAGCCGGTGGTCACTCCCAACCCGGGGAAGCTCCGGGCCCCCCCTCCCCGCTCCCCGGGCGGCTGGAGACTCGGCTGAGGAGGATGAAGGAGGGGAGGAAGCAGCAAATGCCGCGGCAGGGCCGGTGCCCGGTCCCGGGGAGGTGTCACCGCGTGCTGTCCCCTGTCCCGTCACTGTCCCCAAGCCGAGCGCCAGGAGAGGCTGCGGAGCAGGGCGGAGCAGGGAGTGGATGAAGCAGGAGCAGCGATGGGATGAACCAGGGATGGGGGAGGAAGAGGAAAAACGATGGAGCAGCTTTAGGGAAGGAACAGGCACGGGAAAGGGAGGGAAGAGCTGCAGGAAAGGAGAAGGGCACGCATGGAACAGAGAGGGACAGGATGGAGCCGGGATGGGGACAGAGCCGGGATGGGGACGGAGCCGCCATGGGGACAAGGAGGATGCAGGAGGAGGAGGAGGAGGAGGAGGAGGAGGAGGAGGAGGAGGAGGAGGAGGATGGGGACAAGCCCAAGGCTCCCTGGCGGCGGGGACACGGACCAGCGCGACACCGGCAGCTGCTGGGTGGCGCCCGTGCGGGGAAGGTCCCTGCCAGTCCCCGGGGATCTCCCCCACCCCAAAATCCCCCACCCGCGGGTGGCTGTGCGGGGCCCCCACGCCCGGAGCGCCCGGGGTGGGGAGGATTTGGGGTCGCTGAGCCGCTCGCAGGGGCTGCCGAGGGCCCGGCCGGGACACACTCGCAGCTTTCTGCTCAGCAGCGGCACAAAACCAGCGCCTGCCGGGTACCGGCGCCATGGGAACGGGGACACCGCGGCAGCGGGGACACCGTGACATTGGGGACACTGGGACAGGGACACCATGGCAGCAGGGACACCGTGGCAGTGGGGACACTGTAGGACAGGGACACTGTGGGACAGGGACACTGGGACAGGGACACTGTAGGACAGGGACACTGTGGGACAGGGACACTGGGACAGGGACACTGTGGGACAGGGACACTGTGGGACAGGGACACCATGGCAGCAGGGACATCGCAGCATTGGGGACACTGTGGGACAGGGACAGTGTGGCAGTGAAGACACCGTGGCATTGGGGACACCATGGGAACAGGGACACTGTAGGAACAGGGACACCATGGCATTGGGGACACCATGATATTGGGGACACTGTGGGAAAAGGGACACCATGGCAGAGGGGACACTGGGACAGGGACACCGTGGCATTGGGGACACTGTAGGACAAGGGCACTGTGTCAGTGCAGACACCATGGCACTGGGGGACACCATGGGACAGGGACACCGTGGCAGAAGGGACACTGTGGCATTGGGGACACCGTGACAATGGGGACACCGTGACATTGGGGGACAGCATGGGACAGGGACACTGTAGGAACAGGGACACTGTGGCATTGGGGACATCGTGACATTAGGGACACCGTGGCATTGAGGACACTGGGACAGGGACACCGTGGCAGTGGGGACACCATGGCAGCAGGGACATCACGGCATTGGGGACACTGTGGGACAGGGACACTGTGGCAGTGGGGACAGTGTGGGAACAGGGACACTGTGGCAGTAGGGACACCCTGGCATGGGTGACACCGTGGGAAACAGGGACACCGTGGCATTGGGGACAGGGACACTGTGGCAGTGGGGACACTGTGGGACAAGGACATCATGGTAGCAGGGACACTGTGGTATTGGGGACACTGTGGGACAGGGACACTGTGGGAAGAGGGACACCATAGCAGTGGGGTCACTGCGGCTTTGGGGATACTGTGACTGTGGGGACACTGTGGGAACAGGGACACTGTGGCAGTGGGGACACTGTGGGACAGGGACACCACAGCAGTGGGGTTGCCATGGCAGTGGGGACATCACAGCATTGGGGACACTGTGGAACAGGAACACCATGGCAGAAGGGACCCCATGACATTGGGGACACTGTGGGACAGGGGCACCGTGTCAGTGCAGACACCATGGCACTGGGGGTCACCATGGGACAGGGACACCGTGGCAGAAGGGACACTGTGGCATTGGGGACACCGTGACATTGGGGGACAGCATGGGACAGGGATACTGTAGGAACAGGGACACTGTGGCATTGGGGACACCGTGACAATGGGGACACCGTGACATTGGGGACACTGTAGGAACAGGGACACCATGGCATTAGGGGACAGCATGGGACAGGGACACTGTGGAAACAGAGACACTGTGGCATTGGGGACACCATGGGACAGGGGCACTGTGGGAACAGGGACACTGTGGCATTGGAGACATCGTGACATTAGGGACACTGTGACATTGGGGACACTGTGGGACAGGGACACCGTGGCAGTGGGGACATCATGGGACAGGGACACTGTGGGAAGAGGGACACCATAGCAGTGGGGTCACCATGGCAATGGGGACATCGTGGCTTTGGGGACACTGTGGGACAGGGACACTGTGGGACAGGGATACCATGGGAACAGGGACAGTGTGACAGTGGGGACACCATGGCAGCAAGGACAGCATGGCATTGGGGACACTGTGGGACAGGGACACCGTGGAACAGGGACACCGTGGCAGTGGGGACACCATGGCAGCAGGGACACTGTGGGCAGGGACACTGTTGCACCAGGGACACCACGGCAGTGGGGACATCATGGGACAGGGACACTGTGGGAACAGGGACAGTGTGGCAGCAGGGACATCATGGCATTGGGGACACTGTGGGACAGGGACACTGTTGGAAGAGGGACACCATAGCAGTGGGGTCACCATGGCAGTGGGGACACTGTGGCAATGGGGACACCATGGGACAGGGACACCATGGGAACAGAGACACTGTAGGAACAGGGACATCGTGACATTGGGGACACTGGGACAGGGACACCGTGGCAGTGGGGACACCGCAGCAGTGGGGACACTGTGGGACAGGGACACTGTGGCAGTGGGGACACTGGGATAAGGACATCATGGTAGCAGGGACACCATGGCAGTAGGGACACTGTGGGAAGAGGGACACCACAGCAGTGGGGTCACTATGGCAGTGGGAACACTGTGACAGTGGGGACACCGTGGCAGCACCGACACCGTGGCAGCAGGGACACCATGGCAGCAGGGACACTGTGGGACAGGGACACTGGGGGAACAGGGGCACTGTGGCATTGGTGACACCGTGACATTGGGGACACTGTGGGACAGGGACACCGTGGCATTGGGGACAGGGACACTGTGGGAAGAGGGACACCACAGCAGTGGGGTCAGCATAGCAGTGGGGACACTGTGACATTGGGGACACCATGATATTGGGGACACTGTGGGAACAGGGACACTGTGGTATTGGGAACATCATGACATTGGGGACACTGGGACAGGGACAGTGTAGCAGTGGGGACACCATGGGACAGGGACACAGTGTCAGTGCAGACACCATGGCACTGGGAGACACCATGGGTCAGGGACACCATGGGAACAGGGACACTGTAGGAACAGGGACACCATGGCATTGGGGACACCGTGAGAACAAGGACACCATGGCAGAAGGGACACTACGGCATTGGGGACACTGGGACAGGGACACCATGGTAGCGGGGACGCCTTGGCTTTGGGGACACTGTGGCAGTGGGGACACTGTGGGAACAGGGACAGTGTGGAGCAGGGACACCGTGGCAGTGGGGACACCATGGCAGCAGGGACATCATGGGACAGGGACATTGTTTGGAAGAGGGACAGCATAACAGTGGGGTCACCATGGCAGTGGGGACATTGCAGCTTTGGGGACACCATGGGACAGGGACACCGTGACATTGGGGACACTGGGACAGGGACACTGTGGCATTGGGGGACACCATGGGACAGGCACACTGTGGGAACAGGGACACTGTGGCATTGGAGACATCGTGACATTAGGGACACCGTGACATTGGGGACATCATGACATTGGGGACACTGTGGCATTGGGGAACATCATGGGACAGGGACACCGTGGGAACAGGGACACTGTGGCATTGGGGATGCTGTGGCATTGGGGACACTGTGACATTGGGGACACTGGGACAGGGACACCATGGCAGTGGGGACACTGTGCTATTGGGGACACCATGGGACAGGGACACCATGTGACACTTGTGGGAACAGAGACACTGTGGCAGTGTTTGACATTGGGGACACTGTGGGACAGGGACACTGTGACATTGGGGACACCATGACATTGGGGACACTGTGACAGGGACAGTGTGGCATTGGGGACACGGTGACATTGGGGACACTGTGACAGGGACAGTGTGCCATTGGGGACACCGTGACATTGGGGACACTGTGGCATTGGGGACACTGTGACAGGGGGACACGGTGGCAGCGGGAGGGCAGCAGCAGCAATGGCTGCTCTGCTTTCACCGTCCCTGGCTCGGTCCATCCCCCGGAGGCTGCGGGAGAACCGGGAACTCCCCGCGGGCACAGGGCGGGGTTGGGGGGGAAGGACAAGGGCACAGCCAGGGCCGGGCTGGGGGTGCAGAACGCGGCTGGAACAGCTGCTTCCCAAAAAAAAAAAAACCGCTGGCAAAGGGGCTTCTCCAAGCTGGGGGTCCCCAAGATGTCACAGCCCCGGGGGCTCCCACCACCACCCCGCCCTCGGGAAACGCCCCCGGCAGCTCTGAAAAAGGCAGGAGGAGCAGCCAAACCCGTCCTGGTGTGGCCTGAAGGTTTTTTGGGGAGGGGGGGGACTCATCCCAAAGGGTTGGGAGAGAAGGGAATTGAAGGGGCCCAGGAAGTCAGCAGTGCAAGTTTATAAAAGCTTTTATTTGCTCTTGGTACCACCAAGAATGGGACAGTGATCTTTTTTTGTTTTTTTTTTTATACAATTTGATACAGTTAAGTGGTACAAAAGAATGTGTTTTAAATAAAAAGCCAGAGTGGAGTAGCAAAAATATTAAAAGGTTAAGTAAAAAAATCGTCGGGAAGAATGGGAATTAATCCAAGACCTTGATGCTGTTTTTTTTATTCCACTGCCCCGAGTCCGAGGGCGACCACGGAGCCGAGCTCAGGTTTGGTTTAGCAGGACCAATTTCAGCGTTTTTAACACTTTTTTTTTTGGTTTGTTTTGGTGATAAAAGGGCAGCGCTGAGCTCCCCCCGCGGGCACGGAGGAGCTGCTGACACCACCTCTACTCCACAGGGCTGGGCTGGGCTTCCAAGCTGAGCTTTCCCAAGCAGTTAAGTCTGGCCTAACTTAAGTTTTTGGAACTAGCAGGGAGTTGAGATACCAGCAAGACATCGAGTTAAACTGCAAAACTCCTCCGACATGATCATTATTATTATTATTAATTATTATTTTTAGGGGGTTTTTTTAATCTGTTTCAGCATCGGCAGCGCCTCGTGCTGCTCCCTTGCCCCGCCTGAGCTCGAGCTTGGACAGAACAGAAATTTTATTGAAAGTTTTATCAGTTTTATCGAGGGGGGAGGGACGAGGGGACAGCGAGTGGCCGGGGGCACACACAGGGGAGCAGAGCAAATAAAAAGCTCACGTTTAAAACAAGGATTATACAAAAAAAAAAAAAAAAAACAACAAACCCTTGATGGAGATTTTGCTGTTTGGTTGGTTGGTTGGTTTTTTTTTTTTCCCTTTTTGATCACGTTAGAAAGTGCAGATTTAGCCAAAAAGCCCGAGCCCAGCAGCCACTCGCCTGGGAAGGGTTAAAACACACACACGGGGGATAAAAATGCCAAATACAGAGGGACAGGGAGACACCTCGGGGGAGTCCCCGGGAGAAGGAGGAGCCGCTGCTCCCGGCCCAGGAATTCCGTGTTCAAACACCGTCATTTCATTAAAATTCACTCAGCGTTAGAGGCGAGGGTGGAGCGGAGCGGGGATGCGGGGCTCGGGCGGGATTCAGCCCCGGGATTCCGGGGGAAGGAGGATCCACGCTCCGAGCGGCTCCTGAGCCCCTCCTGGAGCCGGGCAGGGTCGCTCCATCCCCGTCCGGACACCCCCAGGGACGCTGGAAAAGCGGAAAGTTTCCAGGGGAGGGAATAAATTCAAACTCGCCCAACCGGGCTGGGTTCCTTTCCTTTCCTTTCCTTCTCTTTCCATCCAGGTCCGGCTCAGGTTCAGCCCTCGGGGGGAGGGGGCAGAAGAAGCTGGGGGAGCTCGTGTTAATGAATTTCTGTCAGTTTGTTTTTTTTTTTGGGGGGGGGGGGGGGATCCAGGTTATATTCATACACAGAAAAAAGTCGACGAGCACATCACCCTCCATAGAAACTAGTGCATGCAAAGAACTCTTCCGTAGGGGGGAGGAGGGAGGAGGGAATCGCTAGTGAGGGGGGGTTAGTAGGAATCTCAATATTTATTTTTTTTTTAACCTCGAGAAGCTAAATCAGTGCTTTTGTATTAAATTGAGTTTTTTTGGCAAACACGCGGCGTTGCCATCCTTTTTCCATGAACGCGTCACACACCGGGGAGAAATGCAAATTAAAGCGGCATGCAGGCAAAAAAAAAAACCAAAAAAAAAAAACCAAAAAAAGAAAGAAAATAAAATTAAAAAAAAAAAAAAAGGAAAGAGAGAAAAAAACGGCAGCAGGAAGGAGTCGGGATTGCCAAGAGGAGACACAGCAGGTTACAGGGAGTTTGCTTTTGTTTTTTGCACCACCCTTTGTCCTCGATGCACGACAGAAAGCAACCACTACAAGAGGGCAGGGCTCAATGGCACGGGGGAGGGGGGATGGGATGTCTCCTGCACATGCTTCCACCAGAAAAAAAGAAGAAAAGAAAAGTGAAAATCAAAAAAGTTCCTTTTTCCACATAAGGCACAGGACAAAGAAACCCCACTGACGGACTCAAAAGGCGAAAAAAAATGAGTTGTTTGTTTTTTTTCGTGGTGACTCAAGCAGGTGATCCATGAGAGAAAATTCCACCGTTGTACCAAAATCAATTGTTAATTCTAACCTTTATTCTCAGACAATTTTGCCAGAAGAGGAGTTGAGTATGATGGCTCTGGGGTCGGATGGCAGGAGGGGACGGGGCTATGATACAAACCCAAAGGGAGCGGGGGTGAGCTGAGCAGGGAAAATGAAGTCACAGAGATGAAATTTCCTATACACGTGTGGAAAAAACCAAGGTGGGGGGGGAAGGCAGGAGCTCGTTAAGATGAGGACCAAAACCTTCAGTTTCAGGTTAAAAAAAAAAAAACCCAAAAAAACAAACCAAAACAAAGGGGGCAGAGTGGTTTTTGTTGTTTTTTTTTTTTTTTTGTTTTGTTTTGCAGCGAGAGAAAAAAGGGGGAGGTGGTGGATGGCGATTGGTGAGAGAGGAGGAGAAGGTTCAGCAGCACTTGCTCTTCCAGCCCGTCACCCCACTGCCACTGCTGATATCTACATTTTCACTGTTGGGCTCTTTTACAGGGGTCTGCAAGGGAAAGAAGGGAACACAAGTTAGGTGGCTCCAGGGGAACATCAGGAGCTGCCAAGGAGTGATGGAAAATGAGGAGGAACTGCACCAAGAGGAAGGCAAGGAATCCTCCCCCCAGCCCAGCAGTGATGTGCAAAACCAATTTAAGGATTTTTTTTTTGGTTGGTTTGTTTTAAATAAACAACTGGGAAGCTGGGAAAAATGCTTGAACTCAACCTCAGTGCTTGAACTCAACCTCAGTGCTTAAACTGGGACCACCCCAAAGCCAAGTGGAATTATTTTAGGTGATGCTGGGTTTGGTGGAGTAAGGAAATCTCAGCCTACAAACGAGACAAGCTGAACTCAGATTATGTGAATTAATGAGCTCCAAACCCCAGAGTTTTTACAGATAAACTGGGTTTGGTCCCAGCTTCTGCTCCCCAAGGGTGAGGACACACAAGGCTCCTCCTCCTTTGGTGACACCAAAGTCAAACCCCACTGCAGTGGGTTTGATCCAACATCTCCTCCCAGCTGGTTGGAAAGGAACCCAAACCATCATCACATTCAGTCTCCACATTCCCTTTTTAGCTCTCCTCGTCATAGCTTTCCAAAAGAGCCCAGGGATAATGACAGAGGCCAAAAGTGAAGATTTAAAGCCCCCAAGGTTGGTGTGGATTGTAGCCTCCTGGCCTCCTGTTCACCACAGGCCAGGGGTTTTCACCCAGGTTATCCCACAAAGCTTGACAAAAACTGATGAAGTTTGACTGAGAACTGCAGTGACAACTGGGTGACATCACCCAGAGGGGAGAGGGAGGAGGGCAGGACAGGAACACAAGTGCCAGGGGTGGCCAAGCTGTGTGTCTGGAGCTGCACAGAGCTTCCATTCCTGGAATGTTCCAGCACAGGGGTTTCTGTGGACACTGAGCCATGGGAAGACAACCCTGGAGCCACACATGGATCCAGCCCAGCTGGAAAAAAACCTCAGTGGCACCTGCAGGGAGCTGCTGCATTCTGTGCTCGTGACAGAGCTCACAGCAGCACCAGCAGCTCTGGGCTCACAGGATCTGCCATGGGGACACAACCCAGGGTGGCAGCAGGGCCAGGGCAGTGCTGTCCCCTGTGCTGGCACTGCTGGGGCACCTCCAGAGACCTGGAGGGGCTGGAGTGAGTCCAGGGCAGGGAATGGAGCTGGGGAGGGAATGAAGCCCCAGGAGAGGCTGAGGGAGCTGGGAAAGGGGCTGAGCCTGGAGAAAAGGAGGCTCAGGGGGGCCCTTGTGGCTCTGCACAACTCCCTGCCAGGAGGGGACAGCCAGGGGTGATTGATCAGGTAATTGCAATGCAGGCCCCAAATCCAATCAGGGATTTTATGGAATTGCCCCCTGTCCCAAAGCACAGGCTCCATCTTGTTCATCAACACCAGCAGCAGATCTGCTTCAGCAACCAACATCAGGTCAGTGCTGGTAAAGAACTTTCCCTGATGAAAAATGTGAAAATGTGATCAAAGCCCTGAGCTGGCCCTGCTGAGGCTGCTCAGATCCTGGGCACCGTTTGTGGAAACAGGACCTGGAGGGGCTGGAGCGTGTCCAGGGCAGGGAATGGAGCTGGGGAAGGGAATGGAGCCCCAGGAGAGGCTGAGGGGGCTGGGAAAGGGGCTGAGCCTGGAGCAAAGGAGGCTCAGGGGGGCCCTTGTGGCTCTGCACAACTCCCTGCCAGGAGGGGACAGCCAGGGGGGGATCAGGCTCTGCTCCCAGGACAAGGGGAAACGGCCTCAGGCTGGCCCAGGAGGGTTTAGATTGGATAAAGGGAACAATTCCTTCCTCTGCAGGGATTTCAAAGCCCTGTGGATGTGGTGGCACTTGGGGACGTGGGGCAGTGGTGGGGGATGATTTGAGTTGGTGCTCTCAGGGAGCTTTTCCAACCTCACTGATTCCATGGTTGCAGAGTCCACTGCACCTTTCAGGGCAACAGAAACCCCAAGGAAATGCCAGGGATGGGAGCTCCTTCCTGTCCCACCCTCCACCCCCCAAACTCTGCCCCACAGCCCCCCAGGAGCTGTCAGTGCACCCCCAGAGATGGTGGCAGGCAAGGACAATTCTCTCCCCAGGCCCATGGAAACGCTTTAACTGCAGCACAGACACAACAACCACAAATTTAAGGGCCAAACAAAGAGGAATTTCAGTTTCAAACAAACAGAATTTCAGTTTCCCTGGCTCTGATGGATGTTACCCCCTGCAGGCAGCCCCCCTAAAACAACAAAATATCAAACAAGCTTCAAAACTCCAGCCCTGCTCCTTCAGGGACCCCTCTGCCTCAGCACAGCAAAGCCAAACATTGCAACAAGGCAGGTGAGAGGTGGAATTTCAGGATATTTGTGCCAAAGGAAATGCTTGGGAGCCACCTACCTTTCGAAGAATGTCTTCTGCTAACGTGAGGAATGCCTTCTCAATGTTTATATTTGCTTTTGCACTAGTTTCAAAAAACCTAATACCGTGCTCCCTGGCAATCTGCAACACAGAGAGGGGGAGGTTAGAGAGCCTGGGGGTGTTCCCAGCATCACTCTGGGGTCAGCAATGTTTGTAAAGCAGGGAAAAGTGGACTGGACTGGAGCTCAGGGGTGTCCAGGTGGGCAGGAGGTCCCTGAGATGTGGCAGCAGGGTCAGGGCAGTTCCTGTCCCCTGTGCTGGCACTGCTGGGGCACCTCCAGTGCTGGGGCAGCTCTGACAGGAGAGACCTGGAGGGGCTGGAGCGTGTCCAGGGCAGGGAATGGAGCTGGGAAGGGAATGGAGCCCCAGGAGAGGCTGAGGGAGCTGGGAAAGGGGCTGAGCCTGGAGCAAAGGAGGCTCAGGGGGGCCCTTGTGGCTCTGCACAACTCCCTGCCAGGAGGGGACAGCCAGGGGGGGTCGGGCTCTGCTCCCAGGGCACAGGGACAGGACAAAGGGGAAATGGCCTCAGGCTGGGCCAGGGCAGGCTCAGCTTGGACAGCAGCAGGAATTTCCCCATGGAAAGGGAGCTCAGGCCTTGGAACTGCCCAGGGAGGTTTGCAGTGCCCAGCCCTGGAGGTGCCCCAGGAATTCCTGGAGGTGGCACTGAGTGCCCTGGGCTGGGGACAGGGTGGGGATGGGGCACAGCTGGGACTGGATGGGCTGGGAGGGATTTTCCAGCCTGAGTGGTTCTGGATTCTGGGATTCTGTAAACCTGAGATTGTGGGAACCTGGGATCCTGAGATTGTGGGATTCTGGTGTCTGAGATTCTGGGGTTCTGAGATTCAGTGCTCTGGGCTGGGGACAGGGTGGGGATGGGGCACAGCTGGGATTTGGTGCTCTGGGAGGGATTTTCCAGCCTGAGTGGTTCTGGATTCTGGGATCCTGTGATCCTGGGATCCCGAGATTGTGGGATTCTGGGAACCTGGATTCCAAGATTCTGGGATCCTGGGGTTCTGGGATTCTGAGATTCTAGGATTCTGAGATTCTGGGATCCTGAGATTCGGGGGTTCTGGGATTCTGGGAACCTGGGTTCCTGAGTTTCTGGGATTCCATGATTCTGGGATTCCAAGATTCTGGGATCCTGAGATTCTGGGATTCTGAGATGATTCAGTGCTCTGGGCTGGGGACAAGGTGGGGATGTGGCACAGCTGGGATTTGATGCTCTGGGAGGGATTTCCCAGCCTCAGGGATTCTGGGATTCTGTTTCTCCCTCAGCCCCAGCCAGCTGAGGTGGCTCAGAAGATTCAGAACTCCCCAATTCAGAACAATTAAAATCTACTAAATAATCCCAAGTCTGTGCCTGGGCCTCAAAGGACAAACCCCACGCACTGTGACACGGTGAGGAACTTCAGGGAATTCTGAGTTACCAAAGGAAGCAAAAACTGCAGCTGAACTCGAGCCATGCCCGGCAGTTTCTGAGCAAACACTCCCAGGATTCTGCTCCTTCATTCATTCCCTGCCAGATCCCACTGGGGATCCCAACCCTCCCTGAACAGGCAGGGATCTGCTGACTCAAATAAAGAAGTTTTTTTGTTTGCTACTCACCTGTTCACCTTTTGCTTTGGGGACAACTCTTTTGTCTTCCATGTCACACTTGTTTCCTAACAGCATCCTCTCCACGTCCTCGTTGGCGTGCTGGAAGGACAGAGGGACAGGGGGACAGGGTGACACATCTCCCCCCAGCACACACCCCCAAATTCCTGCTTCCCTTTGGGGTGTGGTCAGGCCACAATCTGGGGACATTTTCAGCTGCTTCGCAGTGGCAGAGGAATGAGCTGTTAATTAATTCCAGTCTCCTAATGACTTCCTAGCCCTGGTTAATGGTTTTCTCCTCCCCACTTTGCCACTGCAGGGGAGAAAGAGGGACTGGGGAGGAAAGCAGGTGTTATAAATGCATATTTTGAATATTTTTCACAAATATTGACATGAATGCTATGCACGTAATGTAAGAAAGTTGCATTGTATTTCCTTTTATTCGTGGAATTTAAAAATGTAATGAAGATATAAGGAGGGGGGGGTTGTATTTTTTTTAACCTTTCAAGTGGAGAGAACACAGAAGAGAGAGATTATTATTTATAATCTAATAAATAAATAAAGATTTATTCCTGCGACTGAATCTTTATGGCCAAGAAAGATTCATGACATCTACCTCGACACCCAGGACGCCAAAAACAGATAAGAAAGATACAACACCTAAGGACCCTTAAAACTGATAAGCAAAACATGTTTAAATATGCATTAATCTCTTTTTGAATATGTAACACCAAGTCTTTTAAATACCAAAGAATCTGGAATGGTGTGTGTTGGGTTTTACACCCTCAGCTGAGAAACCCTTCTTTTTCTGTCTCCCAATTGTCTATTTTTATTCTATTTTTATTTTTATTTTTATTTTTATTTTTATTTTTATTTTTATTTTTATTAAACCTATAAATTAATATAAAAAAATGTGAAACGTTGTTTTTCACACAGGGGGACAGAGAAATGAGAGGGAGAGAAGGGAAAGAGGAAGCAGAGAACGGGGCAGGGTCCCCAAAGGGAGCAGGGATTGATCAGGGATTGATCAGGGATTGATCTGTGATTGATCTGGGATTGATCAGGGATTGATCTGTGATTGATTCTGGGATTGATCTGGGATTGATCACTGATTGCTTCTGTGATTGGTCTGGGATTGATCAGTGATTGATCCTGTGATTGATCTGTGATTGATCAATGATTGATTCTGGGATTGATCTGGGATTGGT
The DNA here is from genome assembly GCA_017589585.1 of Phylloscopus whistleri. NCBI lineage: Eukaryota > Metazoa > Chordata > Aves > Passeriformes > Phylloscopidae > Phylloscopus > Phylloscopus whistleri. The sequence goes on along the minus strand of JADMLD010000610.1, from coordinate 382,254 downwards.
TCTGTGATTGATCAGTGATTGGTTCCGTGATTGATCTGTGATTGATCTGTGATTGGTCTGTGATTGATTCTGTGAATGATCTGTGATTGATTCTGTGAATGATCTGTGATTGATTCTCTGATTGGTCAGTGATTGATCAGTGATTGATCTGGGATTGGTTCTGTGATTGATTCTGAGATTGATCTGTGATTGACCTGTGATTGATCAGTGATTGATCTGTGTAGAAAATCGTGGTAGTTTGAGTCCAAAGAGAGATGTCCTGAGACCGGGGTGCTCTCAAGACACGTGGTTTATTATTGGTGGGAAGGCAGCCTAACCAGGGGAGGGGAACAGCAGCAGGAAAAGTCTAAAGGGACAGGGATCCAGGGCAGCCAGAGAGGGAGTTTACCTGTTACATTCCATTTTAACCCTTTCTATCATGAATATTCTAATTAGCACCAACCAATCACCTCAGGATACAAAACCTACAGAATTTACATACAGCCTATGGGGGCTATTATATTACCATACTAATTTCCATATTAAGAACCTGACAAACCACCTTTTCCAAGATACCTGAGAAAGCTCAACCCCCTTTTGTTTGGGGGGTGGGATTGCATTTAATCACTGGAGCTTTGGTTATTGACTCAGCTTGATTAAATCACTGTCTTCCTGTTTGACATTCTATAGTTCAACTCTTGCTTTTAATCTTATAAATCTCTCGCAGGTTTTATACTCTTAGAATCTTTTACTAATAAATCATCTCTGCGAGGGCTTCCTGTTTCATCCTCCCCAACACCAGGAGGACTGAAGGAGGAGCCAGGGAGTCCAGGCCTGTCAGGCCTTGACCTCGGGGGTGGGGAAGGTCCTGGAGCAGATCCATTCTGGGATTGATCAGTGATTGATCTGGGATTGATCTGGGATTGATCAGTGATTGATCCTGTGATTGATCTGGGATTGATCAATGACTGATCTGGGATTGATCTGGGATTGATCTGGGATTGATCAATGACTGATCTGGGATTGATCTGTTATTGATCAGTGATTGATCAGTGATTGATCTGTGACTGATCTGTGATTGGTCTGTGATTGATCTGGGATTGATCCTGTGATTGATCAGTGATTGATCAGTGATTGGTCTGTGATTGATTCTGTGAATGATCTGTGATTGATTCTGTGATTGGCCTGTGATTGATCAGTGATTGATCTGGGATTGATCTGTGATTGGTTCTGTGATTGATTCTGAGACTGATCTGTGATTGACCTGTGATTGATCAGTGATTGATCTGTGTAGAAAATCGTGGTTGTTTGAGTCCAAAGAGATGTCCTGAGACCGGGGTGCTCTCAAGACACGTGGTTTATTGGTCGTGGGGGACAGCCTGACCAGGGAAGGGGAACAGCAGCGGGAGAGGTCTAGAGGGACAAGAATCCAAGCAGGCAGAGAGAGCGATTACCTGCTACAATCCATTTTAACCCCTTCCATCATGAATATTCTAATTAGCACTAACCAATCACCTCAGGATACAAAAACCAACAGAATTTACATACAGCCTATGGGGACTTATTGCATTACCATGCTAATCTACACACTAAAAACCTGAAGAACCACCATTTCCCTGATACCTGAGACCACTCATCTTGTCTTTTGTTTGGGGGGGTGGGATTCCTTAGCTACTGGAGCTTTGGCTGATTGCATCACAGTGTTCCTGTTTAACATTCTATGGTTCTGTGATAAAGGCCAATCGCTCATTTTTAGAAATTTATGAAAATTTAATAAAGAGAATAAAATTGGTTGCAAAAGAAATTAATACAAATAAAAGTTTAAAAAGTTTTCAGAGACAGGACAAATAGGGAGACAATAAAAGGGGCAAAGAAAATAGTCAGACTATGTCCTTTCTCCTCCCAGCCCCATGCTACTTAGGAGAAAGGCGATTTTCGGTAGCAAACCTCCTGTTTTTGAGAGCTACAACTTAATAATTATGCATGCCTTATCAACAACAAACCTGTTTTTCAAGAGCCTTTTGCTAAGCCTTTTTGGCGACATAGAGTTGTGCCTTTGTGGATTTGGAGCTGTCTGAGAGATATGTATCTTTCGTTTGAAGAATTTGAGGGGGTGTTTCTTCTCTTCTGTTGTAAATTTTGTCTCTGTAAAACATTCTCCTGGGTAACCTAAAAAGAACACCTTATGCTATATGTATAGCATTCATGTCAATGTTTGCGAAAAGCCAACTCCAAAATATGCGTTTATAACAGGTTGGAATCTCGCTTTCAATTCTATTTCTTTCGTAGGTTTCACACTTTTAGGATCTTTTGTTCATAAACCATCTCTGCAAGAGTTTGCTGCTTCATCTTTTCCAACAGGGAAGGTCCTGGAGCAGATCAGCTGGGCTGGGATGTGCAGGACAAGTAGGAGATCAAGCCTAGCCAAGTCTGTCTTTGTGGCTGGTCCTGTTTGACCAACCTGATCTCCTTCTGTGATGGTGTGACCTTAATGGATGAGGGACAGGCTGTGGATGCACCTGCCTGGGCTCTGAGGGAGCCTTTGGCACCTTTGGCACGGAATTCTCCAGGAGAAACTGGCTGGTGCTGCCTTGGATGGGTGCAGCCTGCTGGGATCAGCCTGGGGGAGCTGGGGGTGGAGGTGGAGCTGGGGGATGGCACCAGGGGCTCAGGGCTGGGCTCTCTCCTGGGATTGATCAGTGATTGATCTGGGATTGATCAATGATTGATTCTGGGATTGATTCTGGGATTGATCTGGGATTGATCTGGGACTGATCAGTGGTTGATCAGTGATTGATTCTGGGATTGATTCTGGGATTGATCTGGGATTGATCTGGGATTGATCTGGGATTGGTTCTGTGATTGATTGATTGATTGATTGATCAGTGATTGATCTGGGATTGATCTGGGATTGATAAGTGATTGGTCTGTGATTGATCTGGGATTGATCTGGGATTGGTCTGGGATTGTTCTGGGATTGATCTGGGATTGATCAGTGATTGATCTGGGATTGATCAGTGATTGATCTGTGATCTGGGATTGATCTGGGATTGATCTGGGATTGGTCAGTGATTGATCAGTGATTGATCAGTGATTGATCTGTGATCGATCAGTGATTAATCTGTGATTGGTCTATGATTGATCTGGGATTGATCAATGATTGATCTGTGATTGATCTGTGATTGATCTGGGATTGATCAGTGATTGATCAGTGATTGATTCTGAGATTCATCTGTGATTGGTCTGTGATTGATCAGTGATTGATCTGTGATTGATCAGTGATTGATTCTGTGACTGATCTGGGATTGATCAGTGATTGGTCTGTGATTGATCTGTGATTGATCTGGGATTGGTCTGGGATTGATCTGGGTTTGATCGGTGATTGATCTGTGATTGATCAGTGATTGATCAGTGATTGATCTGTGATTGATCAGTGATTGATCTGTGGTTCTCCTGTTTAATGTCACAACCCTCTTGGCAGAGCTGAGTTCTGGGGATTTTGGAGCCCTGGGCATGGAGAATTTCAGGTTTTCTGTTCTGACACGCACTGACCCTCAAGAAAACTCGACATCTGACCTGAGGCCGTGGAAAAGGCTCCCAAAATTGAGTGACAGCGCTGGGATTGTGGGGGTGGAGTTGAACAGAAGTGTGTGATAGCACAGGGTGGGAAAACTGAGAGTTTAAGGGTTTAGAATACAGTAATATTTAAATATATATAAAGCAAGATGGAGGATTTGGGGTATTGGCTGAGTTCTTTTTCACTTTCTTCTTCATGGTCTGGGTGGTGTTTTGTAATTGGGTACAAAAATCTGCACTGCGGGCCAGGGGTGGTTGGTTATTGGGTTAAAAATAAAAATAATTCAGGTGTCATTTCTTAATTGAATAATTTGTGCTTAAAAGAGCTTATAGAGTGATAGAAATGGTTCCATTTTCACCTTGTTAGCCAGAACTCACAACTTGTGAGATGTACCAGAGATGAGAATTAATAAAAACATGAGTCCCAACACCAAAATTGCATCTCCTTAGCATTAATCCTGACAGAAAAGGAGATAAAAAACTCTGTCTTAACTCTTTCCAAGGTCTTTTAAGCACAAATAAACCAATTACGACACCTAAATTAGTGATTAAAAGAGCTTGGAGAGAGAGACGGAGCCATTTTTCACTTTGTTAGCCAGAGCTCACAGCTTGTGAGATGTACCAGAGATGAGAATTAATAAAAACCTGAGTCCCAACACCAAAACTGCATCTCCCGAGTGTTTAATCCCAGCTCTAACCGAAAAGGAGATTAAAAACTCTGTCTTAACTCCTTCCAAGGTCTTTTAAGCACAAATAAACCAAATTATGACACCTAAATTAGTGCTTAAAAGAGCTTGTAGAGAGAGACAGAGCCATTTTTCACTTTGTTAGAGCTCACAGCTTGTGAGATGTACCAGAGATGAGAGTTATTAAAAACCTGAGTCTGAACACCAAAACTGCATCTCCTGAGCGTTTAATCCTGGTTGTAACAGGAAAGGAGATAAAAAACTCTGTCTTAACTCTTTCCAAGCACAAATCAACCCAATTATAACACCTAAATTAGTGATTAAAAGAGCTTTTACAGAGTTAGAGCCATTTTTCACCTTGTTGGCTAGAACTCACAGCTTGTGAGACTGTACCAGAGATGAGAATTAATAAAAACCTGAGTCTAAACACCAAAACTGCATCTCCTGGGTATTTAATCCTGACAGAAAAGGACATAAAAAACTCTGTCCTTAACTCTTTCCAAGGCCTTTTAAGCACAAATAAACCAGTTATGACACCTATATTAGTTATTAAAAGAGCTTGGAGAGAGAGACAGAACCATTTTTCACCTTGTTAGCCAGAACTCACAGCTTGTGAGATGTACCAGAGATAAGAATTAATAAAAACCTGAGCCCCAACACCAAAACTGCATCTCCTGAGCGTTTAATCCCAGCTCTGAGAGGAGAAAAGGAGATAAAAAACCCCACAGGGCACTCACCTCATCGATGTTCCTGAGCCACTTGCTGATGTTCTCGAAGCTCTTGGCGTTGGTGATGTCGTAGACCAGCATGATGCCCATGGCCCCTCGGTAGTAGGAGGTGGTGATGGTGTGGAAACGCTCCTGCCCCGCCGTGTCCCTAGGGGAGACACCAGAAAAATCAGAAAATTCAGATTTTTTTATGGGTTTTTGTTGATGTGGTTTGTGTTTAGTGGGGTTTTAGAAGGTAAAAAATCAGATTTTTTTGATATGGTTTGTGTTTATTGGTGTTTTAGAAGGTAAAAAATCAGATTTTTTTAGGCAGGATACTTGGGTTTTTGTTGATATGGTGTGTGTTTAGTGGGGTTTTAGAAGGTAAAAAATCAGATATTTTTAGGCAGGATACTCAGGTTTTTGTTGATGTGGTTTGTGTTTATTGGTGTTTTAGGAGGTAAAAAATCAGATTTTTTTAGGCAGGATACTTGGGTTTTTGTTGATATATTGGTGTTTTAGAAGGTAAAAAATCAGATTTTTTTAGGCAGGATACTTGGGTTTTTGTTGATATATTGGTGTTTTAGAAGGTAAAAAATCAGATTTTTTTAGGCAGGATACTCGGGTTTTTGTTGACGTGGTTTGTGTTTAGAGGGGTTTTAGAAGGTAAAAAATCAGATTTTTTTTTTATGGGTTTTTGTTGGTATGGTTTGTGTTTATTGGTGTTTTAGAAGGTAAAAAATCAGATTTTTTTTAGTCAGGATACTTGGGGTTTTGTTGATATGGTTTGTGTTTATAGGGGTTTTAGAAGGGATCGTGTTTGGGTTTGGTTGGTTGGTGATTTATGGAGTTGTTTATGGAAATTTGGTTTATTGGCTGGTAATGGTTAGTGTGTGTGTTTAATTAACTTCTTTTGTACATTTTTGAGGGTTTTTTTGGGAAGTGAGTGTTTTATAAGGATTTACAAAACATTTTATAAGATATTTTATAAGGATGTATTTTCCTAATTTTATAAGGATATATAAAATTTTATGAGAATTTTTTTTTGTAGGTGTGAGTTGGGTTTTTTTTTAAGAATAGATTGCTGTGTAAATTTTGTAGGCGTGAGTTGGGTTTTTTTATAAGAATAGATTGCTGTGTAAATCGATTTTTATTTTTATGGGATTTTTTTAACAAGAACTTTTTAGGTTAGTTGTTAGTTTAGCTGAAACAGTAAGGCTTGGTTTTATAAGGTTTTTTTAAATGATTTTTAAAATTATTTAAAATTATAAAAATATTTTTAAATAATGTTTTCCTTCTGTTTAACACCACAACCCTGTCAGAGAGACCTCTGAGGGAAGGAAGAAGGTGGATCCAGCAGGATCCTGGACCCAACTGTCCCATCACCACCACCACCCCTGTCCATGCCAGCAGCCACACTGACAAAAACTCAACACTGAGAGCAGTTCTGTTCTCAGATCAGTCTCATAAAGCTTCAACTTCATCTTGTAACTGTGTATTCCTGACATTTCTGGGCAAAGCTTTTGGAAGGTGGATCAATGCTGGTGTCCAGAAGCAACGTGCTGAAAATTGATCACAAAACACCAGTGACACCCTGGGTTTTCTCCTTCTCCTTTTGGGATCTTTGGTGGGATGGATGAGATTTGGTGTCTTGGGTTGTGGAACCTAGATTGTGTATTCTATTTTCATCTGCTGAAAAGCAGTTGAGGAGTTGTTTCTTCTTTATCTCTTGTTTACTCTGAAAGGAGGGGGGCGGGTGCCTTTTGATGGACCAGCTGTTCAAACCAGGTGGGGCAGTGTTTGTTATCTCTGTCACCACCTGTCCTCCCTCCAGGGGGATATCTGCTGTTAATGGGTCATAAATTATTATCTCCTGTTAATGGGTCATTAAGGATTATCTCCTGCTAATGGGTCATTAAGGATTATCTTCTGTTAATGGGTCATTGAGGATTATCTTCTGCTAATGGGCCATTAAGGGTTATCTCCTGCTAATGGGTCATTGAGGATTATTTTCTGGTAATGGGCCATTCAGGATTATCTCCTTATAATGGGCCATGAAGGCTCACCAAGGATAGGACACATTCCATCATCCCAGTGGGAGATGCTCCACCCACTGGGAGGAGCCAACCATTCCCACCTGGATAAAAACTGAGACACAGGAACACCAGGGATCTGGTTCCACTGGATTCCCAGAGTGAGACCAGACCCTTCTCACCATCCCTGGACCCTTCTCACCATCCTTGGACCCTTCTCACCACCCCTGGACGCTTCTCACCATCCCTGGACCCTTCTCACCACCCCTGGACCCTTCTCACCATCCCTGGACCCTTCTCACCACCCCTGGACCCTTCTCACCATCTCTGGACCCTTCTCACCATCCCTGGACCCTTCTCACCACCCCTGGACCCTTCTCACCATCTCTGGACCCTTCTCACCATCCCTGGACCCTTCCCACCATCACTGGACCCTTTTTTCTCTCAGGATCATCTCTGCTCCAACAGAACCACATCTGCCACTCCAGGAGGACTCACTGTGGGCTGCTCCCAACCCCCTGACCAACAGGGTGTCAGGTTGGAGCTCTGACTCTGTCAGGGTTTTCCAGGATTGTTGTTTGTTTGTTTGCTTGTTGGGTTTTGTTTTCTACTACATTTGTACTGTTAATCTTCCCAGTAAAGAACTGTTATTCCTATTCCCAAATCTTTGCCTGAAAGCCCTTAACTGCAAAATTATAATTTGGCGGGGGTGAGGGGTTTACATTTTCTATTCTAAGGGAGGCTTCAGCTTTCCCTGGCGGATACCTGTCTGTCCAAACCAAGACAGATTTTGGCGCCCAACGTGGGGCCCAAGGGCATTGGGAGAAAGGAATAACAATTCTTGGAGTAGATAGAAGCCCACTGGACAAAATCATGTGGTCCAGTTTTCCCTGGTTTGGCTGGCACGTGGTCGTGGCTATATTTCTGCCATTTGCTGGCCCTTATTTAAACATGGGCCCTATAACCAAGGCTACTGTGGCTGGCATCCAGTTTGTTTTGTGGGTTAATAAGGTGAGGAATTCGTGGATTTTTAACTTCCTTTGGAAGGCAGGCACATGGATTCAGGGCTGTCATACACTAACTCTGTGTTTCTGGGGTTACTTTAGTAATGGTACCTATCGTGAGGAAATGGCACAAGGGGAAATTTTCTCCCAACCCTTCACTCAGATCTTTGGATCTACCCCACGTTGGGCGCCAAAATCTGTCTTGGTTTCCAAGACAGTGGTTAAACAAACCTGCATGGCAGTAAGCTGGGAATCAGCTGTGTATTGAGAATTAACTGAGAATTCATTTGAAAAATCATGAATGGAGAATTAACTGCACATTCTCCAGTGTCTTTCAGAGGTCAAAAACCCCACAGTCTGTAGGTTTACAAGCAGTTTGCAGTGACATTGCTCATGGAAGAAGGACACAGATCTGTTGGAGGCCATGGAGATGCTCCAGGGCTGGAGCCCCTCTGCTCTGGAGCCAGGCTGGGAGAGCTGGGGGTGATCACCTGGACAGGAGAAGCTCCAGGGAGAGCTCAGGGTCCTAAAAGGGCTCCAGGAGAGCTGGAGAGGGGCTGGGGACAAGGGACAGAGGGACAGGAGCCAGGGAATGGCTCCCAGTGCCCCAGGGCAGGGCTGGCTGGCATTTGGGGCAGGAATTGTTCCCTGGCAGGGTGGGCAGGCCCTGGCACAGGGTGCCCAGAGGATCCCTGGCAGTGCCCAAGGCCAGGCTGGACACTGGGGCTGGGAGCAGCCTGGGACAGTGGGAGGTGTCCCTGCCAGGGCAGGGGTGGCACTGGGGGGGGATTTGGAGTCCTTGCCAGGGCAGGGGTGGGATGGGATGGGATTTAAGGTCCTTTCCAACCCAAACCATTCTGGGATCCTAGGAAGTAATCTGAGGGAATTTAACCCTTTCATTGATGGTTTTCCTAGCACATCCCAGAGAGAGAGAGAGGGATCCTTTCCTTCACTCAGGACAAACTCCTGCAAGGGATCTCCACTCACAGCCTCATTATTTTCTCTCTCCCCAAATTCTGGACCCACCTGCCAGCACCTTTCCCCCCAGGTTACTCCCTCCCACTGGCTCCTACCAAGCAGGAAAAATGCTGGAAAAGCTGCACCAAGCCCCAGCAGCCATTTGGGATCTGTGATTCCTCCCTCCTGCCACAGCCAGCAGCTGTCACAGCAACAATTCTGAGTGGTTTTACACAACTTGGCCTTGGCAGCACAGAGCTGCTACTCACTGCTTGTCACTGCTTAACTCCTCCACTGTTTTTTTTTCTGGCAACTGGAGCTCAGCTAATGGAAGAGCAGAAAGCTGGGGAGGGAAGAAGCGAAGAACCTGAAGTGTTTCCCTATTTTTTTTTTATAATAAATACTCTAGCTGCCCTTTCCCTTGGTTAATGGATTCTCCATTCATTATTCAGAGATAACTCCTAATGGAGGGGAGATTAGAGCTGAGGCAAACAGAGGAAATGAGTTACGGCTGGATCCACCCTGGGCAAACCCAGCTCCTGTTTGCTGCCCTGGCTCCCCAGCCCTTTGTTCAAACCTCTGGGATGTGGGGAGCAGGAGGTTCCAAAGCTCTGGGGGTGTAGGCACAGCCTGGCTGGCTCCCCCAGCAAGGAAAATGAAACAAGGCAGGAAAGGGAGAGAGAGCTGGGAGGTGAAGACAAAGGAGGTTGTTCCGTGGGACTGGGGAAAGAAGATGCTCAAGGAGAAAAGTGAAAAATATCTTTGGGTTATTCTCGTGCCAACATTAAAATATGCATAAGCTGGCTCGTGTTGGAGGTTTAACCTGGAGAGAAAGGAATTTCTGGGACAGCTTTCCAGCTGACCTGGCAGAGACTAAAGGAACCTTCAAATGGATGATGATTTATTGATGAAAGATTTCCAGGGCTGCAGCAAGGAGAGATGAGATCTGATGATTTGTGAGCATCCTGCCAGTCCTACGTGGCTCCAAATGAAGATTTTTTAATGTATTAAACCAAGTAATTCCTAGCAAAAAAAATAAAAAAAAAATCCCAAGAAATTTATTACTTATTAAATGTTGTTCCATTTGCTGAACTGTGCAGCCCAAGGTTGCATTGGAGAGACAGGGGAACAGCAGGAGCTGCAGTGCCCTTCCCAAAGGGAAAATATCCCTGCCCAGCCCATGGCTCAGCATTCCTGGCTGGGATAAACCTGGGGATGGAGGCAAATCCAGCTGGGAATGGCACCAGGAGCTCAGGGCTGGGTCAGTCCTGTCCAACACCTCCCTGGGATAAACCTGGGATAAATCTGGGATAACCCTGGGATCACCCTGGGGATGGAGGCACATCCAGCTGGGGATGGCACCAGGGGCTCAGGGCTGGGCTCTCTCCTGTCCAACACCTCCCTGGGATGATAACCCTGGGATAACCCTGGGATCACCTTGAGATCAACCTGGGCTAACCCTGGGATAACCCTTGTAGGAGTGGGGTTGGAGGGTGATGGGAGATGTCTGGAACGAAGGCTGCTCCTGGAGCAGGGGTTTATTTATTTATTGCACAGGGCCTGGGGGAAGGACCTTGCTGGGAGCTGCAGCTGCAGGAGCAGCCCCAGAGAGAGAGAAGAGCAAGAGAGCAAAGTAAGAGGAGTAAGAGAGCAAAGTTCCTCTCACAATCCATTAAATCTCTTCTCTCCTGAACATTCTCACTGACACCAACCAACCCAGCCCGAGACACAAACCCTACAGCATTCACACCCAGCCTGTAAGGATCATTCCATGACCACGCTGGGTTGGATTTTAAACCCTAAAAACGACTCTTGGGACCCCTCCTGCCAAACTCTGACCCTTGGGCTCTTGGTGAGGAGCAGGGCATTGTTTAATTAAAAGGGGATTGATCACCTTCAGCAGCCACACTGTTGTTCTCCAGCTGCCCAGGAACTGAGGCTTTAGACACAAAACTTGTTTGCAATTCTATTTCACTTCCAGGTTCCATATTCTCCAAACCTGAGCAGGCATGTTTATAAAGCTTTCCTTTTTCATCTTCCCCACCAACCCTGGGGATGGAGGCACATCCAGCTGGGGATGGCACCAGGGGCTCAGGGCTGGGCTCTCTCCTGTCCAACACCTCCCTGGACATGCAGGGGATGCTCAGGCAGCCCAGGGACTGGGAGGATGTGCTGAGTTTGGCTCTGCAGAGAGATCTGGAGCCATGGAAAGGGTGGTGAGGCATTGGGAGGAACTGTCCCCATCCCTGGAGGTGTCCAAGGAATTCCTGGGTGTGGCACTCAGTGAGGATCAGGCAGAGCTGGGAGGCATTTTCCCACCTCAGTGATCCTCAGGTACTTCATGAGTGGCAAATTTCAGCTTTTCTGAGTAACACTCAACCAGGAAAAAAAAATCCATAACAAGACAATTATCCAGTTGTTTTACAGAGGAACATCTCCCACCTGAAGCCTCTAAAGCCCTCAGCAAACAGAATTAACTCCTGGATATCCTTGGGCTAATTGCAGGCATTAATGAGGCTGATGTGCAGCTCACTAAATGCCACAAACCTGCACATCCCAGGGAATTTCCACCCCTGGAATGCCTCAGGATGGCTACAGCACATTGCACACCCACTCCAGGATAATAATCCAGAAAAATAATTTTTTATATATATATATAAAATAATCCAAAAATAATAATTAAATAATAAAAAATAATTATTTTTGGCAGGAGCTCACTGCTGAATTAACCAAGATCCTGAGGACATTTCTCTGGCCAGGTGAATGTGTTGCCAGCAGAGATAAAAAATGTTATTTTTCTAGTCCTCCACACAGCTAGGAGCTGCACACTAAAACCATAAAATTTGGAACCAAAAATAAAACATAAAACATAAAATTTATCCCTAAAATTTGGAATCAGTCAGGAAAACAGGCTGACACACAAATGTCATTAAAGACAGGAGAGCTGCAGGAGCAGCTAAGCAGGAAAAAAAAAAATAAGAATGAGATTTTTAGCTGACAGTCCCACTCCTTTGAGCCTGAATGACAAAGCCAGCTCTGCTTTTTCTGCCTCCTGACAAGCACCTCAGAGCTGTACCTGGCCAGGCCAGAGGTTTTCCAGCTTCCAGTTCCCAGTGGTTAAGGAATTCTGGGACCAGAGATCCCCTCTGTGGAATGAAGAGTCCAAACCTGCTCTTGTGAAATCCCTTGTGAACCCCTGGACACCTGCAGCTACCACTCCATCCCATCAGGAGTTTCCCAGCAAGGCAAAACTTCATTTCCTGCTGTTTTTCCACTTTCCAGCCTCAGGCCAGAACTGAAGTTCTGCTGTTGGAAGATCAGACCCTCCCTACCTGTTCAGGATAAGCCAGGATTTTAAAGATGCACACTGACATCCTGGAGAAGTTTCATCTGTTTTTCCTCAGCCAGGCCCTTTCTCCCCAGGCAGTGCTGATCAAACCTGTGCTCTGTAGCACTGCCACCCAGCAGGAAAACCCCTTTGCATTTCTCAACAGCTCCACTGTGTTAATAGTGAGTTCTGGGAAATTGGTGATGCCAAAGCTTTTTGGTTTCCATTTCAAAGCAACTCCACCTGAGTTCCTGAAAGTGTGATATCACCCTCAATTGTTCAGCTCCACCACCCTGCCCCTTTTGAAAGCTTTCAGTGTTTTCCCAAAGCCAGCACCACCATCTTCTCCTGGATCTCTCACTCTGCTCCTTCATTCTTTCTCTGCACCATGTGTCTGAGGTTGCAATGAAAGATGTAACCAAAAGTTTGTGTTCTATTAACAGCTGTTAAACCAGCTGGTGCTGCTCTTTATCCCTGCCAGGACCCATCCCTGATAATTCCAGGGGGATCTGCTGTCCATGGGCAGCTGTTAAACCAGCTGGGGCAGTGCTCTTCATCCCTTCCAGGACCTGTCCCTCATAACTCTGGGGGATATCTTCTGTTAAACCAGCTGGGGCAGTGCTCTTTATCCCTGCCAGGACCCATCCTCCCTCCAGGGGTATCTGCTGTCCATGGGCAGCTGTTAAACCAGCTGGGGCAGTGCTCTTCATCCCTGCCAGGACCCACCCTCCCTCCAGGGGTATCTGCTGTCCATGGGCAGCTGTTAAACCAGCTGGGGCAGTGCTCTTTATCCCTGCCAGGACCCACCCTCCCTCCAGGGGTATCTGCTGTCCATGGGCCATCCAGGCTCACTGCAGGGCTGATCCAATTCCCTCAGCCCATGGGGAGCTGCTGCAGCCAGGGGAGGAGCCCAGCATTCCCAGCTGGATCCCAGCTGAGCTCCAGAGCCCCAGGGCAGCCTGTGTGCACGGCATTCCCAGAGATGAGCCCAGCTCAGCACCACTGCAGCTCCAGAGGGAAACTCCACCCTTCTCCAGGATCATCTCTGCTCCATCAGAACCACACCTGGCACTGCAGGAGGATTGATTGGGGCTGCCCCCAACCCCCTGCCCAACAGGCTGGCAGGTTGTGCTCTGATTCTGTTTTCTTTTTTTGTTTGCTTTTTTTGTAGTACTACATTTTTATTTTTAATATCCCTGGTAAAGAACTGTCACTCCTATTCCCATATCTTTTCCTGAAAGCTCCTTAATTTCAAAATTGTAATAATTCAGAGGGAGGGGGGTTGCATTCTCCATTCCAGGGGAGGCTCCTGTCTTTCCAAACCAAGACATGGCCACAAACTGGGCTAGTGCAGGTACAGCTGGAATAATGTCACTCCTTCCTTTCCCCTCACAGTGAGCTGGGCTTCATTTCCTCCTTTGCTTTTTTTGTAGTACTACATTTTTTATTTTTAATATTCCCAGTAAAGAACTGTCATTCCTATTCCCATATCTTTGCCTGACAATAATTTTAAAATGATAATAATTCAGAGGGAGGGGGTTTACTTCTTCAAGGGAGGCTCCTCCCTTCCTTAGCAGACACCAACCCAAGACACCATGTCTTGGGTTATGGAACCTAAAATGTGTATTTATTCTATTTCATCTGCTGAAAGCAGCTGGGGAGATGTTCTTCTTTATCTCTTGTAACTCTGGGAGGAGGGGGGCAGATGCCTTCTGATAATGGGGCAGCTGTTAAACCAGGTGGGGCAGTGTTTGTTATCTCTGTCACCACCTGCCCTCCCTCCAGGGGAATATTTCCTGCTAATGGACCATTAAGACACCCCCAAAAGCACAGACATCCCAAAAACTTACCCTCCCCAAAATAGTAAACCCACATTCCATCATCCCAGTGTGAGATGCTCCACCCAGTGGGAGGAGCCAACCATTCCTACCTGGATAAAAACTGAGACTCAGGAACACGAAGCTCTCTGGCTTCACCCCAATTTCTGGGAGGAAGACCAGACCTCATCTCACCATCCCTGGACCCTTCTCACCATCCCTGGACCATTTTTTCTCTCAGGATCATCTCTGCCCCAACAGAACCACATCTGCCACTCCAGGAGGACTCACTTTTAGACTGCTTCCAACACCCTGACCAACAGGGTGTCAGGTTGTAGCTCTGACTCTGTCAGGGCTTTCCAAAATTGTTGTTTATTTGTTTGCTGGTTTGGTGGGGTGGTTTTGTTTTTCTACTACATTTGTATTGTTAATATTCCTAGTAAAGAACTGTTATTCCTATTCCCAAATCTTTGCCTGAGAGCCCTGAATTGCAAAATTATAATTTGGCAGGGGGTGAGGGGTTTCCATTCCCAGGGAAATTCCAGCTTTCCCTGGTGCACACCTGTCTGTCCAACCCAAGACACCATAACAATGTCAATATTCTTCCAGCCCTCCAGCACTGCAAACCCCTCCAGCTCCCACCCTTTGTAAGTGTTTCCACTCCCAAATGTGCATTAAATTCCTTTCTCCCAGATCCTGGACCAGAGCCATCATCAGTCCCAGCAGCAATTCTCCCCAAAGAAGAGCTGGACAACAACCCAGCCAAGGAGATCCTCAGCTCCTGGATGTGCTTCCAGCCAGAACCTGACACACAGATGGATCTGCCCTGGGTAAGCTCATTCCTTTGGAAAGCCAGTCCAAGGCTGTGCCCCAGCCTGCTCCTGCCAGGCACATTTACATCTGGAGCAGCAGAAAGCTCTAACCCTGATCCTCACAGAGCAGCACCCTCAGCTTTAATTGCTACTGAGTATCGAGGTGCTTCTCACCCCAGGCAGGTTTAACTCAGCCTGACCTCTGTGTTCCTGCTTTAGCCCTAAATATACATGGTTTGGAAAGAGAGGTGTCTACCAGGGCAAGCTGGAGTTTCCCTGAGAATAGAGAATGGAAACCCCTCACCCCCTGCAAATTATTATAGTTCTGCAATTCAGGGCTTTCAGGCAAAGATTTGGGAATAGGAATAACAGTTCTTTATGGGGAATATAAAAATACAAATGCAGTGGAAAAAAACAACCAACCAAACAATAGTCCTAGAAACCCTGACAGAGTCAGAGGTTCAACCTGACACCCTGTTGGTCAGGCTGTTGGGAGCAGCCCACAGTGGGTCCTCCTGGAGTGGCAGATGTGGTTCTGTTGGGGCAGAGATGATCCTGAGAGAAAAGGGTCCAGTGATGGTGAGAAGGGCCCAGTGATGGTGGGAAGGGTCCAGGGATGGTGAGAAGGGTCCAGGGATGGTGAGAAGGGTCTGATCTTCCTCGGGGAATCTGGTGGAACCAGATCCCTGGTGTTCCTGAGTCTCAGTTTTTATCCAGGTAGGAATGATTGGCTCCCCCCACTGGGTGGAGCATCTCACACTGGGATGATGGAATGTGTCCTGTCCTTGGTGAGCCTTAATGGCCCATTAGCAGGAGATAATCCTTAATGACCCATTAGCAGAAGATAACCTTTAACGGCCCATTAGCAGGAGATAATCCTTAATGGCCAATTAGCAGCAGATAATCCTCAACGGCCCATTAGCAGGAGATAACACTTAATGACCCATTTAGCAGAAGATAACACTTAATGACCCATTAGCAGCAGATATCCCCCTGGAGGGAGGACAGGTGGTGACAGAGATAACAAACACTGCCCCACCTGGTTTGAACAGCTGCCCCATTATCAGAAGGCATCTTCCCCCCTCCTTCCAGAGTTACAAGAGATAAAGAAGAACACCTCCCCAGCTGATTTCAACAGATGGAACAGAACACACATTTTTGGTTCCACAACCCAAGACAACCCATTTCAGAGGTCAGGGCATGGCTGTGGCACTGTCACCAGGGCACTTTTTCCATTCCCAGGAAGAGGCAAGGAGCTGTCCTGTTGTGTGGTGTGACTGTCACACCTCAAAGTCCAGAGGGACTTGGACAAGCTCCAGAAGTGGCCCATGGAACCTCATGAGGTTGGAGACTCTCATGGTGGAGTGAGTTCAAAGGCAGGAAGCAGTGGGGAAATGGAGATGCACTGCACAAAACAGCTCCACAAGACCCTGAGCCCCTGCAGCCAAAACTCCTGTGACAGGAGAACTTGGAAACACAACGCTGAGATTTTATTGATTTGATTTTATGTTTGTTTGTTTTTGCTGTAGGAGCCTCGTTTTCTGCTTTCCAAGTTTCATCTCAAATGTGCAATCTGAACCTGGCAGAAACCAGCAGTAGATTCAGGCCACAACTTCCCAATTTTGTGACATTTCAAGGTTGCCACTGTATAAATCTCAGCTCACCCAACTCCACTTCCCTAAACTCCACAAGCTGTGCAGATTCATTACATCTTGCTCTTTACACATGCATTAAATACCCTCATTTTTCCATATTTCTTGTTTTTACATTTCATGATGATTTGCTTTTTAAGTTTAATCTTAGAGTCACGGAATGGCTGGGGTTGGAAGGGACCTTAAAGTTCATCCAGTGCCACCTCTTGCCAGGGGCAGGGACACCTCCCACTGTCCCAGGCTGCTCCCAGCCCCAGTGTCCAGCCTGGCCTTGGGCACTGCCAGGGATCCTCTGGGCACCCTGTGCCAGGGCCTGCCCACCCTGCCAGGGAACAATTCCTGCCCCAAATCCCAGCCAGCCCTGCCCTGGGGGCACTGGGAGCCATTCCCTGGCTCCTGTCCCTCTGTCCCTTGTCCCCAGCCCCTCTCCAGCTCTCCTGGAGCCCCTTCAGGCCCTGCCAGGGGCTCTGAATTCTCCTCCTCTTCTCCAGGATGAGCAATCCCAATTCCCTCAGCTGAGAGATCATGGAGCTCCTGGAGACAGGGCCAGGTTTGGGACCTGCCTGGATCCTCCTCTGCTCCTTGCCCTCGTGCTGGTGTCAGCAGCTCCAGGAGCAGCTGGAGATCAGTTGCTGAGTGTGCTGGGTTGTGAGCCTGGAGCTGGGGGGTCAGGGAGACACCTGGAGGGGCTCATGGAGCTCAGAACAGTTTGAATGTGGAGACACCTTTGATTCTACCTGGCCAGAGAATCACTGAATCCCAGAAGGGTTAGGGTGGGAAGGGACTTTAAAGTGCCACCCCTGCCCTGGCAGGGACACCTCCCACTGTCCCAGGCTGCTCCCAGCCCCAGTGTCCAGCCTGGGTGGGTCCAGAACTTGGGGAGAGAGAAAATAATGAGGCTGTGAGTGGAGATCCCTTGCAGGAGTTTGTCCTGAGAGAAGGAAAGGATCCCTCCCTCTCTCTCTGGGATGTGCTAGGAAAACCATCAATTAAAGGGTTAAATTCTCTCAGATTACTTCCTAGAATCCCAGAGTGGTTTGGGTTGGAAAGGACCTTAAATCCCATCCCATCCCACCCCTGCCCTGGCAGGGACCCCAAATCCCCCCCAGTGCCACCCCTGCCCTGGCAGGGACACCTCCCACTGTCCCAGGCTGCTCCCAGCCCCAGTGTCCAGCCTGGCCTTGGGCACTGCCAGGGATCCTCTGGGCACCCTGTGCCAGGGCCTGCCCACCCTGCCAGGGAACAATTCCTGCCCCAAATCCCAGCCAGCCCTGCCCTGGGGCACTGGGAGCCATTCCCTGGCTCCTGTCCCTCTGTCCCTTGTCCCCAGCCCCTCTCCAGCTCTCCTGGAGCCCCTTCAGGCCCCTGAGCTCTCCCCCCTGAGCAGGGAGCCCAGCCAGAGCCACAAACCAAGAAAAGCCCCCAGCTCTCCTGACCTGACCTGGTGCAAAGCCTCTGGTTAAAAGCACAGAAGCCCAAAGGAAGGAGCTGAGGTTTTACCTCTTGTCAGACATTCCCACAGAGCAGCTGTGCTCCAGCCAGCTGAGCAGCTCTCCCCAGCTGAGCATGGAAAATTCCAGCCCTGGATTGCATTTTCTTGCTGCCACAAAGCAAGGCCACGAGTCAATTTATAGTCACAGACTGGAGGCAACTCCTCATTTAAAAAATTCCAGTTTTAAACCACTTCCCCACTAAATCACAGCCTGGGAGGATGCTCTCCCCTCCAAATGGAGGGAGCAGCCAGGCCCAGTGGTTACAAACACTGCTCCTGCTCCAGACACACACATGGAAACACAGAGCACAGCTGCAAACATCCCTGAGCACAATTCAGGAAGAGCAAAACCCTCCCCAGGAACACCTGCTGCTGAAGGAAGCTGCAATGTCACTCACCAGATCTGGAGCTTGATCTTCTTTCCTTGCAATTCGACAGTTTTAATCTTGAAGTCTATCCCTAAAATAAGCAAACACATAAATAAGTGATTAGTGTTTATTTATTAGAAAAATAAATAGCTGAGACAGAACAGCAGCTTTTTTTTCTTCCTTCAGGTAAACCAGGGATGTCCAGGGACACTGAGATGGGAAGGGAGCTGGAAGCCCAGCACAGCCAGGACCTCAGGGGTCTGGAATACCCTGAGTGGGAAGGATCCACAAGGATCATCCATCCCAAATCCTGGCCCTGCCCAGGACACCCCAGCCATCCCCCTTCGTGCCTGAGAGTGCTGTCCAGAGGCTCCTGGAGCTCTGGCAGCCTCACTCCCCACCTCTCCCAGCCCACACGGGGTTTGCAGACACTCTGAGCTTCCAAAGGGATGCACAACAGTTCAAGCCACTCCACAGCTTTAACCAGCAAGGAAAGGAGAATGATCAGAGCTCAGCCCCCTTGTGCAGACCCATCCCTGCTTCAGCCTTGGGTGTGGGACACCCCAAGCCAGGCCTTGGCAGAAGTGTCACCAGGATTCTGAGAACTCAGCCAAGCACAGACCATGGAAAAGGGTTTTACTTTCAATATCAACTGATACAGAAAAGTCCCCAAGTGTCACATCCACAGAGCTGTTAAACCCCTCCAGGGATGGGGACTTCACCACTGCCCTGGGCAGCTGTGCCAGGGATGGAGAACCTTTTCCATGAAAGAATTGTTCCAAATATCCACCCTAAACCTGCCCTGGCCCATTTCCCCTTTGTCCTGTCCCTGTGCCCTGGGAGCAGAGCCCGACCCCCCCTGGCTGTCCCCTCCTGGCAGGGAGTTGTGCAGAGCCACAAGGGCCCCCCTGAGCCTCCTTTGCTCCAGGCTCAGCCCCTTTCCCAGCTCCCTCAGCCTCTCCTGGGGCTTCATTCCCTCCCCAGCTCCATTCCCTGCCCTGGACACACTCCAGCCCCTCCAGGTCCTGTTTCCACAAACGGTGCCCAGGATCTGAGCAGCCTCAGCAGGGCCAGCTCAGGGCTTTGATCACATTTTCACATTTTTCATCAGGAAAAGTTCTTTACCAACACTGACCTAATGTTTGTTGCTGAAGCAGATCTGCTGCTGGTGTTGATGAACAAGATGGAGCCTGTGCTTTGGGACAGGGGGAAATTCCATAAAATCCCTGATTGGATTTGGGGCCTGCATTGCAATTACCTGATCAATCACCCCTGGCTGTCCCCTCCTGGCAGGGAGTTGTGCAGAGCCACAAGGGCCCCCCTGAGCCTCCTTTTCTCCAGGCTGAGCCCCTTTCCCAGCTCCCTCAGCCTCTCCTGGGGCTCCATTCCCTGCCCTGCCCTGGACTCACTCCAGCCCCTCCAGGTCTCTCCTGCCAGGAGGAGCCCCAGGATTCAACCTTCCCTTCCCAATGCTACAAGAATTCCAGCAGAGGCCACAGCAGAGCAGCAGGAAGACTCCAAACCATCCCCTCCAACTGCTCTGACTCTTAATTAGATGCCACCACTCTCAATTCCAATCACAGAACACCACTGATCATTCCTCACGCTTTCCAAAAAAACCTGTTTTATATTTAGACTTTTTAAAAGGCAGCAGCTGCAACCCCCAAAGTTCCCTCCCAAATCTCCAAGGTCACTTTACAGCAAGGAAGATTAAAGAGAATTTCTGAAATGCTTTATTACATAAGGAGTTTGCACGGGAGCTCTGCTTTGAACTCCTTTGGGCCAACACCCAGAGCACAGAGAAATTCTTGGAGCTGGAAACTCCCAGTTCTGGGCTGGGCATCCCTGGAGGTGGCACTCTGGGCTGGGGACAAGGTGGGCATCAGGTACTGATGATCCTGGAGGGTTTTTCCAACCTGATTCTGGATTTACAGCCCTGCAGTGACTTGAGGCCAAGGCTGTGCATTAATCCCAGTGTGATGGTTTCATTATTTATTATATTTTACTATTATATATGTATTATTATTATATATTATTTATTATATTTTATATTACGAGAACATAAAGAATATTTGAATTACAAAGATAATTTATTTAGATGCATTGAAAGGCTAAAAATAAGAAAAAAAACCAAAACAAAAACAACAACAAAAAAAACCCCAAAAAAAAAAAACAACCCCAAAAAACCAAAACAAAAAAAACCCACAAAAAATAAAAAAAGGCAACGAAAAACAAAACAAAGCAAAACAAAAACCCCAAAACAAACAAAAAACCCCACAAAAAACCCCACAAAAACACAAAACCCCCCACACAAAAAAAACCAAAAAAACCCCCCAAAACAAAACAAAAAAAACCAAAAAAAACCCCCAAAACAAAACAAAACAAAAACAAAAAACCAAACAAAACAAAACAAAACACAAAAAACAAAAACAAACCAAAACAAACAAAAAACAAACCAAAACAAAAAAAAACCACAAAAAAACCCAAAACAAAAAAAAACCCCAAAACCAAAACCAAATGAAACTTTCCAAACATCCTTGGGACCTCCTGCCCATCTCAGCTCAGTGCCCTTTGTTTTGCAGTCACTGCTGCATCCCCCACGTGAGGTTGCATTTCTGAATCAATGCATTAACCACCACACAAACGTGACTGGAAACACAAACCTGCTGAATGATTGATTGATTGATTGCCAAGACACAAAACTGCCCTAAATCCACCCAACTCTGAATTTTTTCTCAGCATTTCAGGGAGTTGTTTGCTGCCACGTCGTGTCCCCAGCAACAAATGAACGCCCAAGATGAGAAATGAAAGATTTTTTATGGTGACAGTCACTTCTGGGCTGTGCCCAGGTGCAGCAGAACGTTTGAGAGTCACTTTTTATGTGTGAAGATAAAGTCAATTATTAACCCAGCCAAGGAAATTAACTCTTCTCTGCACTCTGAGGGGGATTTAGCCAACTCCAGTGTCTGGGGATAAGATAAATCTCTAATCTCATGTTATACTCAGCTCCCATTCCAGAATAATACCAGTCCAGCCTTCAGAACTGAAAGGTTGTTAAAAAAAACCAATTTATTTCCCTGGAAATGCTTCCAAAGGAGTTCCAAAAGGAGACTGTGCCTGTCCAGTCTGAGGCTGTTGACAATAAACACCAGGAACACAAAGGCTTCCCAGAAAAAAACAAAACACACACACAAAAAAACAAACAAACAAACAAACACCCCACAAAAAAACCAAAAAACCCCAAAAAACAAAAACAAAACACCAAAAAAACCAAACCAAAACAAAAAACAAAAACAAAAAACCCCAAAAAAAAACAAAAAAAAAAAACCCCAAAAAACACAAAAAAAAACCACCCCCACACACACAAAAAAAGAAAAAAAAAAAAAAACAAACCCCAAAAAACCCCACCCAAACAAACAAACAAAAAAAAACACCAAAAAAAAAAAAAGAGATGGGGAGGTTTCCAGGAAAATTCAGTTCAGGAAAGAGCTGAAGAGGGTAAGGGCTATAAAACCTGACTGGCTGAAGAGCAGACATCTCGTCATCACAGGGGGAGAATGAAAGAGCTCATGAATTAAAGATGAGCATGAAATTACTCCCTCATTAAGTGTGATAAGATGTTTATCACCTTCAGCAGGACAAGCTGGAATCCAAAGGGAAGACCTGGAAGAATCAGGCCAGGCTTACAAAAATCTTAAATAAATCTCATAAATCTTAAAAAAATCTACATGAATTCCAGATGTTCCAATGAAGACGTGGAAATGTTCACTGCCCTTCAGCACAGCTCACAACAGGCAGATCCCTCCCAGCTCCCAGCTCATTTCTGCATTTCCTTCCCATTCCCAGGCTTCCACCTGTTGCTCAGAGCAGCCTGGGAGTGAAAGGAAATCCAGGGGGGGAAAGGGAAAAAACTGAGCCCTGGGGAGAGCTCAGGGTCCTAAAGGGGCTCCAGGAGAGCTGGAGAGGGGCTGGGGACAAGGGACAGAGGGACAGGAGCCAGGGAATGGCTCCCAGTGCCCCAGGGCAGGGCTGGCTGGCATTTGGGGCAGGAATTGTTCCCTGGCAGGGTGGGCAGGCCCTGGCACAGGGTGCCCAGAGGATCCCTGGCAGTGCCCAAGGCCAGGCTGGACACTGGGGCTGGGAGCAGCCTGGGACAGTGGGAGGTGTCCCTGCCAGGGCAGGGGTGGCACTGGGGGGGATTTGGGGTCCCTGCCAGGGCAGGGGTGGGATGGGATGGGATTTAAGGTCCTTTCCAACCCAAACCTCTCTGGGATTCTAGGAAGTAATCTGAGGGAATTTAACCCTTTCATTGATGGTTTTCCCAGCACATCCCAGAGAGAGAGAGAGAGGGATCCTTTCCTTCACTCAGGACAAACTCCTGCAAGGGATCT
The DNA here is from genome assembly GCA_017589585.1 of Phylloscopus whistleri. Classification (NCBI taxonomy): domain Eukaryota; kingdom Metazoa; phylum Chordata; class Aves; order Passeriformes; family Phylloscopidae; genus Phylloscopus; species Phylloscopus whistleri. The sequence goes on along the minus strand of JADMLD010000610.1, from coordinate 359,452 downwards.
CCACTCACAGCCTCATTATTTTCTCTCTCCCCAAGTTCTGGACCCACCCAGGCTGGATACTGGGGCTGGGAGCAGCCTGGGACAGTGGGAGGTGTCCCTGCCAGGGCAGGGGTGGCACTGGGGGGGCTCTGAGCTCCCTTCCCAAACCCAAACCCCTCTGGGATTCCATGACCTGACCCTGTCGTTGCTTTATTCACATTTCTGTGCCAGCAATGCTGACCCAGGCCCCACTGAGAGGTGACACAGAGGCTTCAGAACTTCCTGGAAAGGGAATCTTGGCAAGGAGAGCTGATTTGGGGATTTGAAGGTGCCCCAGGTTTGGTTTCTGGAGGCACAGGGGATTGACCCACAGCAGCCTCAGTGCCCACAGCAGCAACAATTCCCTGGTGACAGCTCCAGGGACAGAGCCTGGGCCAGTGGGAGGTGTCCCTGCCAGGGCAGGGGTGGCACTGGTGGGGCTCTGAGCTCCCTTCCCAAACCCAAACCCCTCTGGGATTCGACGATTCCATGGTGTGACAAACCTGAACTCAGCTTTAGAAAGACACAAGCACTGATGGGGTCTCTGGGTTCCTGCCCTGGGGGTCCCAGGCTTTAAGGAGCAGCAGCAGCCCCTTCCATGGCCAGTGCAAACACTGCAAACACAGTTTTGTGTGACAAACATCGAGGCTGCTCTGCCCAGCCATGCCAAACACGGCCCAGGAGCAGCTCCAGAGCTGCCAGCTCACACTGAAATCAGGTTCCTCCATCCCACAGGCACAGGGAACACTGCCCACAACTCCACTTGTACCCGTGCAGGTTGAAACCTTGAATGTCCTGGGGGACACAGAGCTCTTGGCTCAAGGGATTTGTGTTCCCAGCTCTCTCAGATATAAGATGTTAATGAAGAGCCAGGAGCTGCATCAGCAGAAGAGATTTAAGTCCATAATCATTTCCATATCACTTCACACCTTCCCTCCTCTGCCACTAAATCACAAAATGACTGTTCTTGACAAGTGACAGCCCCAAAGCCACTGCTACGAGAGGGAGGGAGGAAAAGTTCTTTTCCAAAAAGTTCTTTTCCAGTCCACTGCAGAGCTACAAATGATGAGCTAGCCCTTTTCACACAGCCCGAGTTTTGTTTGCATTCCTTCCAAACAAAGCCCCCATTAAGCACCACGGGGAGGACGCTGGGCGGGAGGAAGCAGAATGTAGGGCAGGAGGAGGGCAGGGCGGGGAGCTGGAGCTTGATGGGCAGCCCGAAGGGACATCCCACCCGTGAGGGATGTTCCAACCCTGCAGGGACATTCCATCCCTGCAGGGACGTCCCACCGTGTAGGGACATCCCATTCCTGTAGGGACATCCCACCCCTAAGGGATGTTCCAACCCTGCAGGGACATTCCATCCCTAAGGGACATCCCATCCTCCAGGGACATCCCACCCTGCAGGGAAGTTCCAACCCTGCAGGGACATCCCACCCTGCAGGGACATCCCATCCCTGTAGGGACCTGCAGGGACATGCCATCTCTTCAGGGACATCCCATCTTCCAGGGACATCCCATCCCTGCAGGGACATCCCACCCTGCAGGGACATCCCATCCCTGTAGGGACATCCCATCCCTAAGGGACATCCCATCCTCCAGGGACATCCCACCCTGCAGGGACGTTCCAACCATGCAGGGACATCCCACCCTGCAGGGACACGTCCCATCCTCGACCCTGCACCTCCTGCAGGGTGGGATGTCCCAGGGATGGGCATCCCACCCTCCAGGGACATCCCATCCCTGCAGGGATATCCCACCCATGAGGGATGTTCCAACCCTGCAGGGACATTCCATCCCTAGGGGACATCCCATCCCTGTAGGGACATCCCATCCCTGTAGGGACATCCCACCCTGCAGGGACATTCTATTCCTGCAGGGACATCCCACCCTCCAGGGACATCCCACCCTGCAGGGACATCCCACCCCATCCTGCAGAAACATCCTGTAGCACCCAGCTCAGCACATCCCACCCAGCTCAGGCCAAGAGCAGCAGAGAAGCCTCCTCATTTTGTCTGTAATTCATTAATAATTGCTGTGCACACCCTGCACCAGCCCGGGGAACAACAGCAAACGTGCCCAAATTCATCCTCAGGTTCATCAGGGCCACAGAGCTGGGCAGGGAATGGAGCTGGGAAGGGAATGGAGCCCCAGGAGAGGCTGAGGGAGCTGGGAAAGGGGCTGAGCCTGGAGAAAAGGAGGCTCAGGGGGGCCCTTGTGGCTCTGCACAACTCCCTGCCAGGAGGGGACAGCCAGGGGTGATTGATCAGGTAATTGCAATGCAGGCCCCAAATCCAATCAGGGATTTTATGGAATTTCCCCCTGTCCCAAAGCACAGGCTCCATCTTGTTCATCAACACCAGCAGCAGATCTGCTTCAGCAACAAACATTAGGTCAGTGTTGGTAAAGAACTTTTCCTGATGAAAAATGTGAAAATGTGATCAAAGCCCTGAGCTGGCCCTGCTGAGGCTGCTCAGATCCTGGGCACCGTTTGTGGAAACAGGACCTGGAGGGGCTGGAGTGTGTCCAGGGCAGGGAATGGAGCTGGGAAGGGAATGGAGCCCCAGGAGAGGCTGAGGGAGCTGGGAAAGGGGCTGAGCCTGGAGCAAAGGAGGCTCAGGGGGGCCCTTGTGGCTCTGCACAACTCCCTGCCAGGAGGGGACAGCCAGGGGGGGTCGGGCTCTGCTCCCAGGGCACAGGGACAGGACAAGGGGAAATGGCCTCAGGCTGGGCCAGGGCAGGCTCAGCTGGGACAGCAGCAGGAATTTCCCCATGGAAAGGGAGCTCAGGCCTTGGAACTGCCCAGGAAGGTCTGGATCCCCCATCCCTGGTGGGATTTAAAAGCCCTGTGGATGTGGCACTTTGGGGACATGTGGCAGTGGTGGCCTGGGCAGTGCTGGGGATGGTCTCAGAGGTCTTCTCCAGCCTCACCAACTCTGCAATTCAAATCTGGTGTGTTCCAGCTGCCCAGCTTTGTGCCACAGGCTCTGATAACAGCCAGGATTTTAAAGTGTGGGCTCAAAGAACACCCCTGAGCTCCCATGGCAGAACTCAGGAGCAGCAGCAGGAGGTGCCTGCATGGCTGTGCCCAGCTCCCAGTGCTGGGTCACCCTGAGGAAGCTTCTCCAAGAGCCTCAGCTGACCAAAAAAATCATGGAATGGTTTGGGTTGGAACTTTACAGCCCATCCTGACCCACCCCTGCCATGGGCAGGGACACCTTCCCTAGCCCAGGGTGCTCTGAGCCCCATCCAGCCTGGCCTTGGACACTTCCAGGGATGGGGATGGAGATTATTGATGGATTTTCTAGTCTGTAAATTTATCTGTAATTATATGTATCTATAATTATAGATAAATTTATCTAGTCTGTAAATTTATCTATATCTATATATCTATATATCTATATATCTATATCTATATCTATAATTATAAATAAGTTATATTATACATTATATATTATATATATTATATATATTATCTGTATCTATAATTTTAGATAAATTTATCTAGTCTGGAAATTTATCTATTATATCTATATATCTATATCTATATCATCTATATCTATATCTATAATTATAGATAAATTTATCTAGTCTGTAAATTTATCTATAATTATATCTATAGCTAATCTATATATGTATATCTATAATTATAAATAAATTATATAATATATAATATATAATATATATTATATATATTATATGTATCTATAATTTTAGATAAATTTATTTAGTCTGTAAATTTATTTATAATTATATCTGTATCTATATCTGTATATCTATATATCTATATCTCTATATCTCTATGTATCTATAATCATAGATAAATTTATGTAGTCTGTAAATTTATCTATAATTATATCTATATCTATATCTATATCTATATGTATCTATAATTATAAATAAATTTATCTAGTCTGTAAATTATCTATAATTATATCTATATCTATACCTATATCTATCTATAATTATAGATAAATGTCTCTAGTCTGTAAATTTATGTATATCTATATATCTATAATTATAAATGATATAATATATATATTATATATATGTATCTATAATTATAGATAAATTTCTCTAGTCCGTAAATTTATCTATAATCTATATATCCATATATCTATATCATTTATATTTATATTTATATTTATATTTATATTTATATTTATATCTACATCTATATAATTTATATTTATATTTATATCTATATATCTCTAATCTATATCATCTATATCTATATCTATATCTATATCTATCTATAATTATAAATAAATTTATCTAGTCTGCAAATTTATTTATAAATCAAGTCACTCCATCACCAAAACAAGAGCTCAGGGGGGTTTTCTTTTAGGTTTTATTTTTTAATAAGGTGGGGAATTCAAGGTTTTTCCTACCAGGTGTGTATGTTTGGATAACCCACAGGTATCCAGAGCTGGGATCCAGCAGGCACAGAGAGCCCCTGGCCTGGGCTTTGCTATTGCCCCTCCAAAATAAATTCTCCTTTCTGAGCTTGTGCTCCCAAAACCTTAAGTAGTTACTTAAGCAGTAACTGAGATCATTAAGAGCTTAATTAAAAGCAGAACTCTCAGCTCTTGCCTGATGAGCTTGTGCCGGGCTTTCCTCAGAAAGGGAAAGTGGATTTAGTGCTGCAGCTTTCTCAGGAAATAATGAATAATTATCTTAACTGAGAGCCAAGGTTAAGGGCTGCCTGCCCCAGGTAAATGACACCTTGGAGGATTAAAGGTTCTTTGTGTTGTCTTGAAAGGGTTTTGAGTTCTGGACTTGATATCTTTGCAAAGTTTGGAGGGACAGCAGCAGGAATTTCCCCATGGAAAGGGAGCTCAGGCCTTGGCAGGGGCTGCCCATGGGAGTTCTCAACCCTGGAGGTGTCCCAGGAATTCCTGGAGGTGGCACTGAGTGCCCTGGGCTGGGGACAGGGTGGGGATGGGGCACAGCTGGGACTGGATGGGCTGGGAGGGATTTTCCAGCCTGAGTGGTTCTGGATTCTGGGATTCTGGGAACCTGTGATCCTGAGATTGTGGGAACCTGGGATTCTGGAAACCTGGGATTCCAAGATTCTGGGTTTCTGGGATCCTGAGGTCCTGAGATTCTGGGATCCTGGGTTTCTGGGATTCTGAGATCCTGGGATTCTGGGATCCTGAGATTCTGACGTTCTGAGATTCTGAGATTCTGGGTTCCTGGGATCCTGAGGTTCTGGGATTCTGAGTTTCTGGGAACCTGAGATTCCAAGATTCTCAGATTCTGAGATTCTGGGACTCTGGTTGTCTGGGATTCTGAGATTCTGAGATTCAGCGCTCTGGGCTGGGGACAGGGTGGGGATGGGGCACAGCTGGGACTGGATGGGCTGGGAGGGATTTTCCAGCCTGAGTGGCTCTGGATTCTGGGATTCTGCAATCCTGAGATTGTGGGACTCTGGGTTCCTGGGATTCTGAGGTTCTGGGATCCTGAGATTCTGGGATCCTGGGGTTCTGGGATTCTGAGATTCTGGGAACCTGGGATCCTGAGGTTCTGGGTTTCTGGGATTCTGAGATTCTGGGATCCTGGGTTTCTGGGATTCTGAGATTCTGGGATTCTGGGAACCTGGGATTCCAAGATTCTGGGTTTCTGGGATTCTGAGATCCTGGGATTCTGGGATCCTGAGATTCTGAGATTCTGGGATCCTGAGATTCTGGAATCCTGGGGTTCTGGGATTCTGGGAACCTGAGATTCCAAGATTCTGGGTTTCTGGGATTCTGGGATTCTGAGATCCTGGGATTCTGTGATCCTGAGATTCTGGGATTCCAAGATTCTGGGGTTCTGGGGTTCTGGGATTCTGAGATTCTGGGAACCTGGGATTCCAAGATTCTGTGTTCCTGGGATTCCAAGATTCTGGGATCCTGGGGTTCTGGGATTCTGAGATTCTGGGAACCTGGGATTCCAAGATTCTGGGTTCCTGGGATTCTGAGATTCTGGGATCCTGGGGTTCTGAGATCCTGAGATCCTGGGATTCTGGGATCCTGAGATTCTGGGATTCTGAGGTTCTGAGATTCTGGTTTCCTGAGTTCTGGGTTTCTGGGATTCTGGGAACCTGGGATTCCAAGATTTTCAGATTCTGAGATTCTGGGATTCCGGGTGTCTGGGATTCTGAGATTCAGTGCTCTGGGCTGGGGACAGGGTGGGGATGGGGCACAGCTGGGACTGGATGGGCTGGGAGGGATTTTCCAGCCTGAGTGGTTCTGGATTCTGGGATTCTGTGATCCTGGGATCCTTTGATCCTGTGATTCTGGGATTCTGGGAACGTGGGATTCCAAGATTCTGGGATCCTGGGGTTCTGGGATTCTGAGATTCTGAGATTCTGTGCTCTGGGTTGGGAAAAGGTGGGGATCAGGCACCCCCATGGTCTTGGGGCTCTTTTCCAAACCCAGGGATTCTGCACCAAGGTTCACACATCTCTCTCCAGACTCCAGGCTGAAATTGCTGTGTTTAGAAAGACCTGACAAAAAACTTTCCACCTCCAAAATAATTTGGCAATTTTCAAAGCCCCCAGGCTTAATTACTGCTGCTGTTGTCATCTCTCTTTTGTTGTGTTTTTTGTTATTTAAATAAAGGCATTTGGGGGCTGTTTTGTTGTGTTTTTGTTATTTAAATAAAGGAATTTTGAGGCTGTTTGGGCCCTGTGGAAGCTCTAAGCACACCTGGAGGATCCCAGCTCCACACTAGGGCACATCCTGTGCTCCTGGGAGTCCCCAGGCTTTTTTCCTTCACACTCTGTGAATGGGAGAGCTGTTAATTCAGTGAAGTCAGACAAGGTTTATTCCTTCCTGTGGCTATCAAAGCACTGGCTGGAGTTGGAAAGGTGCAGGGAGGTGTTCCAGGCCAGGCTGGACAGGGCTTGAAGGAACCTGGGATAGTGGGAGGTGTCCATGGCATGGAGCTGAGCTTTAAAGTCCCTCTCAACCAAACTCAAACCAATCCAGGATCCATTCTCTGACTGCCCTGCTTGGCTTCAATTCCTGCTCCTTGGGGTGCCTCCTTTCCCTCACCCATGGGAGATAAGAAAGGAACAGGTCTCCAGCAACAAGTGCCACTTGGAAGAATCACAGCTCTCCCAGAAGGGTTCTCAAGGAAGAGAAACTGAGGCTGTTCCCACCTCATTCTTTGGCAAAGGTTTGAGTGGAAGTCTGAGTTTTATCAGAGAGCCAAACTCAGCTGAGGTGGGAGGGAGGGGGAAGCTTCAGGCTGGCTGGGATGGGGAGGAACTGCCAGAACTGATGCCTGGAGCTGGAGCTTTGGTGTTCCCCAGGCTCTGTGCTGCCCAGGGCTGCAGCTCTGAGCTCACAGTCAGGGTCACTCAGCTCTGCACAGAGCAGGGACACAAAACAAATCCTGCTCCTGCTGCACACCAAGGACACCTGGGACAAGTGTTCAGCCCCAAAGCACAAACAGGGGGGGCTGGAGGGAGGAACAGAACGATGGGACCTCATAACCCAAAGCTGGAATTGGACAATTGAACCCCAAAATGCAAATGGACCCAAACTGATCAAAGTGTGAGACCTGGTGACCATTCTGTGACCATTTTGTGCCCATTTTGTGTCCATTTTGTGACCATTCTGTGTCCACCTTGGGTGCAGCCCTGCCCAGGCTCTTGTCCTGCCCAAGGTGTACCCCAAAGGCCTTTTAATAAATCTCTGCTTTATTCTCCAGCTCTGCCCAGTCTCTGTTCCTTCCCAAGGCATCAGAACAGGGCTCCCAAGGGAGATGGCAGCCACACTGTCCTCCCCCAATCCCAACAACTTCTCCAGCAGGAGGATCTCTGCCCATCAGAGCTTTGGGAGTTGTTCTTTGTCAGGAGAAAGCTTCAATAAAACAGCACGAGGGGTCCAAGTGACTCACTCCCTGACAATGAAATCATCAGAGATGGCAACCAGCAAACCTGAAAGCTTGGGAGCACCTGCCCTCCTTGAAACACCACCAGGAACTTCCAGATTCTGACACTTCAGGCCATGGTTACTGCTCCTAACACAACATCTATTCACCAGGAGTGAGGGACTGCACTGCATTTGAATCCTTCCTTGTGCTCAGGTGCATGGCAAGGACAGTGGGGAGAGGGAAAAACAGCAACAAAAATCCAGGGATGGAACCAAAACAAGAAGCCTGGGGATGCTCTGGCTCTGCTAAGGTGCCAACACACCTGGTTTAAAGCCAGCAGGCAGCAGGAATTCTGCTGGTGCAGGAGCAGGAGGATGCCCCAGCTCCACAGTTCTGCTCTCAGAGCTCAAACACACTTAAATCCCCTGAGTAAACAGCAGAGGAACTCAGCAAATCCAGCAGCTGCTGCTCCTCCTGCAGGGGAGAGCCCTGCACACCTGCTGGGGTGTGTGCACACAGATCCCCAGCACACACAGCCCTGGGAGAGAGCCCAGGGTTCCTTCCTACACTTCCAAGTGGCCAGAAATTCTTGGAGGAAATAGAAATAAACAGCAGCAATCCAATCCCAGAATGGTTTGGGTGGGAAGGGACATGAAAACTCCTCTTGTCCCACTGTCCCAGGTGGAAAAGTTTCAATTTCCAGGCATCAAAAGCCCTGTCCAAGCTGGCCTTGGGCACTGCCAGGGATCTAGGAGCAGCTTCTCTGGGGAAACCTGTGCCAGGGCCTTCCCAATGGAAATATTTGGATTCTTTCCCGATTTCCCTGTCCTTTGCCCAGGGGAGGCCACTCCCTGTGCCCTGACCTGTACAACCCAGCCAGGTACAGAGCACAGAACCCACCAGGGACCCCCAAACCTTCAACACCTGGATCAGACCAGCCAAGTGCTGCTGGCCCAAGCCAAGCCCACACAAAGAGCTGCTACAGCTCAGCTTATAAATAATGCAGGGCCCCACCACACCTTCCCAGCCCTCTTCAGGCTGCTCCCACATTACTCAGAGCCAGGATAAAGGGTTCCAGCTGGTGGAACAGACAGGCAGGGGAGCCTCCCAAGCTGCAGTGACTCAGGACTCCCAAGGGCAGGATGGGGAGTACCTGCCTGACTTGTTGAGACACAGAGCCCAGAGCAGGAGCAGAGCTCAGCACAGGGACCCTGGGTGCTGGAAAACTCCTTTTTCTGACCTAGAGACAGAGGCATTGTCAAGACTTTTATTCCATTTTCAGTCTCGTGAGAAGGGTGAGACGCCATCCAAATCAGAAGCCAAACCATTTCCTAATTACAATTCATTATAAAAATTCTTTTTTTTTGGCCTACACACAAAATGCTGCTGATGCTTCTAAACCAACCAATCTATTAAAATATCCCACGTGGGTCTTGCTACAACACATCTTTCACAGTTTTCATTTCTCCAAAAGATCAGGTCTATTTGCAAGCTCATCACTTCAAACTCGTTTCTAGTTCATTTTTTTTCAACAATGTGTGTCCTCTACAGGATTCTTTACAAATCCACTTCTCCCACAGCCATGGGGAGAGGCAGGAGCAGCCCTGGGGGAGAAGCCAGAGAGTTTCCAGTCATCCCAGTGACACTGGAATGGCCTCCTGGCTGTCTTTGCTCTCCTCTTCCATACCTTCAGCTCCATCATTTCTGACATCCCCATGACCAGGAACACAACAAAGAGCTCAAGGTATGAGCAAACCCTGGATTGATGTCAGCAGAGCAGAAATTCAGTGAATTCAGGTGTTCCACCTTCTCTGCAGGAAGTTTTTTCCCCCAGTGCAAAGCAGCAGGAACTCACTGGTCCTGCTCTGCAAGGTTTCAAGCCGTGACAGCTCAGCACTGCCTGAGCTGAATAAAATCAGCTCACACCTCCCATGGAGCTGAAACCTTGGGGAATGTGAATTTACAGGACAGAATAATGGAATTGTGCTGGAAAACACCTCTGAGATCACCAAGGCCAACCTGTGGTCTAAGAAAGCTCCACGACTGGGGAGGAGAAACTCCCCCCTGAAGGTGAAGCCAGGTTTGGGAGCTGGTTTGGATCAAGCTGGGCTTGGCAGGAACAGAATAAAGAGATTTAAAAACTTTAATTCCACCAGCCACAACTGATGATGATCAGTGTTAACAGGTTTTTTTTCCCCTACATCCAACCCCTGGTGCCAACTCTCCCATCCTCAGTCCAACACCCAAAGGTCTCTCCTTCCCCAAAAGTTCTCTCACCAAACCACCCCTTGATTTTTCCCCTGAACAATCACCTGGGTAAACATTTCCTCCTTTACCCCAAGGTCAGCAGCCTCCATCCATCCACACCAGGACAGCAGCAGCCACACAAAGCTGCTTTTCTGGATAACACCCACAGCAACAGCAGGGAAACTCCCATGGGAATGGCTGCAGCCAAGTGCTGGGGTCCAGGGGAGCTGCAGCACCCTGAAAATTGGTGTTTCATAGAGATTTTAATTGGTATTTTATAATTCAAGAACAGGAATTGTGAGTGGATCTCATTCTGGAAAGATAACTTAAAGACTTTTATCCAGTGATATTTGCTACCATGAATGTGTGTATCTTAAAAAAAACAACTTATTTAATTCTATTTTTAGGAATGCAGTAGATTCCCAAAATCCAAACGAAGCTCTTCAGCTTTTAATTAACACAAAATTTGCTAAATTAAGAGATTCTTAAATCCAAGTGCATTTCCTTTCCAAGGGGCTGCTCAGAGCCCCTCTCAGAGACCCCCTGGCTCTGCCCTGAACCCCCCATTTCCCAGCATTTTATCAAACTGCCCTTCCAGGCTGAATTTCTCCTGTCCTACACCAATCCAGAGAAATTCCAGAGCCAGGACACGGGACAGGAGCAGCAGCACCAGCAGCAATCCCTCATTTCCCAGCATTTTACCAAATTGCCCTTCCAGGCTGAATTTCCACACCAATCCAGAGAAATTCCAGAGCTGGTGATGTCAGGCAGGACACAGGACAGGAGCAGCAGCACCGGTGCCAGCTCATCTCCTCCTCCCAATTAATCTATTCTTAATGAAGCAGATGACAGCCCTGTGAGGCAGCAGCTCCTCGGGGTGACCTACATTCCTTCCCCTCCTGGATGCATCTGTGTGTGCCTCAGTCACACATCCCCAGCAGGGTACAGGGAGATCTGATTTATGCAAACCAGCCCTGAATATTTATTTTGGGTGACAAATGCAGCACTCTGGTTTCTATCCCCCCAAAATCCCAGGTTTAATCCCCCCCAGACAACAGGAGGCTGGTGTTATCCAGCTTGACCTGGTGGCTGGGAATGGCCACTTGCTGGGAATTCATCCACATCTCCACTCTTGGAAGAATTTGGGGATGATCCTGATATTGCCAGAGATGAGCAGCACTGTTTTCTTCCCCATCTTAAGTATCAAGTCAATTTAGTCTATAATTACAAAGTCAAAAGAAAAAAAACCAGAAGCCTGCAGTGCAACTGGAAGCCAGCAAGCAAGATCTAAAGCCACAGAGTGTGGACAGTGTGTTGCAACCAAGATGAGCTAAATAAAGAAGCACCCACCATCAAGTACAAGCATCAACTCCAACAGAACTGTTCACAATATATTACAAAAGGACTCACTAGATTCAATTTTAAAGCATAATCCTCTCTCCAAATGTGTTCAGCCTTGCTGCCAAACTGTGCAACTGTTACTTCGTTTTAAACTGTTAATTGTCATATTCAATCCCAGTACTTATTGAGTACTTTCATCTGCGTTTTTTATTAACAGAAAAAAAGAGTGAGATGTGGTAATTCATTTTTCCTCAATGGTTCAGTTCTCCTGCAACATGTACAGTTCATTACCAAGTTGTTGTAAACCACCCCCCTAAGATTGTCATTCATTGTAACCCCATTGTTACCTGACCCCTCCTACCCTCAGTATCCCATTGAGCCAAGCCTTGAGGCTGCCCCCTTGCTAGAAAAAAGCTATCTAAATTGAAGAGATTAGGGGGCAGGGCTCTTTTCCTGCTCTCTTGGGGTCTTGGACTCTTGCCCTCTCTCTCCCTTCTTCCCCCCTCTCTCCTGTGGGAGCCAGGCCGCTCCCCCCTGGTGTGGGACCCCCAAATAAACCCTGTCTAATCACAGAATCACGGAATCACAGAATTTCCAGGTTGGAAGAGACCCTCAAGATCATCGAGTCCAACCCAGCTCTAACACCTCAACTAGACCACGGCACCAAGTGCCACATCCAGTCTCTTCTTAAACACATCCAGGGATGGTGACTCCACCACCTCCCCAGGCAGGCCATTCCAATACTTTATCACTCTTTCTGTGAAAAACTTTTTCTTGATATCCAACCTATACTTCCCTAGACACAGCTTGAGATCATGTTCTCTTGTTCTGTCTGTTGTTGCCTGGAGAAAGAGAGCAACCCCCAACTGACCGCAACCACCCCTCAGGAAGTTGTAGAGAGTGATAAGATCACCTCTGAGTCTCCTTTTCTCCAGGCTAAACAACCCCAGATCCCTCAGTCGTTCCTCAAGAGGGTTTGTGTTCCAAGCCCCTCACCAGCCTCGTTGCCCTCCTCTGGACGTGCTCAAGCATCTCAATGTCCTTCCTAAACTGAGGGGCCCAAAACTGGACACTGCACTCAATGTCCTTCCTGAACTGAGGGGCCAGAGCTGGACACTGCACTCAATGTCCTTCCTGAACTGAGGGGCCCAAAACTGGACACAATACTCAAGGTGTGGCCTCACCAGTGCTGAGTAAAGGGGAAGAATGACCTCCCTGCTCCTGCTGGCCACACCATTCCTGATACAAGCCAGGATGCCATTGGCCTTCTTGGCCACCAGGCACACTGCTGGCTCATGTCACCAGCACCCCGAGGTCTCTTTCTGCCTGGGCACTGTCCAGCCACACCGTCCCCAGCCTATAACGCTGCAGGGGGTTATTGTGGCCAAAGTGCAGGACTCGGCATTTGGATTTATTAAACTTCATCTGGTAAGGCTCCTGTACCCCACCCCCCTTTCAAGACCCAGAAAAACCTTGTTGCCAGTTTCTCCTGCAGATGCTAGCCAGGCAGAGGAGGAAAAGCAGGAGGCTGCAACACAGCACCCCCCCAACTGCAGGATTCCCAACTCCAGGAGTGAAGGAGACCCTTCCAAACTGGAAATTCTTAACTGGAAATTCAAATCCTGCTGCCATCCAAGCAGCAAAGGAGCTGTGAGCAGCTGGGATCTCTGCCCATCCTTTCAGGGATGCACACCAAATGTAGGGCACCAAAATTGTCCCACTGCAAGCCTCAGCTGAAATCTTCTCTGTGAAATCTTTTTGAGATTTGGATTAAAAATCCCAAATGAACACCTGAGGTAAGTCACTGCAAAAGGCAAGATTGCTGCCAAGAGTTCTTTAAGAACACGTGGCTGCAATATTCAAAAAATATTCAAAATATTTTAAGGAGGAGACAGAGGTGGTGGGAGCTGGGTGTTCCCCACAGAGCACCTCCATGGCACTGGGGACTGTCCACCCCTCCACTGCTCATCACTTAAATTCAAATATTAATCACTTCCAGGAGCAATCCTTGAGCTCTTATTCCCTCCAATGAGAAGTCCATTACCTTGCTTTTACACACTGGATACTTGCAGATGTAAATCCTTTTATCAGCTGAACATTACTTTTTTCTTCTATAAAAAAATACAAATTCTATCCACACATTTCAGTCTGGGAAGGCAGAGTGTGAACACCTCAGGGATTCCCTGCAGCTGCTGCTCCTCAAGCAGCACTGGTCATGTTTGAGAGATGGATTACAATGAGAAATGCTGCTCAAACCCACACCTGGAGTTCAAATCCAAATAACCAGGAGGTGGGAAAGGCCCTGGTAGCAGGCAGGGAGCTGTATTAAAATGTATTTAAATACTGACCTGGACACAAACTTCCAGTCAGGAATTTGGTACTGATCTTTGCAAATAAATTTCAATTTTTTTCTGTAAAGTGAAGGTGGCAGCTCCTCCAAGGGAGGAACTAAAGTGTGTGAGCTTAAAACCATTAGGTAGAGGTGGCTGCCTGGGGGGCTGGAGGGAAAGGGGACTCAAGGGATTGAAATTAAATCCCCAACAGCTCAAACCAAGCTGTTTCTACCTTGAGAGGCACCACATCCAGGTGGTTCACAGGAAGGGATAACAGCACATGTAGCCACACCTGAGAAACTCAATTACCACAGAATTGGGTTGGAAAAGCACTCCAGGATCATCAAATCCAACTGTGCCCCATCCTCACCTTGTCCCCAGCCCAGAGCACTGAATCCCAGAATCTCAGAATCCCAGACACCCAAAATCCCAGAATCTCAGAATCCCAGAATCTCAGAACCCCAGAATCTCAGGATCCCAGAACCCCAGGATTGCAGAATCCCAGAACCCAGAACCACTCAGGCTGGAAAATCCCTCCCAGCCCATCCAGTCCCAGCTGTGCCCCATCCCCACCCTGTCCCCAGCCCAGGGCACTCAGTGCCACCTCCAGACCTTCCTTGGACACCTCCAGGGATGGAGACTCCAAACCAAGCTGGGCAGCCCCTGCCAATGTTAATTTGGGGGGTTAACAACCACACCCTGGGTGATTTCAGCAGCACCAAGGGACATTGTGGTTCTCCCACTCTGGGAAAGTCAGGGCAGGGGACCTGGGTGAGCTCTGGGAACACTCCAGGGAAGGCTGAGCAGTGCCCACAGCCTCAGCCAGTGGGCCAAGGCTTCGTGGCACAGTTCTGAGCTGGTGGTTTGATTCCTGAGCCAGCACCCTCCATATCAGCACCTGGGCAAAGTTCAGGAGATAACCAGGCTGAGGAGCAGTCCCCATAAAATGGAGCATTCCCCACAAAATGGAGCACTCCCCATAAAATGGAGCATTCCCCATCAGATGGAGCATTCCCCACAAAATGGAGCATTCCCCACAAAATGGAGCATTCCCAATAAAATGGAGCTTTTCCCATAAAATGGAGCTTTTCCCATAAAACGGAGCATTCCCCACAAAATGGAGCATTCCCCATAAAATGGAGCTTTTCCCATAAAATGAAGCTTTTCCCATAAAATGGAGCATTTCCCAAGTGCTGTGACAGCCACTTCCAACAGCTCAGAACCCAACAAGTTTAACTCCAGCAGATGTGTTCAAGTTTTGGGAGCAGTGAGTGCACCTGGCATCCCAGCCATGCAGATGAACATTGAGATCCCAGACAACAACAGAGGTGCAGAGGGAATTCCAGAACTGTTGGGGCTGGAAGGGACCTCTGGAGATGCTCCAGAGTCCAACCAGGGTCACCTGGAGCAGGTGGGTTTGAAACAGCTCCAGGGAGGGAGAATTCACATCCTCCCTGGGCTCTGGCACCCTCCATGGACAGAAGTTGAGGAACTCCTGCTCCTCGTCCTGTAACTGGCACTGTTCCTCTTGGAAGTATCTGTGGGGCAGGAACTGCTCACAGACAGGGACTGAGCAGAGAACTGAGGCCAGAACCACTTTTGGAACCTCCTCATCCTCTCCTCCACAGCTGCCCTGAGCTCACAAACACAACTTTCATCCAGGGAGGTCTGGCTCAGCCACGCTCCCCCTCCAGGAAAGGAGTTTCACAAGTCACATGAAAGAACAGTTCAAATCTTTGTGAAAAACAATCTGTGTGCAGAAAGAAGGCTCCAGGTTCCTGCTGACACCACCTACACTGTCACTGAGGTCCCCCAGACCACGGCTTCAACACAAGCAGTTAGTTCTGCCAGAAAAAAGAAATTTGATCGTTTTGTTATTCCGGCAGCTCGACCTTACACAAGGCTCCCACAAAACAAAACAAAAGGGAAAATGAACAAAGGAACTGGTTTAGTGATGGTGTATGCATACCAAGAGACAAGAGAGACAATAAGGTTTTTATTCATAAGGTACTAAAGGAGGGAAAAAAAAAGGAAATGAAGCTCTAGGAAGAAACAGAACTTCCCTCAGAGCTGTTCCTCTGCTCAGTGGCAGTTAATTCCAGGTTTGAGGGCTGATTTCATTCCCTGCCATTACATCTTTCATTTTCCAATATTCTCAATTAACTCTTCTCCAGGCACCTTTGGCAGCCCCTGTTTTTAGGGAAGCAGCTGCATCTCCTCATGAATCCCATTGGCAGGAGCCCATCGGGTCCCACACCCCAAAAATCACAGCAGGGGAAAAGTCTGGACTCCAGACAGCCCAGCCTGCAATTGGAATTCTACTCCAAACCACCAAGGACATGAATTAAATATGTTCCAAGTTCAATTACAGCCAATTAAATCAGTTTTCATGCATGTCTCACCCCTGCTTAAGCTATATTTGTTAGCTAGGAAATAAACACAGCACAGGAATCTGCTTTCACATCCACTGCTATTTATGAGACACAGAAATTTGTCACTGCTTGCTGCAATGGTAATTTTGCCCTCCAATTACACAAAAATAAAATTCAAGTTAACACTTCTCCTGGCTCATTTATCCTCAGCAGATGGACAAGACAGATAACACATCAATGAAAGGGAAGGGAATTCATTCAGAAAAGCATCAGCTCTACCAAAGAGGAGGTCATGAAAGGATTCAGCCATGGAACCCCAGAATGGTTTGGGTTGGGATCTTCCAGCTCCACCTGGTTTCCTGGGCCAGGCTGCTCCAGAAGGACACACACGTGGAGATTTACAGCTGGAAAAGCTGGTTGTGTTCTTACAACCACAAAACAATCCCATGATCTCTCAGAGTGTCCCAAGCCAAGCTGCCCAGAGCAGGGAGTTCTGTCACTGCTGGCACTGCCACCCCACGTGTGACCTCACATCGTTCCTGCTGACAAAGGGCTGGGGACAGGCTGGGTGCCAGCCCTTGCTGGGTGACATTTCCAGCAAGGAATGGCTGAGTGAGGACACACCTGTCACCCTGCACAGGCTCTGATACCCAAAACACTCCACAGGTGTGTCTTGGGTTATGGAATCAAAAATGTGTATTCTAGTTCATCTGCTGAAACCAGCTGGGAAGATGTTTGGTTTGGTTTTGGGTGGGGTTTTTTTTGGTTGTTTTTTTTGTTGTTGTTGTTGTTGTTTTTTGTTTTGTTTTGTTTTGTTTTTTGGGGTTTTTTTGTTTGTTTGTTTGTTTGTTGTTTTTTGTGTGTGTGTGTGTGTGTTTTGTTTTTGTTTTTTTGTTTGGTTGGTTTTTTGGGGGTTTTTTGGGGGGTTTTTTTTGGATTTTTTTGGTTTGGTTTGGTTTTTTGTTTGTTTGTTTTTTGGTTTCTTTTTGTTTTTGTTTTTGTTTGGGTTTTTTTGTTTTGTTTTGTTTTTGGGGTTTTTTTGGCTTTTTTGTTTGGTTTTTTTTTTTTGTTTTCCTTCTTTACCTCTTGTAACTCCGGGTGCCTTCTGATCATGGGCCATTAACACCTCCCCGGACTGTACCCTCCCCAGAGCTCCCAATCCTGTTGTGAGATGCCCCACCCAGTGGGGAGAGTCAACGATTCCTGCCTGGAAAAAAACTGAGACTGAGGAACAGGAGCTCTCTGGCTTCACCCCGATTCCTGAGAGGAAGACTGGACCTCATCTCACCATCCCCAGACCCCTTCTCACCATCACCAGACCCCTTCTCACCATCCCCAGACCCCTTCTCACCATCACCAGACCCCTTCTCACCATCCCCAGACCCCTTCTCACCACCCCTGGACCCTTTTTGGCTACAGGATCATCTCTACTTCAACAGAACCACATCTGCCACTCCAGGAGGACTCACTGTGGGCTGCTCCCAACACCCTGACCAGCAGGGTGTCAGGTTGTAGCTCTGACTCTGTCAGGGTTCTCCAAAATCGTTGTTTGTTTGTTTGCTGGTTGGGTGGGGTGGTTTTGTTTTTCTACCACGTTTGTATTATTGATATCCCTAGTAAAGAACTGTTATTCCTATTCCCAAATCTTTGCCTGAGAGCCCTGAATTGCAAAATTATAATTTGGAGGGGGTGAGGGGTTTCCATTCTCCATTCCAAGGGAAACTCCAGCTTTCCCTGGCAGACACCTGTCTGTCCAAACCAAGACAAGGTGTCAACCAACAGCTGCCACATCACTGGGGATGCTCCCAGTATCTCACACATCAGAAAAACATTTATTAACTCCCCAGCATCAATAAAAAGCACGGCAGCAGGTTCTGATCAATATTTACACCGAGTTCTAGGAGTCTCTAAGGAAATCAGGGTAATGGCACAGGGTGACCCTGAGAGATCCTTCAGCTCCCAGCCCTTGGAGGTCAAGTATTGGAAAAATCAGGTGTTTCCACCCAAGCTCTCAGTTCTCCAGCAAGTGAGAAGATGAGTGGCAGAGCTCTCAAGTTCATCAGCAGGGAAAAAACCCTTGAAATAAAGGCTCATTGTTTGATACTGCCCCAAGGCATCACATTTATCAGGAAGTTTTGTCACCTTTTTTTAGCTGTTATTGATACTGCAACAGTCTGATGGAACTCACAGAAAAAGCCTGAGGAACAGGAATCACCTGCCTTTGAAAATGTGGAAACAACTGGAAGAATGTCACACAACACACCCAGAATCAAAATTTCTTGCTACCCAAAACACTGGCACCTCCCGAGGCAGCACTGGAGGCTGAGACTTGTTTGGGTTTTTCAGTTTGTTGTATTCTGCAAGAAGGTTCATAGAACCCCAGAGTGGTTTGGGTTGGAAGGGACATCAGAGCTCACCCAGTGCCACCTCTGCCATGGCAGGGACACCTCCCACTGCCCCAGGCTGCTCCAAACCCTGTCCAGGGCACTGCCAGGGAACAATTCCTGCCCCAAATCCCACCCTGCCCTGCCCTGGGGCACTGGGAGCCATTCCCTGGCTCCTGTCCCTCTGTCCCTTGTCCCCAGCCCCTCTCCAGCTCTCCTGGAGCCCCTTTAGGCCCTGGGTTCTGGGTGTCCCCATTGGTGCTGCTGCTGAGGACAAAAGGAGGTTGACACTGATGAGAACAGGGTGAACTGGATCTGGGTATTGGGGAAAAGCTGTGCTGCAGGTGATGTGTGACTGGAGCAGAAATGCAGAGACCCCAGACAACCCAAATGGGCACAGCCCTGCTGTGAGGTAACACCCACAAAGCCTGTGCTCCACGGGCTGCCTCAGTCCTGCTGCTGGCCCTGAGGTGGGGATCCCATTTCCCAGCATGCCAGAGCTGCTCTGGATCCCAATAAAAACCCTGGAAAACAGGGGAAACTCCTGTGGATGAGGTCTCCTTATGATCCTGGTAGTGGCCACCAGGTTTGGAAGAGCTTCCACCCCTGCAGGTGGGCGAGAGGCAGAAGGAGCAGGTGACAGAGGTGAGATGTGCTGCTCTGAGCAGGTGCAGCTGCTGCCAGAGGTGACACAAGGACTGTCAGGGCTGTGCTTTGGCACCCTGGGGCTTGTGGGGCTGCTGCTCCAGCTGCTGCCAGAGCTCTGCTGCAACCTCAGCTCTTCTCCTGTGAATCCTGATGTTCTCTGCCACACTCTGTGGTTGGACTGGAGCTTGGAACAAGCTGGGATAGTGTGGAAGGTGTCCCTGCCCATGGGAGGAGGTGGAAGAAGATGAACTTAAAATGTTCCTTCCATTTAAAAATGAACATTTAAATGAACATTTAAAATGTTCAATCCATTCTGTCATTCCATGACCCAAACCCAGGCAGCTCCATCGCCTGTTCCATGACAGAGTCAAGGTCTCAAGCACACTGGGACACATCCCTGAGGCTGGGGACACATCCCCGAGGCTGGGGACACATCCCTGAGCCTGGGGACACATCCCTGAGGCTGGGGACACACTCCCGAGGTTGGGGACACATCCCCGAGGCTGGGGACACATCCCCGAGGTTGGGGACACACCCCTGAGGCTGGAGACACATCCCTGAGGTTGGGGACACACCTCTGAGGCTGGGGACACACCCCTGAGGTTGGGGACACACCCCTGAGGTTGGGGACACACCCCTGAGGTTGGGGACACACCCCTGAGGTTGGGGACACACCCCTGAGGTTGGGGACACATCCCTGAGGCTGGGGACACATCTCTGAGGTTGGGGACACACCCCCGAGGCTGGGGACACACCCCCGAGGCTGGGGACACACCCCTGAGGCTGGGGACACATCCCTGAGGCTGGGGACACACCCCTGAGGCTGGGGACACACCCCTGAGGTTGGGGACACACCCCCGAGGCTGGGGACACATCTCCGAGGCTGGGGACACACCCCCGAGGCTGGGGACACACCCCTGAGGCTGGGGACACATCCCCGAGGCTGGGGACACACCCCCGAGGCTGGGGACACACCCCTGAGGCTGGGGACACATCCCCGAGGCTGGGGACACACCCCCGAGGCTGGGGACACATCTCCAAGGCTGGGGACACACCCCCGAGGCTGGGGACACACCCCCGAGGCTGGGGACACATCTCCGAGGTTGGGGACACATCCCCGAGGTTGGGGACACACCCCTGAGGCTGGGGACACACCCCTGAGGCTGGGGACACATCTCCGAGGCTGGGGACACACCCCTGAGGCTGGGGACACATCTCCGAGGCTGGGGACACACCCCCGAGGCTGGGGACACACCCCCGAGGCTGGGGACACACCCCTGAGGCTGGGGACACACCCCCGAGGCTGGGGACACACCCCTGAGGCTGGGGACACACCCCTGAGGCTGGGGACACACCCCCGAGGCTGGGGACACACCCCAAAGAGCTGGACAGGAGTTACCTTTGCTTTTGCCAGAGATTTGTGCAGCTCAAATAACTAAGTGAGTAACTTGGATGTTTATTGGGGAGATCAAAAAGTTCCCCGGAGATGAAAGCACCTCCCAGCACACTCAGGGAAGCAGGAGTGTCAAGGGGACTCCTCTAAGCAGCAATTAGAGAGATGGGCTGAGGCTGCACGTCTGAGCTCCCTCTCAAGTGGAGAAGATGGAGGAGATGGAGGAGATTGGAGATGATGGAGATGGAGGAGATGATGGAGATGGAGGAAATGATGGAGGAGATGATGGAGATGATGATGGAGATGATGATGGAGATGATGATGGAGATGATGATGGAGATGATGATGGAGGAGATAGACGGAGATGGAGAAGATGGAGAAGATGGAGAAGATGGAGAAGATGGAGAAGATGGAGAAGATGGAGAAGATGGAGAAGATGGAGAAGATGGAGAAGATGGAGAAGATGGAGAAGATGGAGAAGATGGAGAAGATGGAGAAGATGGAGAAGATGGAGAAGATGGAGAAGATGGAGAAGATGGAGAAGATGGAGAAGATGGAGGTGGAGGAGGAGGTGGAGGAGGAGGAGATGGAGGAGATGGAGGAGACGGAGGAGACTGGAGATGGTGGAGATGGTGGAGATGGTGGAGATGGTGGAGATGGTGGAGATGGTGGAGATGGTGGAGATGGTGGAGATGGTGGAGATGGTGGAGATGGTGGAGATGGTGGAGATGGTGGAGATGGTGGAGATGGTGGAGATGGTGGAGATGGTGGAGATGGTGGAGATGGTGGAGATGGTGGAGATGGTGGAGATGGTGGAGATGGTGGAGATGGTGGAGATGGTGGAGATGGTGGAGATGGTGGAGATGGTGGAGATGGAGGAGATGGAGGAGATGGAGGAGATGGAGGAGATGGAGGAGATGGAGGAGATGGAGGAGATGGAGGAGATGGAGATGATGGAGATGATGGAGATGATGGAGATGATGGAGATGATGGAGATGATGGAGATGATGGAGATGATGGGAGATGATGGGAGATGATGGGAGATGATGGAGAAGAAAGATGGAGAAGAAAGATGGAGAAGACGGAGGAGGAGGAGAAGGAGGAGATGGAGGAGATGGTGGAGATGGTGGAGGAGATGGTGGAGGAGATGGTGGAGGAGATGGTGGAGGAGATGGTGGAGGAGATGGTGGAGGAGATGGTGGAGGAGATGGAGGAGATGGAGGACAAGGATGGACAAGGAGAGGATGGATGATGAGACACAACCTGCAGCAAGCCTTGGCAGGTGTGAAATCCGTGCTGCTACCTGAGGAACTGGAAACATTCAGGTGCTGCCAGCAGCATTCCAATGACCTAAGTTCAGACATTCATTACAGATCTGCAGCAATGAAATTGCAGTCCAAGCAGTGCCCTCAGAGAAGTCACCTGCCAGGGGGGTTTGGTGGTCAGGAAGAACAGGCCATGGTTAGAAGGGCAGGAGGTGACACCTGGCACAGAAATATGTCAGACACCAACAGGTGAGTTCCTATGTCCAGGTGTCCCAAGTCAGTAACTGAGCACCTGAAGGCAAAGCCTGGATTTGGTGCCATGGTCTAGTTGAGGTGTTAGAACATGGATTGGACTTGGTGATCTTGAAGGTTTCTTCCAACCTAGAAACTCTGTGATTCTGTGAAATGTAAAATCACATTTACTGTAGAACATTACAAAGCTGGTGAGACCCATCTAAGACAAAACCATTCCAGGGCAGAATAATTTATCTGGGACCAGGTACAACCTGTTGTCAGAAACAGAGGCAAGAGTTTCTTCTTGTAAGGTGCAAATGAGCCATGACAAGGCTCAGCTTTCCTGAACTTCCCATAAATCCAGTGGGTGGATTTAGGAGAAGTTGGATTTTCCCTGACCCAGCCCAGGTCAGCCACCGACCTGGATATCCTGAGATGACATCAGAGCACCAGCCACCTTTGGAATCAAAGCTTTTAAGGTTCTGAAGCTCAGATCTCAGGCCAGGACAGCCTCCTCAAGCTGATCCCAGCCCCTCCAGCACCAAAGGAACTCCCAGAAGCAGCAGCATGTCACACCAGAGCCATGGCTTTTGGGAAGAGAGCATTTCCAGCACTCCTCCTAGTCCAACAACAGCTTCAGGGGATCCAAACATGAAAGCACACCGGTTTGAGAAGCAGCCTTGAGGAAAAAGCTGTACAGGCATGGATATCACTGGAGAAATTCCATACCCACCAGCTCTCAGGCAAGCAGGTGTGTCTCCAGGAGCATCAAAGCCAGATTTTGGAAATGCAAGACACAAACGAGTGTTTCTCCTCCAGGTTACAGAGAACAGTCACAGTCCCAGTGGGAGAGAAAGCCTGGAGTTGTTTTAGCTACAGAACAGAACCAAAACATGCAGAGACTTTTAGTTAAACCCACACAAAGACTCGTAGTCAAACCCACGCAGGAAGGAAAACCCACACAGCCGAAACACCAGACGTACAAGACAACTCACAAGAGCAGCTCTGGTCTCTTCCCTGCTCTCCAGGGCCAGACAGGGAATTCCCTCAGCACCAGGAATCTGACAAGCTGCTTTTTCACTAAAGTACTTCACCCCCTTGCAAGAGTTACACAAGCCAAGGCTGAAATGCTTCTCTATTTTGTGCCATCAAAAAGTCACGGAGCACAACAGGCACTGGCTGCCACTGCTGGAGAATCCGTGCAACCTGCTCTGCTCCCGTGTCCTGTCTGGGATGAATTTTTCTGCCAGAGCAGCTCTCAAAAGGTTCCTTCTCCAGGTTCTCCAGCTCACTGACAAGCAGGGACACGCTGGCTTTCCGTGCTCCAGGAAGGAGGAGGAGCAGGGAGCAAAGCTGTGGGCACCCAGGGTGGGGAGGGAGAGCCCACGCCCTGCTCCAGGGCTGCAGGAGCAGGGCCTGCCAAGGTAAAATCCCTCTCAGGCAGCAATATTTGGCTAAAATCCTTCCAGCTGGAGTCTTCCTATCCCCTGACGAGGTTTTCATCAATAGGCTCTCAATCAATCCTGTAATTAAATAGCAGTATTGACTCCAAGAGTGGAAAAGATCGAGTGTTTTCTCAGCATAAAGAGGATTGTTGAATCACAGGATGGTTTGGGTGGGAAGGGACCTTAAAGCTCATCCCATTTCAAATCCTGCTGTGTGCAGGAACATCTTCCACTATCCCAGGGTGCTCCAAGTCCAACCTGGCCTTTGACAGTTCCAGGGATGCAGGGGCAGCCACAGCTTCTCTGGGCAACCTGTGCCAGGGCCTCCCCTCCCTCACAGGGAAGAAAATCTTCTGCAAGAGCATCATAGATTTTCTTTTGAAAGGTATAAACCAAGGAATCGAGGGGAAATCACTTCTCTGCACCTCCCAGTTGTGCTTCTCACCCAACAAGGCACTAAAAATTTAATCATTGGCTCCTTAAAACAAAAGCTGTGCTCCTGCTTAGGAGCTGATGAACAAGTTCCTACCAACCCCAACAGACATTTTGTTTGGCCTCTGAAAATTTACAGGCAGCCCACAGATCTTGCCACAAGAAGCTCCAAACCTGAACACACATTACCCTAAAAAGTATCAGCCACTTCCTAACTCTTCATTTCTGTTGCTGCTGAGGTGACAGCAAACAGCAAACAGCGCTGCCTTAAACTGGAGCAGCCAAGCTGGGCACCCTCCTTCCCCTGCAGGGCTCCTGATGCTGCTCAGCACATTTGGGGAGCAGCTGCCTGGGAGCTTCAGCTGCACATCCCCAGCGTGTCAGGGCAAGGACAGGGGAGCAGCAGGGCTGCCAGCACGGGGCTGTGCCCAAGGAAGCAGCAGCTCCTGTGTGTCCTTCACCGAGCGGCTTTGCCCGAGGCACCAGGAGAGCAGCAAAGCCCAGCTCAGGGTTTGTTTCGTGCTGGGGGCAGGGAGGAGGGAAAGGCCAGGCTGGAGCTGCTGCCAAGGGGTTTGGTAATGTGGAACTGCAAGCAGAAAGGGAATTTTCACGGGGAACCTCTCAGGGTCAGGGCAGTGCCTGCCTGTCCCCTGTGCTGGCACTGCTGGGGCACCTCCAGTGCTGGGGGCAGCTCTGGGCACCTCCTGACAGGAGAGACCTGGAGGGGCTGGAGTGAGTCCAGGGCTGGGAAGGGAATGGAGCCCCAGGAGAGGCTGAGGGAGCTGGGAAAGGGGCTGAGCCTGGAGAAAAGGAGGCTCAGGGGGGCCCTTGTGGCTCTGCACAACTCCCTGCCAGGAGGGGACAGCCAGGGGGGGTCGGGCTCTGCTCCCAGGGCACAGGGACAGGACAAGGGGAAATGGCCTCAGGCTGGGCCAGGGCAGGCTCAGCTTGGACAGCAGCAGGAATTTCCCCATGGAAAGGGAGCTCAGGCCTTGGAAGTGCCCAGGGAGGTTTGCAGTGCCCAGCCCTGGAGGTGCCCCAGGAATTCCTGGAGGTGGCACTGAGTGCTCTGGGCTGGGGACAGGGTGGGTGGGGATGGGGCACAGCTGGGATTTGAAGCTCTGGGAGGGATTTTCCAGCCTGAGTGGTTCTGGATTCTGTGATCCCGGGATCCTGAAATTGTGGGATTCTGGGATCCTGAGATTCTGGGAACCTGGATTCCAAGATTCTGGGATCCTGGGGTTCTGGGTGTCTGGGATTCTGAGATTCAGTGCTCTGGGCTGGGGACAAGGTGGGGATGGGGCACAGCTTGGACTCCATGGTCTGGGAGATCTTTCCCAGCCTCAAAGATCCTGGAATTCTGAGTACAAGCACCACCTCCCCTGCTGTTTCCATGTCCCCTGCTGCCCTGTCACTCCACCAGCACAGATCTGGAGGGTAAGCAAGGAGCCCCATCAGGGAAGTGATCCAGCTCAGCTGAAAAAACAGCCACGTTCCACCAAGAAGTTTCCAGCCAGCTCAGTTCCTCAGCTCCTCACCACAGCCACCCCCAGTTTCTCATCAGCCCTGTGAGGCGTGTGCAAAACTGCTGCTCATTGTTCACTGGCCTAGATGAGGAAAAAAAATCCCCAAACACTCACAGGCAAAATCCCCAAAACACCCTATGAAACAAAACCAAAACCAAAACCAAAAGCAAAGCACCCTCCTTGTACAGTATCACACAAACCCAGCTGGCTCTGTAACCCTTCTCCAGGCCAAACAACTCTTGTCCAACCTCCTGAGGGATTCCCCGAGCTCCAGGCTGCATCCTGAACATCCAACCTCCAGCTCCACTTCCATTTTCTACTTTCATTCTGAGCCCACCCATCCCTTCCCCTCCAGAATTCCCCTGGCAGCCAATTCTGCAGCTCAGCCACCTCCAAGTGGAAATGACTTTGGCCTCTGGTGCTGCCTGAGGGGTTCAGGTCAAGGAAATGACTGAGCAGGATCAGGGGGCTTTGCTGGGCTGGGGTTTATTGGGATTTTTCCATGTTTCATTCAGCTGTTCCATGCCAGGAGTCAGAAGCAGACTGAGCCCACAGCCTGGGCATGACATGAACACAACTCACAGCTGCTGCTGCTCCTGTAGGTAGGATACAAAAAAATTAATATAAACATGGAATCATGGAATTCTTTGGGTTGGAAAAGCTTATCCCTTAAAGCTCATCCCACTTCTGCCATGGGCAGAGAGATCTTCCACTCAACCACGCTGCTCCAAGTCCTGTCCAGGAACACTGCCAGGGATGGGACATCCAAAACTTCTGGGAACAGGCAAACCAGTTGTAATAACTCTTTTTTTTTATTATTTGAATCCTGAAACTACTTGTTTTTCAAGCCCTGCACAGCAACAGCATCCTCACCATTCAAACCATCACTTGTTTCCCAAAATCTGCCAAGTTTTTTCCCCATTCTTTACCTGGGGATCCTTCCTTCCTTCTGACATGAATACATCACAATCCTGAGTGAACAAATCCTCCCAGGATGCACAAACAAACTTGGATTTATTACTTGAGGACTGATTTTTAAAAAACTTCACTGCTCCAATGTGCCAGTGTGAAGCAATTCCAAAGCAAGTGGTTCCAACTCAAACCCACTTCTAATAAAGGCAAAAGAAGTAAATAAATTACAACAATTTAATCCAAGTAGTTTTTCTATAGCAAAAGAAGTAAATAAATAGTAACAACTTAATCCAAGCAGTTTTTCTATAGCAAAAGGAGTAAATAAATAATAACAATTTAATCCAAGTAGCTTTTCTATAGCAAAAGGAGTAAATAATAACAACTTAATCCAAGTAGTTTTTCTATAGCAAAAGAAGTAAATAAATAATAACAATTTAATCCAAGTAGTTTTTCTATACTTCCACATTTAAAACAACAGTTTTGCACACTCCTAGCACAGCTTTGGTTATGCTCAAAATAAAACAAACCTCAGAAATCATTTTTATTTTTTATCTCTGGATTTGCAGACTTGCAGCCAGGTGAGTAAAGCTCAGGAATCCAAAACACAGCTGCACCTCCAGGAGGAATTAAAACCCAGGGAAGTTTCACCTCCATCAGAAGCACTGGGGAGGAATCTCCCAATGCTCACACACCCTTTGTTCTCCTGAGATTTCACGGGGAAAACATTTTTTTGGTGACTCATCTTTATTTGCATTGCACTTAGTCAGACAACAGTGATTACATGCTTAGGCTCAGCTCTGGCATTCAAATTTTTTTTTCAGCAGCCATCCTGGCCAGAAGAGCCTCCCTACCTGTGCCCAGGTGCCAAAGGCTGGACCCTGAGGAGCTCCACAAAGCATGCACAGCTCACTTCAAACCATCAACAACTTGACACACTGAATGCCAATAAAAAGATGTTAAGAATTAAAATCTCGAGGATATGCTGCCTGGAATAAAAATCCTAACATTTTGAACATTCAAAATAAAGAGAGCAGCAGCAGGGAGAGCACTAAAATGAGGAGGAGCACCAGCACTCACTGACCCAGCCAGAGCACATCTGAGAAGTCAC
Organism: Phylloscopus whistleri; assembly: GCA_017589585.1. Taxonomy (NCBI): domain Eukaryota; kingdom Metazoa; phylum Chordata; class Aves; order Passeriformes; family Phylloscopidae; genus Phylloscopus; species Phylloscopus whistleri. The sequence goes on along the minus strand of JADMLD010000610.1, from coordinate 331,928 downwards.
CACAGTTCTCAAACACCATCAAAATGATGGAGAAATGGCTGCAGAACAGTTAAAATTTGAAATGGTTTGTGATGGATTGATTCCTTTTTGTACCTGCAAACAGTGCTGGAGGCTGAGGCCCTGCCCCCTCCTCTCCAGGGAGGTGAGGATGACTCTGGGATTTCTTGCAGAAATGCCATCTGGAATATTTATAGTGCCTGGGACGGGGCAGTGAAATCACTCAGGCTGGCAACCTGAGCACAGGCAGAGGCTTAACTGCTCATTTAGCAGGAAATCTTAGATTGGAGTGACTCAAAAGTCAGAGATGGCCAATTCCAGGGACAGAAAGTTATAACCCAGGGATCAGGTTAGTCAATGTGCAGAGATAAAAATATGAATACAAGTTATTAATGTGAAGAAGAAATGCTGTTAGTGGGTTTCCCCTTACATCTGCACACATTTTTGGTTTTAGAGAATTAAAATCTTTTTCCCCACACATCCTCCTTAGACAGAAGCCAGGTTCAGTATTCCCTGAGATCCTTCTTTTCCTTACAAACTAACGACTGAGCCTTCCAGGGCTTGAGGAGAACCTGAGAAGATCTCAGAGGGACTTTGGACAAGGGACAGAGGGACAGGGAACGGCTCCCAGTGCCCCAGGGCAGGGCTGGCTGGGATTTGGGGCAGGAATTGTTCCCTGGCAGGGTGGGCAGGCCCTGGCACAGGGTGCCCCTGGATCCCTGGCAGTGCCCAAGGCCAGGCTGGACACTGGGGCTGGGAGCAGCCTGGGGCAGTGGGAGGTGTCCCTGCCAGCGCAGGGGTGGCACTGGGGGGGATTTGGGGTCCCTGCCAGGGCAGGGGTGGGATGGGATGGGATTTAAGGTCCTTTCCAACCCAAACCACTCTGGGATTCTAGGAAGTAATCTGAGGGGATTTAACCCTTTCATTGATGGTTTTCCCAGCACATCCCAGAGAGAGAGAGAGGGATCCTTTCCTTCACTCAGGACAAACTCCTGCAAGGCATCTCCACTCACAGCCTCATTATTTTCTCTCTCCCCAAGTTCTGGACCCACCCAGGCTGGACACTGGGGCTGGGAGCAGCCTGGGCCAGTGGGAGGTGTCCCTGCCAGGGCAGGGGTGGCACTGGGGGGGCTCTGAGCTCCCTTCCCACCCAAACCACTCCAGGATTTTATGAACCAGTCCCTCACCAACCACCCCAGTGCATGGTACGTGCATCCCAGGCTGTTGGCAGAGCTCTGAGCAAACCCAGAGCCAGGGCTCAGAGCTGCTGGGGTTATTCAAACACAGCAGAGCCCTCAGCCAAGGATCCAGTCACCCACTGTGTACACAAAGGGCTTTGGAAACCACATTTCCTTGTTGCTACATCGGAGGTTTTCCCCGAAACTCTGCTCTTCCAGCTGCAAAACCAACCAGGAGCTGCTGGGCTGGGATTTCCCAGGAAGGGATCCCCATGAAAAGCCTCTTTCCAGGCTCCTGGATTGCCAGGCTGGGGAAGTGGGAGAGCTGCTGTCACCAGTGGGGATTTGAAATATAATTTTCAACCAGATTGCTTGGGAATAATGCAGAGAGAACTGAGTGGATCTGGGTAACTCAGGTTATTTGGATTTTTCCCTTATGAATGGGCTGTTTTTTCCCAAGGTGCTAATGGAGAGCCTCCCTTTCAACTGATGTCTGCACAGGACAATTTCCTCCAGGTTTCCACACCAATTTATGGAAGGAACACGTTTCAGGCATCTTTGGGCAGTTAAACCCCCCACAGAAAATCGATTTGTACCACACCACAAACCTGACACACACCAAAGAGTAACAAAAGGGTGTACACAGCATCCATCTCCAGACGTTCAGCTCAGGATTCAGGGGGTAAAACACCTCTGCCTGCCAGTTTGGGCACTCCAGAAACAAACAGCCACTGCTCTGACTGCTGGGAAACACTTCCAAAACCTGCACGTGCACACTTCCTACTCAAACTGGTGATACCCCCCCTTGAAAGCCCCAAAACTGCAGAGTTAGACCAGCAACTAACACTAATTACCTAGTCACTAATCATTAAAAAGCACCAGTTGTCTGCAGCAGGAGCCACCGTGTGCACCCTCGCTGACTTCTCAGCTATGACGTGGACTATTTTTAACTTTGGGAATTGAAATAAACCTTCCCCCAACCAGCTCCAAAGGCAAGGAATGTCATGTGAGCCCAGCCAGGAGCTGCCAAGCAGGGCCAAAATACACCCTTGGCCACAGCAGCGAGCCCGTTTGGCCTTCCCAGAGCCAGATGTCACACCAGCCCCCCCAAAAATCCAACAAAACACTGAGGCCCTAAGAGCTTTTAGGCAATAAATTTCTCAGCACTGAGTTGCCACAAAGATTTTTTGGGTTTTTTTTTCACTTTGAGTTTCCCAAGAGAGCGTTTTCGCGTGTTAATAGGCCGAGGTGCAATTTCTGGGTGATGTTTCAACATCGGATGAGGAAGTGCAGAGGGGTGAACTCACACCCAGCACTAAGATCTACTCTGACACTCCACGGTCCCTCAGTGAACAGCTGCCTGACCAGTGATTTCAGGGATTTACAGCAAAGACAGAAGTCAGATCCAGTTTAAACCCCCTCAGAATCATTTTGGTTTTTATCCAGGTGTGGGTTATCAGCAAGAAAGCTGAGACAGAAATTCCCCTTAATTCCCAGAGCCAGTCACCGAGGAGGTGAGAAGCTGCTGGACTTTTCATCTGCAAAACGAGACGTTCAGGAGAAGGCAAACAAAACCCTGGGATACACCTGGGATGGAAGGAGACTGGGTAGCAGGCCTGTCCCACGGCACAGATGGCACGGGAAAGGCAAAGACACGTCCCTCTTTCATGATGTCAGAGCAGCTCTACCTTGGTGAGGAAGGGCTGGAGTCAGCTTTGCCCGGCCGAGGTTGAGGGGGGGAAGGACAGGCGAGAAAACAGACCCCACCCACGAGCGCCGAGCCACACCAACCGCGGTGCAAAACACGGGGATCCATCCCAGCGCCCTGCTGCCCGCAGGGACGGGGGATTAAACGCTGATGGAAGGGGCCAGGTGGGCTCCGGCCGCTGGCACAGGGCGTGGGGGGACCCCGCGGGGAGCGAGGGGGGACAGCGAGGGTCGCTCAGGGTCAGGGCAGCGCCGAGGGAGCTGCGGGGAGGGCGGGAGGGAGCGAACCCACCCTGCCCTGCCCTACCCTGCAGCGGCGTCGGGCGGCACCGGGGCGGCTCTGCCGGAGCTCTCCGCGTCCTGGGCCAGGGGACAGCACGGGGACGTGGGGGGACAGAAAGGGGGTCCGGAGGGGTGACACAGGAACGGGGCTGGGGTGGGGGGTGACACAGGAACGGGGCTGGGGTGGGGGATGACACAGGAATGGGGCAGGGGGGACACACGGTATCCCCAGGGGTGACACAGGAACGGGGCTGGGGTGGGGGGTGACACAGGAATGGGGCAGAGGGGACACACGGTATCCCTAGGGGTGACACAGGAATGGGGCTGGGGTGGGGGGTGACACAGGAACGGGGCTGGGGGGACACACGGTGTCCCTAGGGGTGACACAGGAACGGGGCTGGGGTGGGGGGTGACACAGGAACGGGGCTGGGGTGGGGGGTGACACAGGAACGGGGCTGGGGGTCCCTTGGGGGGAGAGGGGGTTCCTGATAGGTGACACAGGGGGTCCCTGGGGAGCTGGAGATAATACAGGGGATCCCTAGGGAGGGGGGGGTGACACAATAACCGGGCTGGGGGGGAACACTGGGGGGTCCCCTGGGGGTGACACACGAACGGGTTACGGCGGTAAGGAACCGGGGGGGGGGGGGGGGGTCCGCAGCCCCGCTGGACGAAAAAAAAAAAAAGCACTGACCGATGGTGGAGATGAAGGTGGTGTTGAAGGCATCGTCGGAGAAGCGGAAGAGGACGCAGGTCTTGCCGACCCCCGAGTCCCCGATGAGCAGCAGCTTGAAGAGCAGGTCGTAGGTTTTCTTCGCCATGGGGGAGGGCGCGGCGGCCGCCGCCGCCCCTCCTCGCCGCCTCCTTCACCGGGCCCGGCCGCTCCCGAGGGCGGCGGCGACGGCGGAGGACGAGGAGGAGGAGGAGGAAGAGGACGAGAGCGAGGAGGAGGAGGAGGAGGAGGGGGCCCACAAAATGGCTTCCTGTGGCGGGGCGGCCTCGCGCGCTCCCCGCGCCCGCGGCTCCTCACGGGGAGGCGGCGGCGCCCGCCCTCATAACCAACCCCGCGGTCCGCCCGGCTCTGTTCGGCTCGATGGGCCCCCCCCCCTCGGTTTTCTTGCCGGCCCTTCCCGGTTCTTCCCCCCCCCCCCTCTCGGGGCTGTCGCGGCGGCTCCTCCGAGGCGCTGCCGAGGCTGCGCGCGCCGCCTCCCCCGCCTCGCGCACCGCGCAGGCCCGGCGGGGGCGCGCGCGCACACGCCGCTGTGACGTCACCCGCCCCGCCGCCCCGCCCGGTGACGTCACCGCGCGGCCCCGGAGCGGGTTTGTTTTGTGGGGGGGGGGGGTTTCTCCCTTCGGTCGGCGAGGCCAGGGGACGGACAAGCTCCGGGACCGAGAATGTCGTGGGGTTTAACGGCACCGAGCGCTGGTGCTGCGCTTGGGTCGGAACAAACCCTCGCATCGATCCAGATCGAGGATGAGCAAGAGAGAGAGCAGCTCTGGGGAGGACTTGGGGGTGTTGGTGGGTGAGGGGCTGGACGTACCCTGGCCTTGAAACCCCTCGTATGCTGGGCTGATCCCCCAGCATGGGCAGCAGGGATTCTGCCCTTATGCCGCTGTGCTCAGGTGAGACCCCACAGAGGTGCTCCAGCTGCTCCAGCCCTGGGGCCAACAGCACAAGGACCTGGAGCTGCTGGAGAGAGTCCAGAGGAGGCCCCAGAGCTGCTCCAGGGCTGGAGCCCCTCTGCTGTGGCGAGCTGGGGGTGCTCACCTAGAGGAGAACCAAGGGAGTGCTCAGAGCGCCTGGCAGGGCCTAAAGGGGCTCCAGGAGAGCTGGAGACGGACTGGGGACAAGGACTGGAGGGACAGGACACAGGGAACGGCTTCCCACTGCCAGAGGGAAGGGCTGGGTGGGATTTTTGGAACCAATCCTCGGACATTCCCCGCTCTGCCCCGCTCAGGTGCGACCCCTCCCCGCGGGTCCGCAGCAAACCCCGGTGATGACGTCACCGGCGGCCGCGCGAACCCGGGGGCTGCCGGCCCCGCCCTTGCGCCGCGGAAAGCCCCGCCCCCTCGCTGCGCTCTCCGCGCTCCCATTGGCTGAGCTCGCCTCCTCCCCCAGGGGTGGGAGTGACGTCATCGCGGGGCGGGCAGAGCGCGGGGTAGGAGGCGCCCTCTGGCGGCGCAGGCGTGAGGGGGGCAGAGAGCCCTGAGGGGATTCCGGCCGGAGCGGCGCTGGAAACCGGAGACCGCCGGAATCGTGGAAAGGTTTGGGTGGGAAGGGACAGCAAAGCCCATCCAGTGTCACCCCGTGCCACAGGCAGGGACATTATCCCAGGCTGCTCCAAGCGCCAAAGTCCAGCCTGGCCTTGGGCACTGCCAGGGATCCTCTGGGCACCCTGTGCCAGGGCCTGCCCACCCTGCCAGGGAACAATTCCTGCCCCAAATCCCAGCCAGCCTTGCCCTGGGGCACTGGGAGCCATTCCCTGGCTCCTGTCCCTCTGTCCCTTGTCCCCAGCCCCTCTCCAGCTCTCCTGGAGCCCCTTCAGGACCCTGAGCTCTCCCTGGATCCTTCTCCTGTCCAGGTGAGCACCCCCAGCTCTCCCAGCCTGGCTCCAGAGCAGAGGGGCTCCAGCCCTGGAGCAGCTCTGGGGCTCCTCTGGGCTCTGCAGCAGCTCCAGCTCCTTTTGTGCTGTTGGAATCCCCAGGGCTGGGGCAGCTCTGCAGGTGGGGTCTCACCTGAGCACAGGGGAACAATCCCCCTTCCCCTGCTGCCCACACTGGGGTGATCAGCCCAGGACTGGGGGATTTCCAGGTGCCAGCACACACAGCCAGGGCATGTCCAGCCTCTCATCCACCAGCATTCTCAGGATGGGCTGGAGGAGATGGCTCAAGCTCTAACCCAGCACAAGGAGCCCAAGGACCTCCTGCACCTGCTGTGTTTGCAATGGAGCCTGTGGAAACCTGGACATGGGGAATTCCCTCACAGCTCCTGCTCTTCCCACACAGCAGAGCAAATTTTGGTGCAAGAGCCAGGCTGTGGAACCACCACTGAAGGCACTGGAAATGCTGGAGATGCCTCATCAGGGGTTCTGTGCAGACCCAACACTCCTCTCACGTTGAATCCTGAGCTGTCCCATGGTATGATCGAGCACACTGCCAACTGCAATTTGCTGTCATAATTAAGTATCCTGCTGTCTGTAATTTCCCACTGTTTGCAGGATGAGTTAACTCATGTGAGGACAGAGGGGCTGGAAGGCTGGAAAAGCCCCTGGGGCTGCTGATGCCAGTGGCTGGACATGAGCCCAGTGTGCCCAGGTGGGCAAGTGGCCAGTGATCCCTGGGATGTGGCAGCTCTGGGGTGGCAGCAGGGACAGGGCAGTGCCCGTCCCCTGTGCTGGCACTGCTGGGGCACCTCCAGGACTGGGGGCAGCTCTGGGACCCTCCTGACAGGAGAGACCTGGAGGGGCTGCAGCGTGTCCAGGGCAGGGAATGGAGCTGGGAAGGGAGTGGAGCCCCAGGAGAGGCTGAGGGAGTTGGGAAAGGGGCTCAGCCTGGAGCAAAGGAGGCTCAGGGGGGCCCTTGTGGCTCTGCACAACTCCCTGCCAGGAGGGGACAGCCAGGGGGGGTCGGGCTCTGCTCCCAGGGCACAGGGACAGGACAAAGGGGAAATGGCCTCAGGCTGGGCCAGGGCAGGCTCAGCTTGGAACAGCAGCAGGAATTTCCCCATGGAAAGGGAGCTCAGGCCTTGGAACTGCCCAGGGAGGTTTGCAGTGCCCAGCCCTGGAGGTGCCCCAGGAATTCCTGGAGGTGGCACTGAGTGCCCTGGGCTGGGGACAGGGTGGGGATGGGGCACAGCTGGGACTGGATGGGCTGGGAGGGATTTTCCAGCCTGAGTGGTTCTGGATTCTGGGATTGTGGGATTCCAAGATTCTGGGGTTCTGGGATCCTGGGTTCCTGGGATTCCAAGATTCTAGGATTTTGGGTGTCTGAGATTCAGTGCTCTGGGCTGTGGACAAGGTGGGGATGGGGCACAGCTGGGATTTGATGCTCTGGGAGCTCTTTCCACCCTCAGGAATTCCATGAAAATCTTTCCCGCGGATCGTGCCCATCCCCAGGCCCGGCTCTGAGCGCTGTGGTTTCCCAGCCCTGCTGGGCGTGCTGGCCCCGCTGTCACTGGGGCGGGGACAGCGGCTCTGTCCCTGCCCCCTGCGCCCCGGCAGCGCTGACACAGCACACGCCGAGCCTGCGGCCTCACAGCGCTCCGGGTATTTTTAGCGCTTTGCTGTGAAGGCGCCGCACAAACAACTTCCCCTGCGCCCCAGCAGAGAGAAGGGGAAAGCAGGGAGAAGGGAAAATTCGACACAAGGGCCAGGCTTACACAACGGACAGGAAACACTTGGTCTTGCTTGCAGATATCTGAGATTTTCAGGAGGGAGTTCTTCCTGGAAAAGGTGGTCAGGCGTTGGAAGAGGCTGCCCAGGGAGGTTTGGAGTGCCCATCCCTGGAGGTGTCCAAGGAAGGCTTGGATGTGGCACTGAGTGCTCTGGGCTGGAGGCAAGGTGGGCATCAGGCACCTTGTCATTTCCTCTGTGCCCCAGCAGAGAGAAGGGGAAAGCTCCAGTGCCTGTGGAGAGCCTGGCTGGTTCCAGTGGCTCCAGGCACTCCTGGGAGGTTTGTCAGCTCTGGATGTTACAGGAACCTTTTGTCCTGGTGGCCTTCAGCACTTCAAGGAAGGTTATCTTTGGGATCCTGGAGAGGAAGTGATTACCACACAGAATCCCTGAGGTTGGAAAAGCCCTCCCAGACCTCCCAATCCAACCTGTGCCTGATGCCCACCTTGTCCCCAGCCCAGAGCACTGAGTGCCACAGAGATCTGAGCTTAAAAATGCTTCAGGCAGAGATTGTTGGAACTTTAGAGAATCCCAGGATCCCTGAGGGTGGAAAAGTCCTGCAAGGTCACCCAGGCCCAGCTGCGCCCCATCCCCACCTTGTCCCCAGCCCAGAGCACTGAATCTCAGGATCCCAGGAACCCAGAATCCCACAATCTCAGGATCACAGAATCCCAGAATCCAGAACCACTCAGGCTGGAAAATCCCTCCCAGAGCATCAAATCCCAGCTGTGCCCCATCCCCACCTTGTCCCCAGCCCAGAGCACTCAGTGCCACATCCAGACCTTCCTTGGACACCTCCAAACCTCCCTGGACACCCCCTGCCAATGCCTGACCACCTTTTCCAGGAAGAATTTCCTCCTGAGAATCTCAGATATCCCTCTGCAAGCAAGACAAGGTATTTTCTGTCCATCCTGTAAGGCTGGCCCTTGTGTCAAACTGTTAAATGTTATCCTGTGAGGGAAGCAATCCCTCAGGAGATGCCTGACCAAGGACAGAGACACCTTTGGTGGCTCAGTCAGGAGACCATTGCTGCACGACTGGGAGATTTGGAGATGTCCAGGCAGAGGTGGAACAGCTCCCACAGCTCTTCCCCCCGCCAACATCTTTCCCAGGATCTTCTGTCCTGATCCCCAGAGGCCGCTGCTCTGTGACGAGGAGAAATTACCAAATTAGGAGGAATGCAGTGTAAAGGGAGAGCCAGCAGGACCTGGCAGCCTCTTGCTGGGCTTTGCAGGGAACAGCTGAGCAGCAGGAATTGCAACACCACTGCTGCAGAGCTGCCCTGGGGCAGAGCTGTGAATCAGCAGCCAGTTTGTGCAACAGGAGCTGGGCTTGGGGAGGTTGGGCCCAGCAGAGCAGTGACACAACTGGGCTTGCTGGTTACTCACTCACAGCCTCACAGAGCAGCCTGCCGGGATGGAAGAGCCTTTGTCATCCAGGAGCCAGTTGGAACAAGCTGCTCTGTGTTCTCCAGCTCCTCCCCCAGCCAAGGCAGGCCCGGGGGCTCTGGGAGGTTCTGGGACCACCATTTCTGGCTGCTCAGCTTGAAGGATGAGCTCCAACAGAGCACAGAGCCTCCCTGGGCACCTCCAGCTCTCCCTGCTTCAGGAGTGTCTGGAACTCAAACTCGTGTAAGGACAGGAGCACCAAAGGAGCTGTTAAACAGCCCCAGATGCTCAGGGGAGGAACAGAGAAGGTTGGATTTGCTCCACCTGCTGCCATACAATGTTGTTCTCTTAGCAGGGGTGTCCACAGTGTGTCCTGTGCTCGAAGCACCCCAGAGCAGGACACCAGAGCGGGAGCTCAGAACTCCAGACACGTTTTTCAAGTCCTCATCAGGGCAGGAGAACTCAAATAAAAACGCAGAATCACAGAGTCCTTCAGGCTGGAAAAGACCTCCAGGATCACTGAGGGCAACCTGTGCCTGATCCCCACCTTGTCCCCAGCCCAGGGCACTCAGTGCCACCTCCAGGAATTCCTGGGACACCTCCACCTCCCTGGGCAGTTCCAAGGCCTGAGCTCCCTTTCCATGGGGAAATTCCTGCTGCTGTCCAAGCTGAGCCTGCCCTGGCCCAGCCTGAGGCCATTTCCCCTTGTCCTGTCCCCGTGCCCTGGGAGCAGAGCCCGACCCCCCCTGGCTGTCCCCTCCTGGCAGGGAGTTGTGCAGAGCCACAAGGGCCCCCCTGAGCCTCCTTTGCTCCAGGCTCAGCCCCCTCAGCTCTGGTGAATTTTTTGAGACGCCCCAGGAAAGCCCAAGGTAAGGAATGAGCTTTGTCAGAATGTTGAATTCCTCAGCAGAGGAAACAACAGCACAGCAAGAAGGGTTCCCCACACAGATTTTCTCTTTTGCTGGGTCTCACCAGGCCTCCTCCAGCCACCCTTCCTGCCTCCAGCTGCCCCACACAGCCACGCTGAGGGGCTCCTGCTAAGGCTGTTTGGGCAGTGGCAGCACAGGCTGGTGTTTGGAGCAGCTCTTATCACTGCCATCAGGCTCTCACCACTTTGGATTTCACCTCCTTCCCTCACCCACACCTCCCAGTTGGACAGAGAGCACATGAGGGGAACAAAAAAGGCAGCTCCATGTTCCTGAAACAGGGACTTCCCCCAGGTTTCTGTCCCAGCCAGCCCGTTGGGAGGAGGAGAACTCAGCCAGCGCTTCCAGGTGACAGGGAGGACACAAAGGGCACAGGGAGCCTTTGGCAGCAGCTCCGTGGGCCAGGCACGTCTCTGGTTTCTGCACTGTCACCTCAGCTTGGCCTTGGGCGCAGCGGTGCCAGCACGGGGCGCTCAGCTGGGCTCTGCCTGGATGCATTCCCTGCCCAGGGCACCTTGGCCATGCTCTCACAGCTGTAATGCCTGAGGACCTCAGCCTTTCCATGCCTCTGCCCCTCCAGGACAGCTCTCCCCCTCCAGAGCTTCAGCCAAAAATCCCTGCCCTGTGGCCAGGGCGTCGCTTGCTTCTGCTGGGTCCTGGTTCTTCGCTGCCCACTGTGGGGGGAAGAAGCCCAGCATTGTTGTCAGTGCTTTGCAGAGCCAGTCACAGCCTCGTTTCCTGCATTTGGGAATGCAGGGAGTGAAGCAGGGATGGAACAAGGGGCTGAGGAGCGGTGAGGGATGGATCCCCACTGCTGCTGAACGAGGCTTTGACCTCCAGCAAGGGCAGCTCTGCTCCGCTCAGTACCCAGAGACACACCACGTACCTGGAGTCACGGGATCGTTGATGCTGGAAAAGCCCTTGAGACCATCAAATCCAACAGTTCCCACCTCTAACCCCTGTCCCCATGTGCCACATCCAAACATGCCTGGCACGGAGGCAGTGCCACTTTCAGTTCTTTATTCTTTCTGGAGCAGCTGAAGGTACAGAGCAAAACGCTCCCTGGCAGAGACGTACCACGTACCTGGAGTCACGGGATCGTTGATGCTGGAAAAGCTCTTGAGACCATCAAATCCAAAAGTTCCCACCTCTAACCCCTGTCCCCACGTGCCACATCCAGACATACTTGGCACAGAGGCAGTGCCACTTTCAGTTCCTTATTCTTTCTGGAGCAGCTGGAGGTACAGAGCAAAACGCTCCCTGGCAGAGACACAGCACGTACCTGGAGTCACGGGATCATTGATGATGGAAAAGCCCTTGACACCATCAAATCCAACAGTTCCCACCTCTAACCCCTGTTCCCAACATGCCACATCCAGACATACTTGGCACGGAGGCAGTGCCACTTTCAGTTCCTTATTCTTTCTGGAGCAGCTGGAGGTACAGAGCAAAACATAGCAGCTCGTCACTGATAAATCAGTAGTCACCTGCCAAAGAAGGTGAAGTGTCACTCCCCGGATCCGTGGAGAACAGGGCCTGCCCCACACACACTGGGATTTACTGTGCTTGCCAGAAGGTTTGCAGGGATCCCAGGAACGTGGGAATGCCCTGGTGCTGCACAGCCAGAGCTCTGCCTTTTCCAATTCCACCTTGCCAGCAGATTATGAAATCCTTTAATCTCGGCGCAGCGATGCCGAGCTGCTGCCTGACAGACGTTGCTCACTCCACATCTGTCGGAAACCACCACCCAAGATGAAAGCCTGGAGCCTCCCACGCAACTACCAGCTGTCCCTTTCCCCCCTTCTCTCAGCTCCCCTGTGAGATGATGGCAGAGGTGGGAAGAGGGATGGTGGGACACAGCCTGGAGCTGCAGGAGCTTGGCCAGCGGGCACGGAGCTCCCCAGGTGACACAGGAGCCACAGACCAGGGGCACCGGGCACCTGTGGGCTCCCAGCCTGCAGGGGCTGAAGCCAGGCAGGGCTGCAGCTCCTTCCAGCCCCCGGAGTGTGGCTGGTGAGTGGTGACGTGGGACAAGATGCTGCTCAGCCACCCAGCCTGCATCCCAGCGGGATTCATCTTCTCCTCGGGGGCAGCCTGAGGGCCTGCAGGAGAGGCAGCACTTTGCAGCAGCTTTCATTCCTCTCGTGTCCCCCCGGTGGTGAGGAGACACAGCTCATCCCTCCTGCGGCTGTTTACACATCCAGGGTCATGTGGAATGCCGTGCCTGTGCATGGGGAGATGTTGGAGCTCTGTGCCCCCAGCTGGCTCCCGTTCCAGTGCTGCCATCTAATTATAGAGGAGTCAGCTGCTGGCAAACTGATCCATCCTAAATCCCGGCTTAGTGTGAGCTGTGCTGGCCCCTCTAGCTCCCCCACTTTGGGTGTGGGGTGAATCCTGGCGTGATTCCCTTCCTGCCTTCCCGTGTGGCTCTCCTTTCCCAGCCCTCCTGTGCTGTGCCTGGGCAGTCCCTGCTCACTTCACAGTCTGAAAAACCACAAAAACCTCTGATCTCAGCCCAAAAGGGTGGCTGGAGCCTGAGGCCCTGCTGCTTCCCAAGCTCCCCCACCAGCAATCTGGCAGATGGAGATGGGCACGGCAGGAGGGGAGCCAGGAGCACGGAGAGGATGAGGAGTGCCACAAACAGCTGAGCTGAACCACAGAACTGCCACAGAGCAGGGACATGGGAAATAAACCCACTGGATCTCTGGGAATGCTGGCAAGCTGGTTTAGAGGGAAGGCAGCCAAATGCCTGCTGGACCCTCAGCATCCCTTCCCCTCTGCGGAAGCCAAGTGAGTGAGAGGGTGAAGGTGGGGGAAAACGAGAGGATCCACCCTCTGAGCTGCAGCCTGAGCTGGGAACATCACACTGGGTTGTGTCCTTTTCCCACCAGGGAGGACAGGCTTTTCTCCAGGGCTGCTCCAGCCAACACCGCTACCAGTTGGCCAAACACCAAGAAAAAGCCTCGGGAATGTCAACCCAACACTGCCAACATGGAGACTGAATTTCCCTGTTCCCAGCGTCTGTGCTTCCATCTGTCCCCACAGCAGCATCCACAGAGGGAAGAGGTCCTCCCTGGGGACAGGGGTGCCTCCTGTGACCCTGGCAACAGAGGCAGGACTCTGACCAGAGGGTGTTGGTGAGCTCCAGCACGATTTCCTGGTGACAGCGAAGGTGAGAAGGTTCTGGCAGCCATGGAGTGCTCCTGTTACGACCTTGGTTTAGACAAAGGGAAGTTGGAGAAGAGGGAAAAAGCGAGCTGGGAATGGCACCAGGACCTGGGAATGAGGGACTGCACCTGGCCCTGAATGGAGGCTGCAGTGAGAGCAGCTCTGAGACAATCTCACCAGGTTTGGGAGAGGGGAGCTGGTCCCCACAGTCCCACAGCAGGAGCAGCTGGGGGCTCAGCACCCTCTGCCCCAAGGGGAACAGGGCTGTTGGTGGCTCAGGGGCATGTGGGGCAGGTCCTGGTGTGTCCCTGGCAGCTTTTCCCCTTTATTGCTGTCCCCCTTATTATTTCCCCTGGAATGCCGCAGGGATGGTGCTGAGGGAGATGTGAGAGGGTCCCCTGGGTGGGAGAGCATCACCCCAGCACTGAACATCCACCCCTTCCCTTCCACACCTGCCTGGCTCTGGCTGATGCTGCTGCCCAAATGCCAAGAGGCCAGGGAAGGAGGGAAGGAGGTCCCAAGGTCTCATGCCACCCTCGCTGCCAGTCAAGGGTGTCAAGTGTCCCAGTGACTACAGGGTACATGGGGCCACCGCTCCCCTCAGATCCCCAGAGCTGGGAGTTGGGGTGGCCACAGTACCCAGGGATGGCTGCAGTGTCCCAGAGGTGACTGTGCTGTCCAGGGATACCCTTGGTGGCCCAGGTCTGGCTGAGGTGTCTCCAAAGTAGCCACGGTGCCCCAGTGTTGGCTGTGGTGTCCCAGGGATGGCCGCAGTACCCAAAGCCCTGGGATCCCCCAGCCCTGCTGAAGTATTTTGGGACAGATGCAGGCCCTGAATGTCATCTCACCCTGTATGCCACCTGGGCATGTCCCCTGCCCCAGCCAGCTCAGTGCCACCCCTGGCTCAGGATCTGGCAATCCATCCCTGCAGGTGCCCAGTTCCCATGTGCCATCCCATGGCAACAGCTGCACCGGGATGTCACCAGCTGTGCCACCAGGACCCTCCATGGACACCGTGTCCCCATAGACACCATATCACCCCATAGACACCATAGCCCCATAGAGACCGTGTCACCCCATAGACACCATATCACCCCATAGACACCATGTCCCCATAGACACCATGTCCCCATAGATACCATGTCCCCATAGACACCGTGTCACCCCATAAACACCGTGTCCCCATAGACACCATGTCACCCCATAGACACCATGTCCCCATAGACACCATGTCCCCATAGACACCATGTCACCCTATAGACATCATGTCCCCATAGACACCATATCACCCCATAGACACCGTGTCCCCATAGACACCATGTCCCCATAGACACCATATCACCCCATAGACACCATGTCCCCATAGACACCATGTCCCCATAGACACCATATCACCTCATAGACACCATATCACCTCATAGACACCATGTCCCCATTGACACCATGTCCCCATACACATCACCCCATAGACACCATGTCACCCCATAGACACCATATCACCCCATAGACACCATGTCCCCATAGACACCATGTCCCCATACACATCACCCCATAGATACCATATCACCCCATAGACACCATATCACCCCATAGACACCATGTCCCCATAGACACCATGTCCCCATAGACACCATATCACCCCATAGACACCGTGTCCCCATAGACACCATGTCCCCATAGACACCATATCACCCCATAGACACCGTGTCCCCATAGACACCGTGTCCCCATAGACACCATGTCCCCATAGACACCATATCACCCTATAGACACTGTGTCACCCCATAGACACCATATCACCCCATAGACACTATGTCCCCATAGACACCATATCACCCCATAAACACCATGTCCCCATAGACACCGTGTCCCCATAGACACCATGTCCCCATAGATACCATGTCCCCATAGACACCATGTCACTCCATAGACACCATGTCACCCCATAGACACCATATCACCCCATAGACACCATATCACCCTATAGACATCATGTCCCCATAGACACCATGCACACCCCATACCCCTCCCATACACACAGAGGGCTCAGGGCTCTGCCCTGGCTGCTCTGGGGGTTCTGTGGGGTGGCTGCCCCATAGTTTCCCTGCCCAGGTATCCATCCCAGGGCAGAGAGTTCACTGTCCCCTCAGCCCCACCACCCCAGGAGCAGTCCTTGGGTCAGCCCCAAGGCCAGAGGCCACTGGCCACCACCAGCACACTCTGGTCCTGTGCTGACACCTGTGGGCAAGGGACTGTCCTCGTGTGTCACCCTGCCCTACCTGGCACCCTGCCCCACCTGGCACTGTGTCCCTACGTGTCATCCTGCCCACACATGTCACCTCAGCCTCCCTGTGTCACCGTGTCCCTGCAGGTCACCCCAGCTGACGTGTCATGCTGTCCTTACCCATCACACTGTCCCTACATGACTCTGCCTGTGACATGTCCCCTCTGCCATGACCCATGCCCTGCCTAAACATCCTCCTGTTCCTGTGTGTCACCCACCTGCCTGTCCCCACAGCCTGGCCCTGCAGGGGATTTGGGGATTTGGGGCTGGGCCACCACAGCCAAGGACTGCCAGGGGAGCAGGGCCCCATAACTCATCCTTGGGGACACAGGGACAGTGCCACAGGCAGTGCCATGCCAGCACCTGTGTCCCTGCCCATGGCACAGGGCCTTGGTGGGGAGCCAGGATGTGGGGGCTGCAGTGGGGACAGCGCCGTCAGGTCTGTGCTGTGCCATGGGGACTGTCCCCTCCCGATGGCTGTGCCCCAGCAGCAGCCCCCTGGGGATGGCTCCTTCCCTGGGAAAGGGCAGGTGAGGAAAGGTGGCCCCAGCAGTGACCCCCTCCACAGCCCCTATTGTCCCCCCATCCCATCCTCTTTCTCCTCCATCTTCCCATCACTCCCTTCCTCCCTCTCCGTAACACCCTCAATCCCTCCAGTGCCCCTCCATCCCTTCTCCATCCTCCTGTACTGCCCCCTCCATTTGTCACCCTCCCCATCACATCCATCCATCCATCCATCCATCCATCCATCCATCCATCATCCATCATCCATCCATCCATCCATCCATCCATCCATCATCCATCATCCATCCATCCATCCATCCATCCATCCATCATCCATCCATCCATCCTCCATCCATCCATCCATCCATCATCCATCCATCCACCCATCCATCCATCCATCATCCATCCATCCCTCCCTCCATCCACCCATCCATCATCCATCCATCCATCCATCCCTCCACCCATCCCTCCATCCATCATCCATCCATCCATCCATCCATCCATCCCACCACCCATCCCTCCATCCACCCATCCACCCGTCCATCCATCCATCCATCCATCCATCCATCCCTCCATCCATCCATCCATCCATCCATCCATCCATCCATCCATCCCTCCACCCATCCCTCCATCCATCCCACCACCCATCCCTCCATCCATCCCTCCATCCATCCATCATCCATCCATCCATCCCACCACCCATCCATCCATCCATCCATCCCACCACCCATCCCTCCATCCATCCATCCCACCACCCATCCCTCCATCCATCCATCCATCCATGCATCCATCCATCCATCCATCCTCCATCCTCCATCCATCCCCCTGCATCATCCCTGTCATCCTCCCTCCCCTCCCCTCCATCCCTCCTTCCATCACTGCTGCATCCCCCCTCCCACCCTTCCTCCCCTGAAGCTTCCATCCCCCTCCATCCCCCTTCACCCTCCATCATCTTCTTCTTCCATCATCTTCTCCATCCTCCACTTGCCCCCTCCGTTGTTCCTCCATCTCCCCTCCCTCCCTGCTGCATCTCCCTCCCACCTTCCTCCCTCACACCCTCCTTTGTCCCCTGGTGCCCCTCCACGGCTGGGGCTGTGCCTTTGGGGAGGGGACTGTCCCCGCCTGGAAGGTGCTGCTGGAGCCAGAGGACAGGGATAGCGCCAGGCAGGCCTGTGTATGGCAGCAAATACCCTAATTAATTGATTATGGGATAATCTCTGGTTCCGGGGAAGGAACGGGTGGCTGCTCAGACTCGATTAACCACAAGAATGTTTCATCTCCCCCCGCAGCCCCGTAAGGCGCCGGGATTATTCCCACTGGGCCGTGCAGGGGACACAGGGCCTGGGACATCCCAGGGACCCCCAAACACCACAGGATGTGCCCCTGCCCCGGTCCCACGGGGGTGGGATGGGAATGGGAATGGGAATGGGGATGGGGTGGGGTTATCCCTGTGCTGGCTGCCAGGTCTGAGAAGAGAGCTCTGTCCTTGTCAGAGTGCTGGGGCTGGGCATCCCCTGCTTCTTCTGCCTTTGTCCTGCATCCCGATCCCACATCCCAGATCCCCCATCGTGGACCCAGCACCCTGCTTCCCACATCCCAGTCCTGCATCCCACATCCTGCGTTCCACATAAGGACTCTCCATCACGCACAGAAATCCTGCAACCCACATCCCGTATCCCACATCCCAGACCTGCATCCCTCATCCTCAATCCTTCATCTGGAATCCTTCATCCTGCATTCCACTCCTGCATTCCTGTGCAGCATCCCAGACCCGAATCTCAGTCCTGCATCCCAGTACTGCATCCTTCATCCCACATCCCAGTCCTGCATTCCAGTGCAGCATCCCCGTTCCTACATTCCAATCCTTTGTCCTACATCCCAATCCTGCATCCTCCATCCCATATCCCGGTCCTGCATCCCGCATCCCACTCCTGCATTTGTGATCCCACATCCCAATCCTGCATCCTGCATCCTGTATCCTATTCCCTGCCCGGCATTCCCGTACCCTTCATCCTAGATCCCAATCCCGCATTCCGATGCCGCATCCTTCATCCCACATCCCAATCCCGCATTCCAACGCAGCATCCCCGTCCCGCATCCTCCCTTCCACGCCCCGAGCCCCGCATCCCGAGCCGGGGCGCGGCACAAAGGCCGCACTACAGCTCCCGGCGTGCCCGGTGTGTGTGTGTCGGGGGGGGGCCGGCGGCGCTCCCGCCCGCGGCTGCGGGGGCGCGGGCGCGCGCTCTCGGGGGGCGCGGGAGCGCGCACCAATCGCGGCGCGGCCGCGCCCCGGCCCGGCCCGCCCCGCCCGCCCCATCCCCGCACCGGGCGGGGCGCAGCGGCCGCGCTGCCATGAGCGAGCGCCCGGCGGGGCCGCCCCGCCGCGCCCCGGCCGCCCGCGCCCCCCGCCCCGGCCCCGCCCGCTCCGCCCCGGCCCCGGCCCCGGCCTCGGCCTCGGCCCCGGGGATGCCGCGGGGGCGGCGCGGCTGAGCCCCCCAGCCCCGCTGCGCCGCCGGCCCCGCCCGCCGCCGCCATGGCCGGTAAGCCCCGCAGCGGCTGCGAGGCGCTCCGGGTGGTGGCCCGGTGCCGGCCCATGAGCCGGCGGGAGGAGGCGGCGGGCTACGAGCGCGTCCTGGAGCTGGACGTGAAGCTGGGCCAGGTGAGCATCCGCAACCCCCGCGCCGCCCCCGGGGAGCTGCCCAAGACCTTCACCTTCGACGCCGTGTACGACGCCAGCTCCAAGCAGGCCGACCTCTACGATGAGACGGTGCGGCCGCTCATCGACTCGGTGCTGCAGGGCTTCAACGGCACCGTCTTCGCCTATGGGCAGACCGGCACCGGCAAGACCTACACCATGCAGGGCGCCTGGGCGGAGCCGGAGAAGCGCGGCATCATCCCCAGCGCCTTCGAGCACATCTTCACCCACATCTCCCGCTCGCAGAACCAGCAGTACCTGGTGAGGGCCTCCTACCTGGAGATCTACCAGGAGGAGATCAGGGACCTGCTGGCCAAGGACCAGAGCAAGAAGCTGGAGCTGAAGGAGAACCCCGAGACCGGCGTCTACATCAAGGACCTCTCCTCCTTCGTGACCAAGAACGTCAAGGAGATCGAGCACGTGATGAACCTGGGCAGCCAGACGCGCTCGGTGGGCAGCACCAACATGAACGAGCACAGCTCGCGCTCGCACGCCATCTTCCTGATCACCATCGAGTGCAGCGAGACGGGGCCGGACGGCGAGGAGCACATCCGCGTGGGCAAGCTCAACCTGGTGGACCTGGCGGGCAGCGAGCGCCAGAACAAGATGGGGGCCCACGGGGAGCGCCCCAAGGAGGCCTCCAAGATCAACCTGTCCCTCTCGGCCCTGGGCAACGTCATCTCGGCGCTGGTGGACGGCCGGAGCACGCACATCCCCTACCGGGACTCCAAGCTCACCCGCCTGCTGCAGGACTCCCTCGGCGGCAACGCCAAGACCATCATGGTGGCCACCTTGGGCCCGGCCTCGCACAGCTACGACGAGAGCCTCTCCACCCTCAGGTTCGCCAACAGGGCCAAGAACATCAAGAACAAGCCGCGGGTGAACGAGGACCCCAAGGACACCTTGCTGCGGGAGTTCCAGGAGGAGATCGTCCGGCTGAAGGCCCAGCTGGAGAAACGCGGGATGCTGGGGAAGAAGAGGAGGAGGAGCAGCAGGAGGAAGAAGGCCATGGATGGAGAGGGCAACCTGGACAATGAAGGGGAGGAGGAGAACGAGGACGGCCTGGAGAAGAACATGGAGAATTACTTGAAGGAGCAGAAGGAGAGGCTGGAAGAGGAGAAAGCCGCTATCCAGGATGACCACAGCCTGGTGAGCGAGGAGAAGCAGAAGCTGCTCCAGGAGAAGGAGAAGATGATAGAGGACCTGCGGAAGGAGCAGGAGGCCACGGAGCTGCTGGCCATCAAGTACAAGGTTTGTGTTGCCACACGTGGTCACAAACGGGGGCTGGGGTACCTGCTGTGCCCCCAGCCCCTCGTGTGGAGCGGGGATGGATCCCCAGCAGGGAGCCTGGGGGAGGTGCAGCAAGGGGACCTCCCAAACAAGGTGTCCAGGGCAGGGACAGCCCCAGGCTCTGGTGGTGGCCCTCAGACACAGAGGGGTCCTGGGAGCTGCAGGGGCTGGGAGGGAAGGGCCGTGGGGGAGTTGGGTCACTGGTGGCTCGAGTGTGCTGTGCTTTGCACAACAAAGCAGCTTGTGTGGGAAGGGGGAGTGATGAGAGTGATGCTGCAGATTCCTCCCTGGTGGCCTCAGGAGTGATCCCAGGGCTGGGGACACAATGCACCTGCCCCCTGTTGTGTCCAGCCCCTGGCTCCCTGGGCTCTGTGAGGACGTGCAGGGCCTGGCAGCTCTGCAGGGTCCCCCGTCCCCCCTCCCCACCCCAAACCCTTCCTGGCACCCCAAGCCAGAGCAGGGTGGGTGGGGGCACCACCTCTGGCTCAGGGATGCTCAGGAATTTGGTGCTGAGGGTCAGAGGGGCCACAGCAGCCCCAGCTGTGCTGGGGGGCTGGGGCTGCACCTCCCCCTGCCCCAGCCCTGCTCCTGTCCCCACTGAGCTGGGGGATCCTGACCCCCTCCTCCCTGCCTGTGGTGGCAATGGGGCTGGAACCACAGTGCCAGCAGTGGGGAGGGAGCTCCAGCACGCTGATCCTTGGTGTCACACTCAGCATGGCCCCTCTGGCACCAACTGGCCTGGATGTGGGCACTGGGCTGGAGCCCAGGCAGGGCGGACATGCCCAGGGGTGCCAGGGCTGGGCAGGGGTCTGGACCCTCTTCCATGGCCAGGGTGATGTTTGTTGCAGCCCCAGGGACACATGGCCGTGCCCAGGGATGTGTGATCGTGCCCAGGGGAGCGTGGCCGTGCCTGGATGCCTGCACAGAGGCCGTGGGATCCCACTGGGACGTGCCACTGGGGCAGAGGCGTGGGCTGCTGGCTGGCACAGCCGGTGTCCCGTGACGGGTGTCCCGTGATGGGTGTCCTGGCACAGCAGGATGCTGGCACAGGGGGGCTCTGCAGCCGTTCCCCCCTTCACAGGGGGGGTGCAGGTTGTGGGGTGGGCAGCTGTCCAGCACAGTCTCCCTGTCTGCCACAGCAGGGTTGGCTCAGGGCCACTGTGTGTCCTGGAACTGCTGAGTAACAAGGCAGGGCCGGAGGCAAGATGACACCGTGTCCCTTTGTGTCCCTTTTGGTGGCCCTGGGGGGGCCCCTCTGGCTCAGGGTGGGGGGGGGTACAGCACAGTGACAGCAGAGAGGTGTCACCTCAGCCAGCAGAAGTCCCCCCCTGTGCCAGGGGGGCACAGCCTGCTGTGACACTCACCCCCGTGGGCACTGCCCAGGGGACACTGTGGGGTGGCCTCAGGGTGCTCATGGGCTCAGCAAGGGGCCAGGCAAGGAGCAAAGGCAGCCGAGGTGGCAGGGGGGACACGGGGTGACCCCCACACCCACTGGTGACACGCTGCACCCCGTCATGTTGTCACACTCATGGGCGTGGGCTCTGCCAGCCAGCTGGGACGTGTGGGACGTGGAGCTCAGAGAGGTGGGGTCAGCCTGCCCCCAGCAGTTGTGCTCCTGGGCACCCAGATGTGCATTTGGGCACCCAGATGTGCATTTGGGTGCCCAGATGTGCATTTGGACACCCAGATGTGCATTAGGGCGCCCAGATGTGCATTTGGGCACCCAGATGTGCATTTGGGCACCTAGATATGCATTTGAGCACAGAGATCTGCATTTGAGCACCCAGATGTGCATTTGAGCACCTAGATGTGCATTTGGGCGCCCAGATGTGCATTTGGGCACCCAGATGTGCATTTGGGCGCCCAGATGTGCCCCTGGGTGCCCAGGTGCAGTTGGGCACGGGGGGGTGGGTGTTTCCAGGCCGAGGTCAGCGGGAGGGAAAGTGCCGGGAAGTTCTCTGGGTGCCGGAAATGAGTTCCTGGGAGAGGCTTAGAGCTAAAAGGAGATTGGGAGTCTCTTCTTTAGAAGGGAATAAACGCCCTGGCAGGGAGAAAAGGGTGGCACTGAGAAACCTCTTAATCTGGCAGGGATGGTGTCTGCAGGGGGGGGAGCTCTGTGGGAGGGGGTGGCAGCAGGACCATGGTCCCAGCTGGTCCCCCCCAGGGGACACTCAGCGTCCAGGGGAGCAACTGGGACCGAGAACTGGGTTTGGAGGAGAAGGGGTGAGGGGCCCGTGGCACCCCAGTGTCCCCAGCCCTGGCAGGGGGTGGCACAGGATGGGGTGGGGGGCTGCCCTTGGGGGGGTCTCAGCCCCCAGCAGAACAGCCACCCATCCGAAGGGAGCAGGGAGGGATCCCCAGGGTCAGGGGGGCTGGATGGGGCACCCATGGGGGGGCTGTGTCCCCCCAACGCTGAACGGCTGTGGGGGTCTCACTGGGTGGGAAGGGTAGGAAGGCAGAGTTGTGGGGTGTCCCCTGGGTGCCCCCAGAACCCACCATGTGCCCCCTGCAGCCAGAAAGGGAAAAATGGGGGGGGAAATCATGGAAACAGAGCCTTTCCCCAGGCAGCTGTCGGTGGGGAGAGGGGCCACAGGCTTGCCAGAGCCCCCCACCCTGTGCACTGCACCCCCATGGAGACCCCTGCCCAGGGACAGGTGACAGCAGCCACCACCAGCAGAGCTGGCAGCCCCCTGGGGGTGACCTGGTTGTCCCCCTGCCCCCCAGGGCCGTGGCCGTGGCAGTGGGGAGGGGGCAGGCCCCGTGAGGACCCCCTGGGTCTGGGGGGGCAGAGGGACCCCCAGGGCAGGTGCTGCTGGCAGAGGGGACATTTCAGAGCTGTTTCTGTGTCGGGGACGTGGATTTGTCACGCTGGGTGTGTTTGGTGTCCTGGGGACAGCTGGGGCTGGCCCTGCTGAGGGCCCTGGGGGGGACCCTCGAACGTCCCCCAAGGACACCCTGGCACGGGGGCAGGGCTGCGGGCCACAGGGCACAGGCGGTGTGCAAATACAGACAGGCTGGGTGTGCAAATACACACAGACACGGTGTGCAAATACACACAGACAAGGTGTGCAAATACAGACAGAGAGGGTGTACAAATACAGACAGGCTGGGTGTGCAAATACACACAGACACAGTGTGCAAATACACACAGACATGGTGTGCAAATACACACAAGACACGGTGTGTAAATACAGACAGGGTGTGCAAATACACACACAGTGTGCAAATACACAGAGACAGTGTGCAAATACACGGTGTGCACATACACACAGACAAGGTGTGCAAATACACAGACACGGTGTGCAAATACACACACAGTGTGCAAATAAACAGGGACACGGTGTGCAAATACAGACACTGTGTGCAAATACACACACAGTGTGCAAATACACACAGACATGTTGTGCAAATACACACAGAGACATGGTGTGCAAATACACACAGACACACAGTGTGCAAATACACACACAGTGTGCACATACACACACAGTGTGTGCAAATACACCCATACGGTGTGCAAATACACACGGTGTGCAAATACACACAGACACAGTGTGCAAATATACAGTGTACAAATACACACAGTGTGCAAATACACACACACAGACATAGTGTGCACATACACACAGAGTGCACACACACACAGAGTATGTACATACACACAGATACACACAGTGTACACACTCACAGTGTGGACATACTCACACGGTGTGCACACACAGACACACAGTGTACACACACACACAATGTGCACACACAGACAAACACACAGTGTGCACATACACATACGGTGCACACACACACATTGTGTACATACACACATGGTGCACACACACAGTGTGTACATACACACACAGTGCACACACACAGAGTGTGCACACAGAGTGCACACACACACAGTGTGCACATACACACACGGTGCACACACACACAGTGTGTACATACACACATGGTGCACACACACAGTGTGCACACAGAGTGCACACACACAGAGTGTGTACCTACACACACAGTGTGCACACACAGACACACAGACACACAAAGTGTGCACACACTGTGTGTACATACACACGTGGTGCACACACACAGTGTGTACATACACACACAGTGCACACACACAGTGTGTACATACACACACAGTGTGCACACTCAGACATGCACAGACACACACAGTGTGTACATACACAGTGCACACACACAGAGTGTGCACACACAGAGTGTACACACACAGTGCACACAGACGTACAGACAGTGCACACACAGACACACATACATTGTGCACGCACAGACACACAGTGTGCACATACACACAGTGTGCACACAGACACACACACAGTGTGCACAGAGACACACACATGGTGTGCAGACACACACACACAGTGTGCACACACAGACGCACAGACAGTGCACACACAGACACACAGTGTGCACATACACACAGTGCACACACACACACACAGAGTGCACACAGACACACACAGACATGGTGTGCAGACACACACACACATACACACACATGGTGTGCTCACCCCCTCACACGTGTGCACAGGCACCCAGTGCTCCTACGTGTACCCATCTGTTGTGACCTTGTTCAGCCTGGCACAGGATGTGCTCCCTGTGTGTGTGTGTGTGTGTGTGTGCGCACATCCTGCACACCTGTGTGTCTGTGTTTGTGTCTGCACAGCCTCTGTGTGTGTGCATTTATTTGTGTGTTTGTGCATTTCTGTGTGCACAGCCCCTGTGTATTTGTTTGTGTGTGTATATTTGTGTGTTTGTGCGTGCACTTTTCTGCGTGCATAGGCCCTGTGTGTGTTTGTGTGTGTGTTTGTGTGTGTATTTGTGTATTTGTGTGTGTATTTATGTGTTTGTGTGTGTATTTGTGTGTTTGTGTGTGTATTTGTGTGTTTCTGCATTTCTCTGTGCACATTTCCATGTGCACAGCCCCTGCGTGTGCACAGCCCGTGTGTGTGTTTGTGTGTATTCGTGTGTTTGTGCATTTCTCTGTGCACATTTCTGTGTTTATTTCTCTGTGTATTTGTGTGTTTGTGCATTTCTGTGCACATTTCCATGTGCACAACCCCTGTGTGTGTGTTTATGTGTGTGTATTTGTTTGTATTTGTGTATTTGTGTGTGTATTTGTGTGTTTGCGCATTTCTCTGTGCACATTTCCGTGTGCGCAGCCCGTGTGTGTGCACAGCCCCTGTGTGTGTGTGTGTATTTGTGTGTTTGTGCACTTCTCTGTGCACATTTCTGTGTGCACATTTCCATGCGCACAGCCCGTGTGTGTTTGTGTGTATATTTATGTGTGTGTATTTGTGTGTGTGTTTGTGTGTGTGTTTGTGTGTGTTTGTGCATTTCTGTGTGCGCATTTCCGTGCACATTTCTGTGTGCACAGCCCCTGTGTTTGTGTTTGTGTGTGTGTATTTGTGTGTGTGTTTGTGTGTGTGTGTTTGTGTGTGTTTGTGCATTTCTGTGTGCGCATTTCCGTGCACATTTCTGTGTGCACAGCCCCTGTGCGTGCACAGCCCCTGCGTGTGTGTGTATTTATTTGTGTGTGTATTTGTGTGTTTGTGCATTTCTCCGTGCACATTTCTGTGTGCACAGCCCCTGTGTGTATTTATTTGTTTGTGTGTGTGTGTATTTGTGTGTTTGTGTGTGTATTTGTGTGTTTGTGCATTTCTGTGCACATTTCCGTGTGCACAGCCCCCGTGTGTGTTCACGGCCCCTGCGTGTGTGTATTTGTGTGTTTGTGCGTTTCTCTGTGCACATTTCCATGCACATTTTCGTGTGCACACCCCTGTGCGTGCACAGCCCCTGTGTGCGTGTGTGTATATTTGTGTGTGTATTTGTGTGTTTCTGCATTTCTGAGCACATTTCCGTGTGCACAGCCCCTCTGTGTGTGTTTGTGTGTGCGTATTTGTGTGTTTGTGCATTTCTCTGTGCACATTTCCGTGCACATTTCCTCGTGCACAGCCTTTGTGTGTGTATTTGTGTGTTTGTGCATTTCTCTGTGCACATTTCCGTGTGCACAGCCCGTGTGCGTGCACAGCCCTGCGTGTGCACATCCCCGCGGGGGCGGGGGCCGGGCCGCAGCTGCCGCACTCCCCCGGGCCGGGCCGGGCCGGGCCGGGCCGGGCTCGCAGCTGTGCGGAAGGAAGCGGCAGCAGCCCGGGCCGGGCGCCAGCGGCCCCGCCGAGGGGACGCGTCACCCCCGGCCCGGCTGTGCCCGACCTGCCCCGGGCTCTCCATGGGATCCTGGGGCTCTGGGAAAAGCCCTCCGAGCACCACCGAGCCCAATCTGCCACCACTGTCCCCTGTCCCCAAGTGCCACACCCGCGGGGCTTTGAAATCCCTCCGGGGATGGGGAATCCGGGGAGGAATTGTTGCCAAAATCCAATAATCCCGTCGTGCCCAGCAGCAGGGCTGCGGCACTGCCAGGGAGCGGGGGTGGGCACGGGGAACAGGGATGGGCACAGGGATGGGCACGGGGAGCAGGGATGGGGTCAGAGAGCAGGGATGGGCACGGGGATGGGCACAGGGATGGGCACAGGAAGCAGGAATGGGCACGGGGAGCAGGGATGGGCTCAGAGAGCAGGGATGGGCACGGGGATGGGCACAGGGATGGGCACAGGAAGCAGGAATGGGCACAGGGATGGGCACGGGGAGCAGGGATGGGCTCAGGGATGTGCATGGGGATGGGCACGGGGCTCAGGGATGGGCACAGGGATGGGCACGGGGAGCAGGGATGGGAGCAGGGATGGGCACAGGACCCAGGGATAGGCTCAGGGGTGGGCACGGGGCTCAGGGGTGGGCACAGGGACGGGCACAGGGAGCAGGGATGGGCACGGGGATGCGCACAGGGATGGGCACAGGGATGGGCACGGGGAGCAGGGATGGGCACAGGGAGCAGGGATGGGCTCAGGGATGGGCACAAGGCTCAGGGATGGGCTCAGGGATGGGCACAGGGATGGGCTCAGGGAGCAGGGATGGGCACAGGGATGGGCTCAGGGATGGGCACAGGGAGCAGGGATGGGCTCAGAGAGCAGGGATGGGCACAGGGACGGGCACAGGGAGCAGGGATGGGCACAGGGAGCAGGGATGGGCACAGGGACGGGCACAGGGATGGGCACAGGACCCGGGGGTGGGCACAGGGCTCAGGGCTCAGGGTGGCGTGGCTGGCCGTGGGCAGCCCTGCCCTGTCACCCCCCCTGTCCCCTGCAGGCCATGGAGAGCAAGCTGCTGATCGGGGGCAGGACCATCGTGGACCACACCAACGAGCAGCAGAAGATGCTGGAGCTGAGGCGGCAGGAGATCGCCGAGCAGGTACCGGGGGGTGACAGGGGGGTGACAGGGGGTGACAGGGGGTGACAGAGGGTGGCAGGGGGATGACAGGGAGGTCACAGGGGGGTGGCAGAGGGTGACAGGGGGGTGGCAGGGAGGTGACGGGGGTGGCCGGGGGGTGACAGGGGTGTGACGGGGGTGACAGGGGGTGACAGGGGGTGACAGAGGGGTGGCAGGGGGTGACAGAGGGGTGGCAGGGAGGTGACAGGGGGTGACAGGGGGTAACAGGGAGGTGACAGGGAGGTGACAGCCCCTCTCCATCCCCGTCCCCCCACCCCAGAAACGCCGCGAGCGCGAGATGCAGCAGCAGATGCTGCTGAGGGACGAGGAGACCATGGAGCTGCGGGAGACCTACACGTCCCTGCAGCAGGAGGTGGAGATCAAAACCAAGAAGCTGAAGAAGGTGAGAGGGCAGGGGCAGGTGGGGGGACAGGGACAGGGGTGTGTCCCCTCACCCCCAGGGGTGTTGTGGGGCTGAGGTGCTGTGCCCTCCCCCAGCTCTATGCCAAGCTCCAGGCCGTCAAGGCCGAGATCCAGGACCAGCACGACGAGTACATCCGCGTGCGCCAGGACCTGGAGGAGGCCCAGAACGAGCAGACACGGGAGCTGAAGCTCAAGT
Source organism: Phylloscopus whistleri (assembly GCA_017589585.1). Taxonomy (NCBI): domain Eukaryota; kingdom Metazoa; phylum Chordata; class Aves; order Passeriformes; family Phylloscopidae; genus Phylloscopus; species Phylloscopus whistleri. Next base: position 304,161 of record JADMLD010000610.1, on the reverse strand, counting down.
AGGTGCTGGGGAGGGGCTTGGGGGTCCCCTGGGCTCAGGGGGGGCTGAAGAATTGGGTGGGCAGAGCAGGGGTGGGGGGCTCAGAGCAGGGCTGGGGGCTCAGAGCAGGGGAGGGGAGGGGAGAGGAGAGGAGAGGAGAGGAGAGGAGAGGAGAGGAGAGGAGAGGAGAGGAGAGGAGAGGAGAGGAGAGGAGAGGAGAGGAGAGGAGAGGAGAGGAGAGAGGAGAAGGGTCCTGCTCCTGCCAGGAGCCCTGGAGCTCCCAGGGTTCCTCTCTGATGCCTCTCCTGCCTCTCCCCTCTCTGTGGCTGCATCTGTTGCTTCCACCTCTCCACTTCCATCGCATTTTCATCCCCTGGATGTCCCCTCCTCCTGCCTTTCCTGTCCCTTTCCTGTCCCATGAACCCCTTCCTGTCCCATGGCTCCTGCTCAGGTACCTGATCATCGAGAACTTCATCCCCCCCGAGGAGAAGAACAAGATCATGAACCGCCTGTACTTCGACAGCGACGAGGACCAGTGGAAATTCCAGCCGCTGGTTCCCACCGGAGGGTACGGCCCTGTGGCCCTGTCCCTGTGTCCCTGTCCTGTCCCTGTGTCCCTGTGTTCCCATCCCTGTCCCCGTCCCTGTGTCCCTGTGTCCCTGTCCCTGTCCCCGTCCCTGTGTCCCTGTGTCCCTGTGTCCCTGTCCCTGTCCCCGTCCCTGTGTCCCCATCCCTGTCCCTGTGTCTCTGTCCCTGTCCCTGTGTCCCTGTCCCTGTGTCCCTGTGTCCCTGTCCCTGTCTCCCTGTCCCTGTGTCCCCATCCCTGTCTGTGTCCCTGTGTCCCTGTGGCCCTGTGGCCCTGTGGCCCTGTGGCCCTGTGGCCCTGTCCCCATCCCTGGCCCTGTGGCCCTTTCCCTGTGTACCTGTGTCCCCATCCCTGTCCCTGTGTCCCTGTGTCCCTGTCCCTGTGTCCCCATCCCTGTCCCTGTGTCTCTGTCCCTGTCCCCATCCCTGTGTCCCCGTCCCTGTCCCTGTGTCCCTGTCCCCGTCCCTTTCCCTGTGTCCCCATCCCTATCCCTTTGTCCCCATCCCTGTCCCTGTCCCTGTGTCCCTGTGTCCCTGTCCCTGTGGCCCTGTGGCCCTGTGGCCCTGTCCCCATCCCTGGCCCTGTGGCCCTGTCCCTGTGTACCTGTGTCCCCATCCCTGCCTCTGTCCCTGTGTCCCTGTCCCTGTGTCCCTGTGTCCCTGTCCCTGTGTCCCCATCCCTGTCCCTGTGTCTCTGTCCCTGTCCCCATCCCTGTGTCCCCGTCCCTGTCCCTGTGTCCCTGTCCCCGTCCCTTTCCCTGTCCCTGTGTCCCCATCCCGTTCCTTGTCCCTGTGTCCCGATCCCTGTCCCTGTGTCCACGTCCCTGTCCCTGTGTCCCCATCCCGTTCCTTGTCCCTGTGTCCCCATCCCTGTCCCTGTCCCTGTGTCCCCATCCCTGTCCCTGTGTCCCTGTGTCCCCATCCCTGTCCCTGTCCCTGTGTCCCCATCCCTGTCCCTGTCCCTGTGTCCCTGTCCCTGTCCCTATGCTTGTATCCCCATCCCTGTCCCTGTCCCCATCCCTGTCCCTGTCCTCAGACCTGTCCCTATGTCCCTGTCCCTGTGTCCCTGTCCCCATCCCCATCCCTGTGTCCCTGTCCCTGCCAATGCCCAGGGATGTCCCCAGGGCTGGTGGCACCAGGGACTCCTGAGGTGCCCGTGGGTGGGATCCCCTCCAAGCGCAGCCCCTGGGGCGGGGCCGCCCGTCCCTGGCCGGCGCAGCCCCCTCGGTGGTGGGCTCACACAGCTCCCTGTGCTCCAGGAACAGCTCCCAGATGAAGAGGCGTCCCACCTCGGCCGTGGGCTACAAGAGGCCCATCAGCCAGTACGCCCGGGTGGCCATGGCCAGGAGATCCCATCCGCGCTTCCGGGTACGTCAGGGGACACGGCTGGGGGGCAGGGGTGGGAGGGGATGGCCTTGGATAAATGGGGTGGGGAGGTGGATCCGTGGATGGATGGATGGATGGATGGATGGATGGGATGGATGGATGGATGGATGGACATGGATGGATGGATGGATGTGGATGGATGGATGGACATGGATGGATGGATGGATGTGGATGGATGCATTGGTGGGTGGATGGATGGATGGGTGGATGGATGGATGTGAATGGATGGACATGGATGGATGGATGGATGGACATGGATGGAGGTGTATGAATGTGTGGATGGAGATATAAGAATGGATGGATGGACAGATGGATGGATGGATGGATGGACATGGATGGAGGTGTATGAATGTGTGGATGGAGATATAAGAATGGATGGATGGACAGATGGATGGATGGATGGATGGATGGACATGGATGGATGTGGATGGATGGACATGGATGGATGTGGATGGACGGACATGGATGGATGGATGTGGATAGACATGGATGGATGGACATGGATGGATGGATGGATGGATGGACATGGATGGATGGATGGATGGACATGGATGGATGGATGGATGGATGTGTGGATGGAGGTGTATGAATGGATGGAGATGGATGGATGGATGGACGTGGATGGAGGTATATGAATGTGTGGATGGAGATATAAGAATGGGTGGATGGACATGGATGGATGGATGGATGGATGATGGATGGGGGATGGAGGGATGGATGGATGGATGGATGGATGGATGGATGGATGGAGATGTATGAACATGGATGGATGTGTGGATGGATGGAGATGTATGAATGTGTATATGGGCAGGTGGATAGATGGAGCTGCATGGAGAGCTAGAGATGGACGGATGGAGGCAGATAACGAGTGGATGGCCGGAGGGATGGATAACACTGGGAGGGAAGATGGAGTAAAGCCCAGGAGGATCTGGGATTCACCAGTTCAAGCTCCCAGCTTTATCCTCCCAGCTCCAATCCTTGAGCTCCTGGCTCCCTGGCTCCAGCAGCTCCTGCCATTGGGAGAGGCTGGAAGAGCCAGAGCAGAGCCCTGAGCCCACAACCCAGTGCAGCTCCCGGGGCAGCCAGGGGAGCATCCCACATCCCAGGTGGTGACTCCCACCTCGGCTGTCCCTGTTCCCCCGGGCAGGCTGAGAACATCATGTTCCTGGAGCTGGACCTGTCCCCCCCGGCCATCTTCGAGTTCGAGCGCGGCGGGGACGCGGCCGAGCAGGACCCGCGGGCGCTGCACCTGGAGCGGCTGCTGCGCCTGGACAGCCTCCTGGAGCGGCCGGCGGCCTCGCGCCTGCGCAAGTCCCGCTCCTGGTCAGTGGGGGACACACCCCGGGGGGCTGGGGGCAGGGGAGGCCCCGTCCCACCCTGCCCGTGGTGCTGGTTGTGGGCAGAGTTTGGAATGAATGCTGAGGTTGTGCTGTGCAACAGCAGCGTGCAGGAGGGACCTGGAGCTGCTGCAGAGAGCCCAGAGGAAGCCCCAGAGTTACTCCAGGGCTGGAGCCCCTCTGCTCTGGAGCCGGGCTGGGTTACCTGAGATCCCCCTGAGGGGGCTCTTTGGGGTGTGGGGCTGGGATGATGTCCATGAGGACACTGCCAGCCCCTTGGGGTGCTCCTGGGCAGCATCTCCTGCTCCCACCTGGCAGTGGAAGTGGGGAATTCTGCCTTGGGGGGATTCTGTGCCTCCCTCACGATGTTTTGCCAGCTGGGAAAGGGGAAATTTGCTGGAAGCATTTTCCTTGTGGGACGGTTCAGTGTTTGTCTGTGGGTTCCTTGGGGTTGGGGCTGCAGCTCCCAGGGGTTTGGTGTCTCTGAAGCTGCTGCAGAGAGCCCATAGGAGGCCCCAGAGCTGCTGCAGGGCTGGAGCCCCTCTGCTCTGGAGCCAGGCTGGGAGAGCTGGGGGTGCTCACCTGGACAGGAGAAGGATCCAGGGAGAGCTCAGGGTCCTAAAGGGGCTCCAGGAGAGCTGGAGAGGGGCTGGGGACAAGGGACAGAGGGACAGGAGCCAGGGAATGGCTCCCAGTGCCCCAGGGCAGGGCTGGCTGGGATTTGGGGCAGGAATTGTTCCCTGGCAGGGTGGGCAGGCCCTGGCACAGGGTGCCCAGAGGATCCCTGGCAGTGTCCCAGGTCAGGCTGGACACTGGGGCTGGGAGCAGCCTGGGACAGTGGGAGGTGTCCCTGCCAGGGCAGGGGTGGCACTGGGTGAGTTGCAAGATCTCCCCAACCCAAACCATTCCATGATATTCCCATATCCCAGACCCAAGATATCCTCCCACCCAGCAAGGGGTGCCCTTTGGTGCTGCCTGCACAGCAAGAGACCAGGAAAAAGGCCGAGTTTTGGCGGGGCTGGGAAGGCAGGGCAGGGCAGGGCAGCAGCCTCAGGGTCTCTCTGTGTGTGTCCCCAGGTGCCAGACGCCGCGGTCACTGCCCTCCTCCACCACCCACGTCTCCCTGGCCTCCAGCTCCCCGTGCTCCGCCCCGCTGCCGGCCCAGGAGTGACGGCCTGGACGCCTCGACCCGAACTGAGCCCCCGAGGGCCGAGGGGGGAGCCCGGCCCAGCGGCCCAAGCTCGTCCTCGTCCTCAGCTTTGTGTGTGTTTGTGCGAGACACGAACGGCCCCGGGGCCAGGGCGGCTGCTCCTCCCTCCTCCCCTCCCTCCTCCCCTCGCTCCGCCCCTCCCCCGATCCGGATCTGTCACTTTATTTATTTAACCTATTTATTTATGGAGAGGGTGAGGATTCACAATCAGACTGACGGACAGCCGGGCTGGCAGTGCTGACCAGCCCGGGTTTGCCCAGCTCCCAGCCCTCCCTGCACTGCCTGGGGGCACCACCAGGACGCTGCTCCAGCCAGGCAGGAGGGGCCTGGCTCCCTCTCCAGGGGCTTTGGCAGAAGCTGAGGCTGCCCCAGCCCCTGGTGCTGGCTTGGCTTTGCTGGATCCCAGGGAATTTGGAGATTTCTGCCTGGATTGGGACTCCCCAGCCTGGGACACCTCACTGCCTGCGGGCTTGGCTGTCACTGCAGGAGCACCAGGGCTCACAGGGTCACCAGAACAAGTCACCCGAAGCCCAGGGCTTTGTCCACCTGTGCCACGCTCTGGAGATGCTCTGGAGATGCTCTGGAGATGCTCTGGAGATGCTCTGAGACAGCCCCAGCGAGGCTCCCATCCCATCCCGGGGGTTTGCAGCTCCTGGCAGCAGCAAGAGGTGGAAATCTCCACTCCCCTTCTGCACCTCACCAAGGACACGCTCAGCCTGGAGCAGCTCTGCCTGCAGGGCTGGGAGAGGCTCCATCTGCAGCCAAGGGCAAGGCAGAGGTGTGGGACAAGGAGGTGACACCCAGGGGTGTCCCCTGGACGATGGCACCTCTGTCACCTCCTGGTTGGGAGAAACTTCCTGGTGGGTTGTGGAGGGTTGGATGTGAAATGGTGATGGGGAAGAGGGGGAAGCCACCAGGGCTCTGGGGGGGCTGAGTCCTGCCCCAGCAGCTGGGGTGCTCCTGCAGCGTTTCTGGGTGGAGGGAAGTGGGTGAGGTGCCAGGCCAGCAGCTCTGGTGTCCCTGGGGTGGTGGAGGCAGGGACATCCCTGAGTTTGGTGAGATCCTTGTGGGTGAGGGAGCAACCCCTGGCTCTGCTGGGAGGAGATGGGGCAGCAAAGGGAGGGCAGGGAGGGCAGGTCAGAGAGGACTGCAGGTAGGGAAATCCTCTGGCAGCAAAGAGAATTCCTTCACAGAATGGATGAGGCTGGAAGGGAGCCTGGAGCTCATCCCATCCCCTGGAGCTCCATCCCATCCCCTGGAGCTCCATCCCATCCCCTGGAGCTCATCCCATCCCCTGGAGCTCCATCCTGTTCCCTGGAGCTCATCCCATCCCCTGGAGCTCCATCCCATCCCCTGGAGCTCCATCCCATCCCCTGGAGCTCATCCCATCCCCTGGAGCTCCATCCCATCCCCTGGAGCTCCATCCCATCCCCTGGAGCTCATCCCATCCCCTGGAGCTCCATCCCATCCCCTGGAGCTCCATCCCATCCCCTGGAGCTCCATCCCATCCCCTGGAGCTCATCCCATCCCCTGGAGCTCCATCCCATCCCCTGGAGCTCCATTCCATCCCCTGGAGCTCCATCCCATCCCCTGCAGCTCCATCCCATCCCCTGCAACTCCATCCCATCCACTGGAGCCCCATCCCCTGCAGCTCCATCCCATCCCCTGCAGCTCCATCCCATCCCCTGCAGCTCCATCCCATCCCCTGGAGCTCGTTACTCAGGGTTGTGTCCACATGGGTTTGGAATCTCCCCAGGGCAGGAGGCTCCGGGGCTGTTCTGGTCCCTGCTGCCCTCGCTGGCTCCTGCACTCAGGACAGGGCTGAGGGAGGAAGGCACAGGCAGGGAATGGGAAGGTGCAGAGGGAAGCAGGAGCTGTGCTGAGCTCAGAGCACAGGCAGGGAATGGGAACGTGCAGAGGGAAGCAGGAGCTGTGCTGAGCTCGGAGCCAGGCAGGTCCCACAGCAGCCGTGCCCCATCATCCACAGCCCTTCCCAGCTGTCCCTGACACATCCCTGCACTGCCACAGGATCTTCTCCCCTTCCCATCCATCACTGCCCTCTGCCCCCTTTCCCCTCTGTCCCTCCAAAGTCTTTGTCCCCTTGTCCCCAGCTCGGGGGCAGCTGGGATTTGCTCTGAGGACGGAGCTCCCTCCCTCTGGCAGCAGCCAGGCCCGGGCTGGGCTCAGGAGGGAGCAGGGGGAAGGTGTTTGGGACGGGTCCCCTCCGTGGTGTGGGGTCAGGGGTGTCCCAGAGAGCTGGCCCTGTGACACCAGCCCGTCCCAGGGCTTGGGGCAGCCTGGGGCAGCGGGAGGTGTCCCTGCCCACGGCAGGGGTGGCACTGGGTGAGCTTTGAAGTCCCTTCCAGCCCAAAGCAGTCTGTGGCTCCCTGATCCTGTGGGACAGTGGTTGGGAGAGCTGCTTCTTTATTTAATTCCAGGAAAGCATCTGGGAGTCGGGGTCAGGCAGCACAGACTCAGAATCAGGAGAAGCTTGGAGCAGAATTTCCTCCCTGCCTGGTTTTCCAGCAGTGCCGGTTCCCCTTCCGTGGAGCAGCAGCTCCTGGAGCCCAGAGTGATGAACCGGTGACCTTCTCTTGCCGGGCTGCGGGAAACAACTCAGGAGCTGAGGGTGTGCCCCATCCCCCGGCCTGCCCTGGGCCGTGGAGCATCCCGGGGAGGGTGGATGTGACCTGGGAGGGGTGGCTGTCCCCCCGGGAAGGGTGGCTGTCCCCTAGGGAAGGGTGGCTGTCCCCTAGGGAAGGGTAGCTGTCCCCAGGGCAGGGTGGCTCTGTCCCAGGAACAGTGGCTGTCCTTGGGAGGGGTGGCTGTCCCCTAGGGAAGGGTGCCTGTGCCCAGGGAAGGGTGGCTGTCCCCAGGGACAGTGGCTGTCCCCTAGGAAGGGTGGCTGTGCTCAGGAAGAGTGGCTGTGTCCCAGGAAGGGTGGCTGTCCCCAGGAAGGGTGGGTGTCCCCCAGGGCAGGGTGGCTGTCCCCCGGGCAGGGTGGCTCTGTCCCCCGGGCAGGGTGGCTCTGTCCCCAGGGCAGGGTGGCTCTGTCCCCAGGAACAGTGGCTGTCCCCCAGGCCGATGTCCCCCAGTATCCATTGGTTGTCCCTGTGCCGGGGCAGGGGCCAGGTGTGGCTCCAGCAGGGCTGTGCTGGCGGGGGATGCTCTGCCAGCTGTGCCAGCCCTTCCAGCTGTGCCAGCCCTTCCAGCTGTGGGCTGCTCTGCCAGCCCTTCCAGCTGTGCCAGCCCTTCCAGCTGTGGGGTGCTCTGTCAGCCCTTCCAGCTGTGCCAGCCTTGCCAGCCCTTCCAGCTGTGCCAGCCTTGCCAGCCCTTCCAGCCGCGGGAGCCCCAGCGCAGCGGATCCGGGGCTGGGCCGGGTCACTCGCAGCCCCCAGGGCCGCTCGCAGCTCCCCCATCTCCGGCGCTGCCCAGGAGCTTTCCCGGCACGGAGCGGGGGTGTCGCTGGTTCCCGCTGCGTGTCGGTGGCGTTCGGTGTCCGTGTGTCCCTCGGGGGACAGGGGCGGGGCCGCCTTTTGTTGTTGTTGAACTGTTCTTTTTTCGGGGGGTTCAGGTTTGGCCGTTTTTTCCGCGGGGAGGGGGGTGCGGGTCTGTTCCGGGTTCGTGGACAAGGCGAGGGCCTCGATTAGGACCAAATTTTCGTGCCTGTTGCTCTGGTGATTTATTTAGAACTCGAGAAATTTGCTGTCTGGTGGCCCATCCTTGTCACTCTATACATAGGAATATACAGGACATATTATAAATATATATATATTATACATAGTGCGTGGGGAGAGGCCGCTCCCGGCGGGACGGACGCTCCTCACCGCGCTGTAATGTAGCTCCGAGCCCGCGCTGGCAGCGCCCTCCAGGATGGCAACGACACAAATAAAAAAAGGAATGAGCATCACTGCCGGGGCTCCGCAGCCTCCTTAGCCCGGGCCGGGCCCGGGAGCAGCGAGGGGTTCTCCCCGCTGGGAGTTCCGTGTGTCCGGGGAGAGGCAGAGCGGCCACGAAGCTCGGCAGGGCCGGCCCGGGGACAGCGACACCGGGAAACGGCCCCGGAGCGGCGGGGACATCAGGGGGAGAGCTGGGCTGGGGGAGGGAAATGGAGCTGGAAAAGGGGAGATGGAAAAGGAGATGGAAAGGGGGAGGTGGAAAAGGAGAGATGGAAAAGGAGATGGAAAAGGAGACGGAAAAGGGGAGCTGGGAAAGGGGAGATGGAAAAGGGGGAGATGGAAAAGGAACTGGGAAAAGGGAGATGGAAAAGGGAGCTGGGAAAGGAGAGCTGGGAAAGGGGAGATGGAAAAGGGGAAGATGGAAAAGGGGAAGATGGAAAAGGGCAGCTGCTAAAGGGCAGCTGGAAGAGAAGAGTTGGAAAAGGAGAGGTGGAAAAGGGGGACCTGGAAAAGGAGCTGGGAAAGGGGAGATGGGAAAGAGGAGCTGGGAAAGAGGAGATGGAAAAGGAGAGGTGGAAAAAGAGAGATGGAAAAGGGGAAGATGGAAAAGGGGAGCTGGAAAAGGGGAGCTGGAAAAGAGGAGATGAAAAAGGGGGAGCTGGAAAGGGGAAATGGGAAAGGGGAGTTGGAAAAGGAGAGATGGAAAAGGAGAGGTGGAAAAGGAGATGGAAAAGGGGGAGATGGAAAAGGGGAGATGGAAAAAGAGAGATGGAAAAGGGGAGATGGGAAAAGAGACGGAAAAGGAGCTGGAAAAGGAGGAGCTGGAAAGGGGAAATGGGAAAGGAGAGCTGGAAAAGGAGAGATGGAAAAGGGAAGGTGGAAAGGGCAGCTGGAAAAGGGGGAGATGGGAAAGGAGAGCAGGAAAAGGGGAGATGGAAAAGGGGAGATGGAAAAGGAGATGGAAAAGGGGAGATGGAAAATGGGAGCTGGGAAAGGAGAGCTGGCCCAGAGCCCCCCCAGCGGCAGGGGGCAGCTCTTGCACAGGGAGGAGAGGAGCGTGGGGATAAAAGCAGAAATAAAATTGAACAGGGACATCCAGAGCCCACGGGGAGCAAGGCAGGAGCAGGAACAGCAGGTGGATCCAAGGTGCTCTGGAACAGGAGCTGCAGTTTGGAGCGGGGAGGGGCCAGGCCACCTCCCGAGGGCTGGGGCACGTTTCCCTTGTCATTGCAAATGGGGAAATTCCCGTGGCTTGGGCATTAAAGCAGCTCTAAAAAACATTGCAAGGGCTTGGAATGGGCTGGGACGGACCTTAAATCCCCCCCAGTGCCACCCCTGCCCTGGCAGGGACACCTCCCACTGCCCCAGGCTCTGTCCCTGGAGCTGTCACCAGGGAATTGTTGCTGCTGTGGGCACTGAGGCTGCTGTGGGTCAATCCCCTGTGCCTCCAGAAACCAAACCTGGGGCACCTTCAAATCCCCAAATCAGCTCTTCTTGCCGAGATTCCCTTTCCAGGAAGTTCTGAAGCCTCTGTGTCACCTGCCAGTGGGGCCTGGGTCAGCATTGCTGGCACAGAAATGTGAATAAAGCAACGACAGGGTCAGGTCATGGAATCCCAGAGGGGTTTGGGTTTGGGAAGGGAGCTCAGAGCCCCCCCAGTGCCACCCCTGCCCTGGCAGGGACACCTCCCACTGCCCCAGGCTGCTCCCAGCCCCAGTGTCCAGTCTGGCCTTGGGCACTGCCAGGGATCCTCTGGGCACCCTTCCCACCCTCTCAGGGAACAATTCCTGCCCCAAATCCCAGCCAGCCCTGCCCTGGGCAGTTGAATTCCCAGCTCTGAGGTTGTCCAGAGCAGAGGGAGTTAAAAGGATGTGGCACTTGGGGACACTGGTGGCCTGGACAGTGCTGGGGGAGGGGTTGGCCTCAGTGGTCTCCCAGGGCTTTTCCAGCCCAAAGGACTCGGTGATTCCAGATGATTCCACAGAGGTTTGTTCTGCTTCAGTCGTCATGGAAAAGGTCACTTGTGATCAGGTGAGTCACAGTAAATGCCACCAGGAAGGGGCTGAGGCTGAAGGAAGGGAAGATGAAAGGTCTCTCCAAGGCACTGGGTGTCCCCAGATCAGCCAGGTCAGGTTTCACTCACACAGAGTTTGGTGAAGCCCCCTCGGAGCTGCCAGGGAGGGGTTTGAGACCTCACAGGTTCCAAACAGGAACAGGATAAACAGAGGAATGTCTTTAACATGGGAAAAGGGCAGCCTGAGAGGGGTTCCCTGCTCAGTTTAACCTCCTGGACTGAATGGATCAACAAAATCCATCTGAGAATGCTGGCAGGGGAACCCCTGAAGGTAACAACCACCATGGGCAGCTCCAGAGCAAATCCCACCAGAGCAGCTTCCTGCTCTGCTGGAACACCAGACCCTGCAGGTGTGAGGAGACAGAACGAGGGGTTTTGGTGAAACTCTGACCCCCTCCCTGAGGAGAGACCCCAAAACCCCCAACAATGAGAGCTTTCCAAGAGGAACAGCTCAGAGGAAGGCAGGGACAAGTGGGATTTGTTCTCCTTCAGCCCAGCGCTCCTGTGGATTTTTGCTGCTGGGGAAAGCCCCGCTTTCCAACCAGGAATGGGACTGTTTGTCTTGTTTTTCTAAAAATCAACAAGAACAATGTGAAAACATGAGAGAAACAGGGTGGTTTCCACCTGGGAGCACTGTGAAGAGCAGCAGTCGTGGTCTGCCAACACCACAAATGCGAGAGGAAGGGATGATCCCATTGCTGCTGCCAAGAGCAGAGAGGACAAGAACTCGTGGGCTTGAAACACAGCAGGGGATATTCAGGTGAGAATTTGGGACACCAGAGTGCCCAAGGCTGGCACTGGAGGAGTTCTCCTCTGTAGGACACAGTGCTGTTCCAGGGTGGGGAGCAGGCTGAGGGCACAGGAGGGTGGGATCACAGCTGGACATCCCTGCCAGTCCTGCTTTCCGTGGCTCTGTGACTGGGAGTGGCAGCCTGTGAGCTCCTGAGGGACAGGGACAGAGCAGCAATGTGCAGGACATCCCTGCCAGTCCTGCTTTCTGTGGCTCTGTGACTGGGAGTGGCAGCCTGTGAGCTCCTGAGGGAGAGGGACGGAGCAGAATCGCGGCCACTGAAAGCCAAGAAAGGATTTTCCCACATCGAAGGTGTTCTGAAATGCAGCTCTGGCAAAGTTCGTCCTGTGGGGGTCCAGGGTGAGCTCGGGCAGGCAAAAATGCTCCAGTGCAACAATCCTCCTCCCACTCCAATTCTGCAGTACCTGCTCCAACAATCCTGTTCCCATTCCAGTTCTGCAGCATCTGCTCCAATGCAACAAGCCTCCTGCCATTCCAGTTCTGCAGCACCTGCTCCAATGCAACAATCCTCCTGCCATTCCCATTCTTCAGTACCTGCTCCAATGCAACAATCCTCCTGCCATTCCAATGCTGTAGCATCTGCTCCAAGCAACAATCCTCTTCCCATTCCCATTCTGCAGCATCTGCTCCAATGCAACAATCCTCCTCCATTCCAATTCTGCAGCATCTGCTCCAATGCAACAATCCTCCTGCAGCATCTGCTCCAATGCAACAATCCTCCTGCAGCATCTGCTCCAATCCAAAAATCCTCTTCCCATTCCAGTTCTGCAGCACCTGCTCCAATGCAATAATCCTCCTTCCATTCCCATTCTGCAGCATCTGCTCCAATGCAACAATCCTCCTGCCATTCCAGTTATGCAGCATTTGGTCCAATGCAACAATCCTCTTCCCATTCCCATTCTGCAGCATCTGCTCCAACAATCCTCTTCCATTCCCATTCTGCAGCACCTGCTCCAATGCAACAATCCTGCCATTCCAATCCTGCAGCGTCTGCTCCAATGCAACAATCCTCTTCCATCCCAGTTCTGCAGCATCTGCTCCAACAATCCTCGTGCCATTCCCATTCCCATTCCCATTCCCATTCCCATTCCCATTCCCATTCCCATTCCCATTCCCATTCCCATTCCCATTCTGCAGTGTCTGGTCTGCACTGGGGCCCTGGGGCTCAGCTGCTGCCCTGGGTTAATGGCCAGGAGTGCTCCCTGTGTCCCTGCTGTCCCTCCCAGCTCCTGCAGCCATGAATATTGATGGGCCAAGCTGATAAAATGTGCAAGGCAGGGAATTCCCGGGGGGCTCTGTGCCTGCAGCCCTGCCTGGGTTGGTTTGTGGGGTTTGCTGCTCCCCTGGGGCTGCCTCAGCTTCTCCCAAACATCTGCTGAGGTTCCAATGCTGCAGCAGGGAAGGAATCTCACCTCGGATCCAGGAGCTCTTTGTTTCCCAGGAACAGCACAGTTCTTAGGAGAATATTGATGATAGGACTAGGATTTGAAGGGTTATGTCCCTGTAGCTTTTATTGAAATCTAGAAAATTCGGGATAAATTCACTACAACGACTTTTGTTTCTTTCTCAGGACAGCTCATGGTGCTTTTTCTGTTGTGAATCTAAAATTTATTCCTGAGGGTGGCAGAAAAGCTGTGCCTGGAAGTGTCCAAGGCCAGCCTGGAAGAGGCTTGGTTTAGGTTGGATTTTGGGAAAGGTTTTTCCCCCAGAGGGTGCTGGCACTGCCCAGGCTCCCCAGGGAATGGGCATGGCCCCAGAGCTCCAGGGGTGCCCAGGGTGGGATTTTGGGGTGTCTGGGCAGAGCCAGGGGTGGGACTGGGTGATCCCTGCGGGTCCCTCCCAGCTCAGGGTATTATTCCATGATTCTAAAGCAGTGCTGGAGGTTATTATTATCATCTTTGCAAAGTGCTCTGGGATTTATTGCTTATAGAGAATCCCTAAAGGGCCGAATGTTTTCACTCCAGAGAAGATTTCAAAGCAGGAAGGGAGCCACAGGCACCAGGAATGTTCCCTGAGCATTTCCCAAGAGAGCAGCTGTGTGGGAAGCCTTTGGTGCAGCAAGGCTTTGGGGGTTATTTCAGGTTTTTTGGTTGTTCCCTGATGCTCTGATGACACCCTGTGGGCTTTCCCCTGTCCTGCTGTAGCTGCACTGACACCCAAGAATTCCACTCCTTTCCTCCTTCTGTCCCTGAGTTTTTCTCAGTGACTTTCCCTCCAGGATGTTCTTCACTCTTGAGCTGCTTCCAGGAAGGGAATCTTGTACTGATGTGGCTGTCCCTGCATCCCTGGCAGTGTCAGGTTGTAGCTCTGACTCTGTCAGGGCTTTTTCCAGGATTGTTCTTTGTTTGTTTGATTGGGTGGTCTTGTTTTCTACTACATTTGTATTTATTCCTAGTAAAGAACTGTTATTCCTATTCCCAAATCTTTGCCTGAAAGCCCTGAATTGCAAAATTATAATTTGGTGGGGCTGAGGGGTTTCCATTCTCCACTCCAAGGGAAGCTCCAGCTTTCCCTGGCAGACACCTGTCTGTCCAAACCAAGACAACCTGCAACCACAGAAGTGGTCAGATATTCAATATCTGATTTATTCTACATTAAATATCACCTTCAATTAACACAGCTGTTGGGGAGCATGAGGAGATTCTCAGCTGAGTCTGGAACAGGCTGTGCTTGGAGCACCCTGGGACAGTGAAAAGTGTCCCTGCCCTGGCAGGAGGTGGGACTGGATGGGCTTTGAGGTCCAAACCAGTCTGGGATTCCATGATTTCAAAAGAGAAATCCCTCAGTCCCCTCTAAAATCATCATTTTTGTAGCTCCTAGTGTGGCAGAAAGTGCAGTGACTGAGGTGGAAATTGCAGCTTGTTTAGGATGTTTGGGGGTCACGCTGCTCTGATCTGGTTTCATCTCCTGAAGGAGGAGGATTTTTTTCCCCTGCACAGGAGGAAATGAAGCCCAGCTCACTGTGAGGGGAAAGGAAGGAGTGACATTATTCCAGTAGCCCAGTTTGTGGGCATGTCTGGGTTTGGAAAGACAGGAGCCTCCCCTGGAATGGAGAATGCAACACCCCCTCCCTCTTTTATTATATTCTTTATTATATTATTTTAATTAATTATTATAATTTTAAATTATAATGGAATAAATTATTAATTTATTATAATTTTGAAATTAAGGGGCTTTCAGGCAAAGATATGGAAATAGGAGTGACAGTTCTTTACCAGGGATATTAAAAATAAAAAATGTAGTGCTACAAAAAAAGCAAACAAAAAAAGAAAACAATCAGAGCACAACCTGCCAGCCTGTTGGGCAGGGGGTTGGGAGCATTCCAAATAAATCCTCCTGCAGTGCCAGATGTGGTTCTGATGGAGCAGAGATGATCCTGGAGAAGGGTGGAGTTTCCCTCTGGAGCTGCAGTGGTGCTGAGCTGGGCTCATCTCTGGGAATGCCGTGCACACAGGCTGCCCTGGGGCTCTGGAGCTCAGCTGGGATCCAGCTGGGAATGCTGGGCTCCTCCCCTGGCTGCAGCAGCTCCCCGTGGGCTGAGGGAATTGGAGCAGCCCTGCAGTGAGCCTGGATGGCCCATGGACAGCAGATACCCCTGGAAGGAGGATGGGTCCTGGCAGGGATAAAGAGCACTGCCCCAGCTGGTTTAACAGCTGCCCATGGACAGCAGATACCCCTGGAGGGAGGGTGGGTCCTGGCAGGGATAAAGAGCACTGCCCCAACTGCTTTAACAGAAGATATCCCCCAGAGTTATGAGGGACAGGTCCTGGAAGGGCTAAAGAGCACTGCCCCAGCTGGTTTAGCAGATACCCCTGGAGAGAGGGTGGGTCCTGGCAGGGATAAAGAAAACACCTCCCCAACTGGTTTGAACAGATGGCAATAGAATAAATATTTTTGGTTATTTTTGCATTGCAACACAAGACAGGGGAACTGAGGGGAATGGGAGGCAGGGGCTGTGCTGTGGCCTGAGGGGGAATGGGGACAATGGGGACAGTGGGGACAGTGGTGGTGCTGCTTTGAGGAGCTCTCTGATCACAGACACAGCGCCTGCTTTAGAAACGAGGCACTGAATTGTTCCGCACAGGGCACAACCTGGAGGTTTCCACAAAGCCAGCACAGCAAAGGAGCAAAAATTGCAACCTTTGTAGGGTTTTCATAAGGCCACCTATGTAACGCAGGGCTGCCACCTGCAGAATGCATCTTTGTTTAGGAATCCTCGTTCCTGTGCCCGCCCGGCTTCTTTTGAGGGGCTCTGGGGAGGTGCCCCGGTTCCATTTTAAACCAAGTTCACTTTCCCTGCCAAGCAAGATGTGTCTGCTGCCCTGGGCCACAGCTTGTGAACAGCAGTCACATCCAGGCTTGTATTTACACTAGTGGTAAGTGTGTAAATAATAAGTGTGTAAATAATAAGTGTGTAATAAATAAGTATGACTCCAGCCAGATGACAAGAACACAGCAGGTGACGAGGCACGGCAGGTGGCACACCAGGAGCCAACACCCAACAGCACGACCCCCACCCATGCAATAAAGACCCTTTGAAGAAGTTCAGGCTCCCCTTTGAGGCTGTTTCAACCATAACCAACCTGTTTCACAACCCCCTGCCTGTTCTCCATGACTCCCTGGGCGAATTGCTCGCTATTTCTGACCCTTGGCACGTCACCATCGCTGTCACTGCCGGAGGTGCCGGGTCACCGGGCTGTGAGGGAGCCGCCGCCATCTTTCCCCCCTCAGCCACCGCGCCAGCGCAGGCTGCGGGAACCGCGGGCCGGCGCGGAGGAGGCAGCGGAGGCTTCCTCGGTGGCGGCAGCAGAAGGAAGCTGTTGGCTGTGGCAGAGCGGACACATCCCGCCATGACGGACCTGCACCGCCGCCCTCAGCCGCCCCGGCCGCCATCTTTGCTCCCCTCAGGCGCCGCCGCCATCTTTGTTTGTCCCGCCGAGAGGCGGGAACGCCGCCGGAGAGGGGAGAGTGGGCGTGGCTCCCTCAAAGCCCCGCCCCCTCGATGGGCGGGGCGGCCGGGCGGGGGGGGGTCACATGACCGCGGCCCGTGCGCAGCCGGAGCCAACATGGCGGCGGCGGCGGGCGCAGGGGCCGCCGCGCTGGGCGCTGCCCGCCTGTAGCGGCCGCCGGCCCGGCCCCGCCGCCCCCCCCGAAGCGCCCCGAGCCCCGCCGCGTCCGACATGAGGGAGAAAGGCCGCAGGAAGAAGGGCAGGACCTGGGCAGAGGCCGCCCGGACGGTGCGCGGGGAGGAGGGGGGGGGGGGGAGGCCGCGGGGCGGGGCGGATCCGGTCGGGGGTGGGGGGGGGGGGGACGGGGACGGGACCTGCGGCGGGGCCCGCCCGGCTCTGCCGCCGCTCCGCTTCTCTCCGCTCCGCCGGGGTTATTCTGACCCCTTCTCCCGTGGCTTGGTGCTTTCCCGGCAGGAATTTCCCTGGGGGAGGGAGCGCGGCCGGGATTCGCGAGGGTGGAAGTGACACCCGCCCGGCCGGTGACAGGAACGGGGTTTTTTTTTTCGGTGTTTGCGGTGCGCCCGTGCTTCCGTGCGGCTGAACTCGTCCCGGCGAGCTGCCCCAGGTCAGGGAGAAGTGCTAAATCCTAAAAAAGTCGATTTTTTATCCCCCGGTTTGGTGCCGTCTCGCTGGCCTCGGTGCCGTCGGAGGGTGGAGAAAAGGGAAGTTTGAAAGTGGGACGGGAATGAGAGAGGAAACTCCACAAGTGCGACCTTCAGGATGGCGATAAATCCCCCTCACGGAGAGAGAGAGGGAGGAGCTGGGCTTCTGAGAACCCTCCTGGAGCAGGGGATCTGTTCGAACAAGACTCGCAAAGTCCTGGCCGGGAAGCGAATGTAAATAGAAACCCGCGGCTGAGAGTTGCAAGGGATATTTTAATAAATAAATTCACTTGGACCTCGTGTTTACAGCTCAAAAGGCGTCAGAGTGCTCAGGAGTTGCAGTGCAGGCAGAGATTTTCAGGAAATCACTCGCAAACACTTTCTTGTGTATAATTTTTAACAGTTTCTTTTGCAAAGAGGAGTGGTGGCAGGATCTCCAGGGCAGGGGGTAGAAGTGGGATCAGCTCCTTTCCAGCCCTGTGATCCCTCCCAGAAATCCACTTAAGGGCTAAAGCAGGAATTGAGCAAAGCTGCACTGAGAGCTCTCAGGGCACAGCAGGGGAAAAAAAGGAGGAGAGGGTGAGGAAATCCCTGCCCAAAGCTCAGCTCCAGTCTCCCCTGTGTTTTGGGGCTGGAATGTGGTTCTGTGTCTCAGGTCGTGTGCTGGGCTGGGCTCTCTGCTGCTGGTTGGGGTTTGGAGGGGAAAAAAAATTGTAAAAATGTGGTAAGGAAGGTAAAAGCTCTCAGGTGCCTTCTTCTGCTGCTAGTGGGAGGTGACATGAAGCTGTCCCCAAGCTCAGGAATGTCCCCATTGGTCTCCAGGTGTCCCCTCTGTGTGGAGGTTTCTGAGCTGAGCTCTGGGATGCAGGGGATGGGCCTGGGGCTCTGCTTGTCCCAGGATCAGTCAGCCAGCTTGGGGAATCCCTCCCAGGGCATCAAATCCCAGCTGTGCCCCATCCCCACCCTGTCCCCAGCCCAGAGCACTGAATCCCAGAATCTCAGAATCCCAGAATCTTGGAATCCCAAGATCTTGGAATCTCAGGGTCCCAGAACCCCGGGATCCCAGAATTCCAGGAACTCAGACTCCCAGAATCTCAGGATTTCAGAATCCCAGAATCCAGAACCACTCAGGCTGGAAAATCCCTCCCAGAGCACCAAATCCCAGCTGTGCCCCATCCCCACCCTGTCCCCAGCCCAGGGCACTGAATCCCAGAATCTCAGAACCACAGAACCCCAGAATCTTGGAACCCCAGGATCCCAGAATCTTAGGATCCCAGAATCCAGAACCACTCAGGCTGGAAAATCCCTCCCAGCCCATCCAGTCCCAGCTGTGCCCCATCCCCACCCTGTCCCCAGCCCAGAGCACTCAGTGCCACCTCCAGGAATTCCTGGGACACCTCCAGGGCTGGGCACTGCAAACCTCCCTGGGCAGTTCCAAGGCCTGAGCTCCCTTTCCCTGGGGAAATTCCTGCTGCTGTCCAAGCTGAGCCTGCCCTGGCCCAGCCTGAGGCCATTTCCCCTTGTCCTGTCCCTGTGCCCTGGGAGCAGAGCCCGACCCCCCCTGGCTGTCCCCTCCTGGCAGGGAGTTGTGCAGAGCCACAAGGGCCCCCCTGAGCCTCCTTTGCCCCAGGCTCAGCCCCTTTCCCAGCTGCTCCTCACAGGTTTGACTCTCCAGCTTTGTCCTGGGCAGCTCCCCAGCTCCCTGCCCTCCCTCAGCCCATCCCAGCTGGGTTTCCTGGGGCAGCTCTGTGCCCCTCTCCTGCTCTGCCCTGGTGCTCACAGGTGGCTGAGGCAGCTCAAGCAGCAAAAATGTTTTTATAATTCAGAATCTCAGACATCCAGAATCTCAGGATCCCAGAACCCCAGAATCTCAGAATCTTGGAATCCCAGGTTCCCAGAATCTCAGAATCCCGGACTCCCAGAGTCTCAGAATCCCAGGATCTCAGAATCCCAGAATCTTGGTATTCCAGGTTCCCAGGATCCCAGAATCCCAGGAACCCAGAATCTCAGAATCTCAGGATCCCAGAATCCCAGAATCCAGAACCACTCAGGCTGGAAAAATCTTCTTGTCCCACTCGAGTCCTCCTGGCCAGGAGTTTGGGGTCGGATGTCCTGCAGTTCTGGGCAGGTGATTTATTATGAATTAATAAATCACCTGAATTTTAATTAATAAATTAAGTGGATGCACTGGAGCAGCTCAGAGGGGAGGCACAGCAGGGCTGAGGGGGTTCCTCTGGGGAGGTGTGGGGCTGGAAAATGGGGCAGCAGAGCAGTGTGGGGTGAGGGCAGGAAGTCTCTGTTGATAAACAAGCTTTTTCTCATTTCCTGCCAAACTCTGCAGCTGCAGGGAGCTGGGAGCTGCTGGGGCCGGGCTCGCTGCAGCTCAGAGCCCACCCAAGGGTGCAGGAGGGGGGAGCAGCTCGAGGGTGCAGGGGCTTGGGCTGGGCAGGGCTGGAGCTGCAGCTGGAGGTGCTGAGCCTGCAGCCAGGGGGGTGCAGGGTGAGTGTGCACAGCCAGAGTGTGAGTGTGCACAGCCAGAGTGTGAGTGTGCACAGCCAGGATGTGACAGGGTGAGTGTGCACAGCCAGGGTGTGAGTGTGCACAGCCAGAGTGTGAGTGTGCACAGCAAGGGTGTGTGTGCACAGCCAGGGTGTGACAGGGTGAGTGTGCACAGCCAGGGGGTGAGTGTGCACAGCCAGGGTGGGACAAGGTGAGTGTGCACAGCCAGAGTGTGAGTGTGTGTGTGCACAGCCAGGGTGAGTGTGTGTGTGCACAGCCAGGGTGACTGTGTGTGTTTGTGCACAGCCAGGGTGTGAGTGTGTGTGTGCACAGCCAGGGTGTGAGTGTGTGTGTGCACAGCCAGGGTGTGAGTGTGTGTGCACAGCCAGGGTGTGAGTGTGTGTGTGCACAGCCAGGGTGTGAGTGTGTGTGTGCACAGCCAGCGTGTGTGAGTGTGAGTGTGTGTGCACAGCCAGGGTGAGTGTGTGTGTGCACAGCCAGCGTGTGTGAGTGTGTGTGCACAGCCAGGGTGTGAGTGTGTGTGCACAGCCAGGGTCAGTGTGTGAGTGTGCACAGCCATGGTGAATGTGCACAGCCAGGGTGTGAGTGAGTGTGCACAGCCAGGGTGAGTGTGTGTGCACAGCCAGGGTGTGAGTGTGTGTGCACAGCCAGGGTGAGTGAGTGTGTGTGCACAGCCAGGGTGAGTGAGTGTGTGTGCACAGCCAGGGTGTGAGTGTGTGTGTGCACAGCCAGGGTGAGAGTGTGTGTGCACAGCCAGGGTGAGAGTGTGTGTGCACAGCCAGTGTGTGTGAGTGTGTGTGTGCACAGCCAGGGTGTGAGTGTGTGTGCACAGCCAGGGTGTGAGTGTGTGTGTGCACAGCCAGGGTGTGAGTGTGTGTGTGCACAGCCAGGGTGAGTGTGTGTGTGCACAGCCAGGGTGAGTGTGTGTGTGCACAGCCAGGGTGAGAGTGTGTGTGCACAGCCAGGGTGAGTGTGTGTGAGTGTGCACACAGAAGATCCCAGAGAAGTTGCAGTGGTGACCAGGGAATCCTGGAGAGCTTGGGGTGGGAAGGAACAGGAGAGCTGATCCAGCTCCAGGGCAGGGACACCTCCCACTGCCCCAGGCTGCTCCCAGCCCCAGTGTCCAGCCTGGCCTTGGGCACTGCCAGGGCTCCAGGGGCAGCCACAGCTCCTCTGGGCACTTTTCCCACCCTCTCAGGGAACAATTCCTGTCCCAAATCCCATCTAAATCTCCCCTTTTCCAACTTAAAGCCATTCCCTGGGTCTTGTCCCTCTGTCCCTTGTAAATTCTCTCTCTCTATCTTTGTTGTTCACCCCTCCAGGCACACTCAGGTCACCCTGGAGCTTCTCCTCTCCAGGCTGGACAACCCCAGCTCCCTCAGCCTTTCCTTCCAGCAGAGCTACTCCATCCCTCCAACACCTCAGAGCCTCCCCTGATCCATGGGAAAATTCTGGAGGCTGCTGTGGAGCCCAGCAGGCTCTTCCTGGAGATCCTGAATGAGTTTTTCACTTCTCCCTGAGGTGCTGAACGTGGTGCTGCTGCAGAAGATTCAGGGATTAACCTGAAGCTGGAGCTGGTGAAGGCTCCCTGGATTTTTTTTTCTGGGGGAATTTGCTTGTTTCTCTGTTTTATTTTGAAGGCCCTGGGGATTATCACAGCTCCTTCCCCTTTCCCAGGCTGTGGCCAGGGGTGAATTTCCAGTTCAGATACCGAGCTGGGGGTCTGTCCCAGCTGTGAAATGCCTTTTACACCTTCAGAGGTGCCTTTTAAATGCCTTTTAGACCTTCAGAGGTTTCTGAAGGACAAGGACAGGGACAGGGCAGGTGGTGGCCACGCTCAGGGCACTGAGGCAGTGCCTGGTGCCCTCCCTGGCCAGGGAATTACCTTGGCACTGCTTGCAGGGAAGCAGACTGAGCAGGGCTTGGCACAGATTCTGTCACATGTTCATGGAGAAGGGCACTTGGGTTCCCTCCTCACTCACACAGCAGATCCTGATCAGCTGCAGCTCTTGGATGTGTTTTTCCTGGGTTTTTTTTTTTATATTTTTATGTGCTGGGGCACCTCCAGTGCTGGGGCAGCTCTGACAGGAGAGACCTGGAGGGGCTGCAGCGTGTCCAGGGCAGGGAATGGAGCTGGGAAGGGAATGGAGCCCCAGGAGAGGCTGAGGGAGCTGGGGAAGGGGCTGAGCCTGGAGCAAAGGAGGCTCAGGGGGGCCCTTGTGGCTCTGCACAACTCCCTGCCAGGAGGGGACAGCCAGGGGGGGTCGGGCTCTGCTCCCAGGGCACAGGGACAGGACAAGGGGAAATGGCCTCAGGCTGGGCCAGGGCAGGCTCAGCTTGGACAGCAGCAGGAATTTCCCCATGGAAAGGGAGCTCAGGCCTTGGAACTGCCCAGGGAGGTTTGCAGTGCCCAGCCCTGGAGGTGTCCCAGGAATTCCTGGAGGTGGCACTGAGTGCCCTGGGCTGGGGACAGGGTGGGGATGGGGCACAGCTGGGCCTGGATGGGCTGGGAGGGATTTTCCAGCCTGAGTGGTTCTGGATTCTGGGATTCTGAAATCCTGGGATTCTGGGAACCTGGGATTCCAAGATTCTGGGTTCCTGGGTTCCTGAGATTCTGGGATTCCAAGATTCTGGGATCCCGGGGTTCTGGGATCCTGAGATTCAGTGCTCTGGGCTGGGGACAAGGTGGGGATGGGGCACAGCTGGAATTTGATGCTCTGGGAGGGATTTTCCAGCCTGAGTGGTTCTGGATTCTGGGATTCTGTGATCCTGAGATTGTGGGATTCTGGGTTCCTGAGATTCTGGGAACCTGGGGTTCTGGGATTCTGGGGTTCTGAGATGATGGGATTCTGGGTTCCTGGGATCCTGATATTCTGGGAACCTGGGATTCCAAGATTTTGGGATCCTGGGGTTCTGGGATTCTGAGATTCAGTGCTCTGGGCTGGGGACAAGGTGAGGATGTGGCACAACTTGGATTTGATGCTCTGGGAGGGATTTTTCCAGCCTCAGGGATCCTGG
Source organism: Phylloscopus whistleri (assembly GCA_017589585.1). Classification (NCBI taxonomy): domain Eukaryota; kingdom Metazoa; phylum Chordata; class Aves; order Passeriformes; family Phylloscopidae; genus Phylloscopus; species Phylloscopus whistleri. The sequence goes on along the minus strand of JADMLD010000610.1, from coordinate 281,731 downwards.
GATTCTGTGGCTTCCCAACAAAGGCAGCAAACTCAGGTGTGAGCTCAGCTTGATCCTCTGCCACCTGCCCTTGTGCTCCTGGAAGTTGCAGCGAGCTGAAAATCTGCTTGAAGCTCCTCTAACAGACAAATGGAGGCTTAAAAACGATTCCTGTGTGGAAAGAGAAGTGGGGAAGGATGAGGTGGGAGTGTAATCCCCCCTCCTGGCCGGGGGCAGAGCAGCAGACTGCAAAATCCTCCTCCCAGTCACCATAATCCAATTATTGCCCTGCACTTTGGAACACTCCTGGCCAAGTTCCTGTGCTCCTGCTGGGAATTTGAACCTCTTGGAGGGCTCTGAGTTGGTGCAGATGCCACCCCCCTGCAGCTGTGGGTGTGCAGGAGCTCAGCGAGTCCATCTCCCACCTCTGGGGCTGCCTTTGGTTGCTCTAATTACAATTAATTAGCAGTGCAACTTCTTTAAAAGCTCCCCCCCAGGGCTTGGCTCTTTGGCTTGGCAGGGCAGCCCACCTGTGCCAGGGTGTGGAAAAAGCTCTGGAACGTTCTTTCCCTGTGCTGGGGAATCCCCAGGGCAGCCCCCAGTGCCTCTCCCAGGAACATCCCAGGGGGAGGTGTGGGCTCCAGGAGAGCAATTCGGGGCTGGGGAAGGAGCCCAAAGGCATCTTCTGTGTTTTATGGAGTCATTTTGGGTTGGGAAGGAGCTTAAATCTGATCCCACCCCACCCCTGCCCTGGCAGGGACACCTCCCACTGTCCCAGGCTCTGTCCCTGGAGCTGTCAATTTGAGCTCAGGGACACTTCTGCCTGATCTGTTAATTTAATTTTAGGAGGGTTTGGAGGCTTCTCTGCACCCCAGCTCAGACCTGCAGCTGGCTGAGCCTTTCAGGGCACAGCCCCAAAGCCAGAGGTGTTTCCTGGATGTGAAATCCCAGCTTGGTTTGGGTTGGGAGGGAGCTCAGGGGTCACCCCTGGCCTGGCCTTGGAGCTGGAAATGGTCCCTGCACTCAATGGTCACTTTGGGCTCTGGGAGAAACTGCTCAGTGTGCTCTGAATGTGCTCTCAGGTGCTTTTTTTGTTTTTGGTTTGTTTTGCAAAGAGGGGAAATCCCAAATCCTGCAGATTTGTGCCCCAAGTGGGATTTGCTGGAGTGCAGACACAAGCAGAACCCAGCACTGGAGATTCAGATTTGCTGCTTTTTTTTTCTGGGATTTCTGCTTCTCTGGCTCTGTTTGGAGCAGGAAGAACAGAGGGCCAGGAGCAGCTGGGACATTCAGTGCCGTTCCTGGAGTGTCTAAAACATCTCTGCTGGCACCAGGGGTGGGGTGTGGCTGGAGCTGTGCCCCAAAAGCAGCCTCAGTGGGACATAGAGCCAAGGCCTCCTCCCCTTTCCCCCCCCCTTTCCCCCCCCCCTTTCCCCCCCCCCTTTCCCCCCCCCTTTCCCCCCCCCTTTCCCCCCCCCTTTCCCCCCCCCTTTTCCCCCCCCTTCGCCCCCCTTCGCCCCCTTTTTCCCCCTTTTCCCCTTTTTTCCCCTTTCCCTGTGCTCCAGAGGTGAAGGGATGTGGGGAGGAGCAGCTCCCCAGGCTCAGCTCAGCTCCTGTGCCCTCCCTGCACACCTGAGCTTGGGGCTCTGGTGCCTCCAGGTGTTTGGGAAGGTTTGAGAGCTTTTCCCTTTCCCTTTTCTTTTCATCCCCCTTTTACCCCTTTTCAGTTCAGCACCAGCAGCTCTGAGTTCAGGGAGCAGCAGCAGCTCTGAGTTCAGGGCAGCAGCAGCAGCTCTGAGTTCAGGGCAGCAGCAGCAGCTCTGAGTTCAGGCAGCAGCAGCAGCTCTGAGTTCAGGGAGCAGCAGCAGCTCTGAGTTCAGGGCAGCAGCAGCTCTGAGTTCAGGGCAGCAGCAGCTCTGAGTTCAGGCAGCAGCAGCTCTGAGTTGAGGGAGCAGCAGCAGCTCTGAGTTCAGGGAGCAGCAGCAGCTCTGAGTTCAGGGCAGCAGCAGCAGCTCTGAGTTCAGGGCAGCAGCAGCAGCTCTGAGTTCAGGGCAGCAGCAGCAGCTCTGAGTTCAGGCAGCAGCAGCAGCTCTGAGTTCAGGGCAGCAGCAGCAGCTCTGAGTTCAGGGAGCAGCAGCAGCTCTGAGTTCAGGGCAGCAGCAGCTCTGAGTTCAGGCAGCAGCAGCTCTGAGTTGAGGGAGCAGCAGCAGCTCTGAGTTCAGGGCAGCAGCAGCAGCTCTGAGTTCAGGGCAGCAGCAGCAGCTCTGAGTTCAGGCAGCAGCAGCAGCTCTGAGTTCAGGGCAGCAGCAGCAGCTCTGAGTTCAGGGAGCAGCAGCAGCTCTGAGTTCAGGCAGCAGCAGCTCTGAGTTGAGGGCAGCAGCAGCTCTGAGTTGAGGGCAGCAGCAGCTCTGAGTTGAGGGAGCAGCAGCAGCTCTGAGTTGAGGGAGCAGCAGCAGCTCTGAGTTGAGGGAGCAGCAGCAGCTCTGAGTTCAGGGCAGCAGCAGCAGCTCTGAGTTGAGGGCAGCAGCAGCTCTGAGTTGAGGGAGCAGCAGCAGCTCTGAGTTGAGGGAGCAGCAGCAGCTCTGAGTTGAGGGAGCAGCAGCAGCTCTGAGTTGAGGGCAGCAGCAGCTCTGAGTTGAGGGAGCAGCAGCAGCTCTGAGTTGAGGGCAGCAGCAGCTCTGAGTTGAGGGAGCAGCAGCAGCTCTGAGTTGAGGGAGCAGCAGCAGCTCTGAGTTCAGGGCAGCAGCAGCAGCTCTGAGTTCAGGGCAGCAGCAGCTCTGAGTTCAGGGAGCAGCAGCTCTGAGTTGAGGGAGCAGCAGCAGCTCTGAGTTGAGGGAGCAGCAGCAGCTCTGAGTTGAGGGAGCAGCAGCAGCTCTGAGTTGAGGGCAGCAGCAGCTCTGAGTTGAGGGAGCAGCAGCAGCTCTGAGTTCAGGGCAGCAGCAGCAGCTCTGAGTTGAGGGCAGCAGCAGCAGCTCTGAGTTGAGGGCAGCAGCAGCAGCTCTGAGTTGAGGGAGCAGCAGCAGCTCTGAGTTGAGGGAGCAGCAGCAGCTCTGAGTTGAGGGCAGCAGCAGCTCTGAGTTGAGGGAGCAGCAGCAGCTCTGAGTTGAGGGAGCAGCAGCAGCTCTGAGTTGAGGGAGCAGCAGCAGCTCTGAGTTGAGGGAGCAGCAGCAGCTCTGAGTTGAGGGAGCAGCAGCAGCTCTGAGTTGAGGGCAGCAGCAGCAGCTCTGAGTTCAGGGCAGCAGCAGCAGCTCTGAGTTCAGGGCAGCAGCAGCAGCTCTGAGTTCAGGGCAGCAGCAGCAGCTCTGAGTTCAGGGCAGCAGCAGCAGCTCTGAGTTCAGGGCAGCAGCAGCAGCTCTGAGTTCAGGGCAGCAGCAGCTCTGAGTTGAGGGAGCAGCAGCAGCTCTGAGTTCAGGCAGCACCAGCAGCTCTGAGTTCAGGGAGCAGCAGCTCTGGGGGCACCAGCAGCTCTGGGTTCACCAGCATCTCTGAGTTCAGCAGCTCTGGTGGCTTTTCCTGCCCAGGCTGCCCTGCTGAGCTCCTGGAAAAGCTGCTCCAGGCTGGGCTGGCTCCCTGCCCTGCCCCAGTTTGGGATTTCCTGGTGGGGCTGCTCTGCTGTGCAGCTTTGGCACTCTGAGCCCTTCCCTGTCTGCTCTCCAGCTGCACAATTCCCAGGAATTTGGCAGCTGGGAAATGCTGACGTGCCCCAGCCCTGTGCCAGCTCCCCTGGCTGAAGGCAGGTGCTTGAGGTGAACTCAAACATGAATTTAATTCCAAAAACCCCTCTTGACAGCTCAGTGTGCAAAAAAAATCCTCCAGTTTGCTCTGTTTCGTGTGTGGCTCCTGAATTCTTGTGCTGTGTGGAGGAACCTTGTTAGATTATTGTGAAATTTGATGTTTTGCAGGGCTTTAGGGTCTGAAATTGCTGTTACAGTTTTCTTCACCATGATGGGTGAATGCACTTCAGGACTTCTCTACAAATCCATTTCCCACAGAGCCTGAACAGCCAGCCAGGAATGGTCTTAGGAATTAATTATCATAGCTAATAATTATCTCTTGCTGATAATTGGGACTTTCTGGTGTCACTTTTAGATTCCCTGTGCATCCCTGGGGTTGCTGTGATCCTGTCGGGTTTCTTGCAGCCTGAGGCTCGATTCCTGTGGGTTCTTCCAGCTCAGGATATCCTGTGATTCTCTGGAGCTGTTTATTCTCCACTTAGAGCTGGGCTGGCCCAGTGACTGCCTGGGGGGTTTGGAAGCTGCTGGGAGCTCAGGGCAGTCTCAGAATGGCCATGGTGACTTTTGCTTGGAGATGTTTTCCAGGGATCCTGAAATTTTCTGTTTGGAGAAGCCCTTCAGTGTCTTTATGGACAGATGATTGAAATGAAACATCTCAAATACAATTTGGAGGGCAGGGCTGGGTGGGATTTTGGGCAGGAATTGTTCCCTGAGAGGGTGGGAAGGGTGCTCAGAGGATCCCTGGCAGTGCCCAAGGCCAGGCTGGACACTGGGGCTGGGAGCAGCCTGGGGCAGTGGGAGGTGTCCCTGCCAGGGCAGGGGTGGCACTGGGGGGGCTCTGAGCTCCCTTCCCAAACCCAAACCCCTCTGGGATTCCATGACCTGACCCTGTCGTTGCTTTATTCACATTTCTGTGCCAGCAATGCTGACCCAGGCCCCACTGGCAGGTGACACTGAGGCTTCAGAACTTCCTGGAAAGGGAATCTTGGCAAGAAGAGCTGATTTGGGGATTTGAAGGTGCCCCAGGTTTGGTTTCTGGAGGCACAGGGGATTGACCCACAGCAGCCTCAGTGCCCACAGCAGCAACAATTCCCTGGTGGCAGCTCCAGGGACAGAGCCTGGGGCAGTGGGAGGTGTCCCTGCCAGGGCAGGGCTGGGCTGGGCTGGGCTTTGGGGTCCCTCCCCACCCCAACCATTCCAGGATTGATGTTTTCTGGTGAGCTGTGTCCTGTGGCACAGCAGGATTTTATTTATTTACACACAGTGACTGAAACAAAAGTGACTCAGGTGAAAGAGGGCAGAGAAGGGAGAAGGAACTCCAGGTGTATCTGTTCCTTAAAGGTTTTTCTGGTTTGTTGTCTCTTTAATCCTCGTCCCTGGTTCCTCTGGATCCCCAACCATTCCAGGACTGATGTTTTCTGGTGAGCTGTGTCCTGTGGCACAGCAGGATTTTATTTATTTAAAGACAGTGAGTAAAATAAAAGTGAATGAAGTGAAAGATCTGCCGTGGGATTGAGAAGGAACTTCAGGTGTATCTGTTACTTAAAGGTTCATCTGGTTTGTTGTCTCTTTAATCCTCATCCCTGGTTCCTCTGGATCCCCAACCATTCCAGGCTTGATGTTTTCTGGTGAGCTGTGTCCTGTGGCACAGCAGGATTTTATTTCTTTACACACAGTGACTAAAAAGTGACTCAGGTGAAAGATCTGATCTGGGATTGAAAGGGGCAGAAAAGGGAGAAGGAACTTCAGGTGTATCTGTTCTCTCAAGGTTTTTCTGGTTTGTTGTCTCTTTAATCCTCATCCCTGGTCCCTCTGGATCCCCAACCATTCCAGGATTGATGTTTTCTGGTGAGCTGAGCTTGGCTGTGTCCTGTGGCACAGCAGGATTTTATTTATTTACACACAGTGACTGAAAAAAACCAGGTGAAAGATCTGATCTGGGATTGCAAGGGGCAGAGAAGGAACTTCAGGTTTATCTGTTCTCTCAAGGTTTATCTGGTTTGTTGTCTCTTTAATCCTCATCCCTGGTCCCTCCGGACCAGCTGGTCTGGCTGCAGCTGGAGGTGTGAATTGCTCTGGGAGCTGATCTCAAACCTTTCCTGAGCAGCAGCAGCTGAGGTGTTCTCAGGGGAGCTGGAGACACTGCCTGGCCCCAGGGCTGGGCTTGCCCTGCAGGAGGAGCTTTGATCCTGGCTTAGCAAAGCCGGGCTGAGCCAGGACACGCTGGGGTCAGCCAGAGATCCATTCAGGGGGGGCAGAGCTCCAGGGTCTGGGCTTTGTTCCCTGAGATTGGTGTGATCTGGGAGGGTCTGGAACCACCTGGCTCTGGGAAACACAAAAACACGGGGACCACTCAGGGCAGGAGGGACCTGGAGGGGCTGGAGTGAGTCCAGGGCAGGGAATGGAGCTGGGAAGGGAATGGAGCCCCAGGAGAGGCTGAGGGAGCTGGGAAAGGGGCTGAGCCTGGAGAAAAGGAGGCTCAGGGGGGCCCTTGTGGCTCTGCACAACTCCCTGCCAGGAGGGGACAGCCAGGGGGGGTCGGGCTCTGCTCCCAGGGCACAGGGACAGGACAAGGGGAAATGGCCTCAGGCTGGGCCAGGGCAGGCTCAGCTTGGACAGCAGCAGGAATTTCCCCATGGAAAGGGAGCTCAGGCCTTGGAACTGCCCAGGGAGGTTTGCAGTGCCCAGCCCTGGAGGTGCCCCAGGAATTCCTGGAGGTGGCACTGAGTGCTCTGGGCTGGGGACAGAGTGGGGATGGGGCACAGCTGGGCCTGGATGGGCTGGGAGGGATTTTCCAGCCTGAGTGGTTCTGGATTCTGGGATTCTGTGATCCTGGAATGCTGAGATTCTGGGATTCTGGGATTCTGGGAACCTGGATTCCAAGATTCTGGGATCCTGGGGTTCTGGGATCCTGGGAACCTGGGTTTCTGAGATTCTGGGATTTTGGGTTCCTGGGATTCTGGGATTTACAGCTGGGATTTGATGGGCTGGGAGGGATTTTCCAGCCTGAGTGGTTCTGGATTCTGGGATTCTGCAATCCTGAGATTGTGGGATTCTGGGTTCCTGAGATTCTGGGTTTCTAAGATTCTGGGATTCTGGGAACCTGGGATTACAAGATTCTGGGATTCTGGGTTCCTGGGATTCCATGATTCTGGGATTCTGGGTGTCTTGAAATTCTGGGATTCTGAGATTCAGTGCTCTGGGCTGGGGACAAGGTGGGGATGGGGCACAGCTGGGACTGGATGGGCTGGGAGGGATTTTCCAGCCTGAGTGGTTCTGGATTCTGGGATTCTGGGATCCTGAGATTCTGGGATTCCAAGATTCTGGGTTTCTTGGATTCAGAGATTCAGTGCTCTGGGCTGGGGACAAGATGAGGATGGGGCACAGCTTGGATTTGATGCTCTGGGAGGGATTTTCCAGCCTCAGGGATCCTGGGATGTTGTGCAAATCCCAAATTCAGAATCCCAAATCCTGAATCCCAGACCCCACATCTCTGAATATTTTCTTTTTTTTTTTTTTTTTTTTTTTTTTCCCTTTTTTTTTTTTTTTTTTTTTGTGAATAATTTTGGGAACAAATTTGGGGATTTTGGGCACAATTCCTTCCTGGAAAGGGCTGGCACAGCTGCCCAGGGCAGGATTGGAAAGGATGTGACACTTGGGGAACATCAGTGCTGGGGGATGGGGCTGCACTTGCTGATCTCCAGGGGCTGTTCCAGGATTCCAGGAATCTCCTGGAGAGCAGAGGCCCCTGGCAGAGCAGCCCAGGAGGATCTGCAGGGCTGGCAGGTGGCCAGAGCTGTCCAGCCTCACCCTGCTGAGCTCGGGGACAGCTCAGAGCCCCGTGGCAGGAGGATCTGGGGAGGGTTCCTGGGGCAGGGGAGCACGCAGGGACAGAACCCAGCAGCTTCTCTGCCCTCTGAGCTGGGGGAATTTGTCCTTCACTCCCAATCTGGGGTTGACAAATTCCTGGATTCTGCTGCTGCTGCAGCCTGAGGAGCCCTGAGGAACACAGAGCCCTGGAGGAACATCTCAGGGAGGGTTTGGGGTGGTGGAAATGCCCTCAGTTCCCTGTGGATGGAAAACACTCAGGGAGGGGTTGGGGTGGTGGAAATGCCCTCAGTTCCCTGTGGATGGAAAAGACTCAGGGAGGGTTTGGGGTGGTGGAAATGCCCTCAGTTCCCTGTGGATGGACTCTGAGCTTCTCTCCTCTCCTGATTTTACCACCTGCAGTGGAAAAGGTTGAAAGCACAGGTGGAAATGGAGATCTCCTGAATTTCTGGTTTTGCCTGGGCTGGTGGTGCAGGGTGAGCTGCAAACACCTCAGCTCTGCATCCTCCTGCTGTGCTGCCCGAGGTCACAGCAGAGCTGGGGTCAGCCCCTGGGGCTGCAGCAGTGCAAACAAACCCCACTGAGATCCTACAGAGCAGCTGAGCTCTCTGGGCTGAGCCTAAGTCAGGCCTGGGATGGAAACTGCTCCTTTTCTCCCTGCAGAGTCACCCTGGGGTTTGTGCTGAGCTCTGGGCTGAGCCTAAGTCAGGCCTGGGATGGAAACTGCTCCTCTTGTCCTGCAGAGTCACCCTGGGGTTTGTGCTGAGCTCTCTGGGCTGAGCCTAAGTCAGTCAGGCCTTTGCCAGCAGCTCAGAAGCTGCTGATTCAGAGGGAAAGGAGGCATTTCCTGCCCATCCCCCCTGGCCTGAAACATCCCAGTGAGATGTGGTGAGTGGCAGCTGCCTCTGCTGCAGCTGCACTGCTGCAGCTGCACTGCTGCCTGGCACTGCCCCCGCAGGGATCCCAGGAGCTGCACTTGAACAAAAACCCCATTTCCATCGGGAATTTGTGTGTGCAGAGAATTCCAGGCAGCCCCAGCAGTGGCAAAGCCCCGTTTCCTTCAGCTTTAACACCTCCAGCCACCCTGCTCAGGAGCTGCTTTGGTGCCTTGGGGTTGAGCTTTGGTGTTTTTCAGACTCTGCTGCCCAGGGTGCAGCTCTGAGCTCACACTCAGGGTCACTCAGCTCTGCACACAGCAGGGACACAAAACAAATCCTGCTCCTGCTGCACACCAAGGACACCTGGGACAAGTGTTCAGCCCCAAAGCACAAACAGGGGGGGCTGGAGGGAGGAACAGAAGGATGGGACTGCAGAACCCAAAGCTGTAATTGGACAATTGAACCCCAAAATGCAAATGGACCCAAACTGATCAAAGTGTGAGACCTCGTGACATTTTGTGTCCATTCTGGGTCCATTCTGGGTCCATTCTGGGTCCATTCTGGGTCCATTTCGTGACCATTTTGTGTCCATTTTATGCCCATTTTGGATCCATTTCATGACCATTTCGGGTCCATTTTGTGATAATTTTGGGTCCATTTTGGGTCCATTTTGTGTCCATTTTGGTTCTATTTTGGATCCATTTTTTAACCATTCTGTGACCGTTTTTTGTCCATTTTGGGACCATTTTGAGTCCATTCTGTGACCATTTTGGGTCCATTTGGGGTCCATTCTGGGTCCATTTTGTGTCCATTTTGTGTCCATTTTGGGTCCATTTTGGGTCCATTTTGTGACCGTTTGTGATAATTTTAGGTCCATTCTGTGACCATTTCGTGACCATTTCGTGTCCATTTCGTGACCATTTTGGGTCCATGTTGTGACCATTTCGTGACCATTCTGTGACCCTTTTGTGACCATTTTGGGTCCATTCTGTGACCATTCTGTGTCCACATTGGGTGCAGCCCTGCCCAGGCTCTTGTCCTGCCCAAGGTGGACCCCAAAAACCTTTTAATAAATCTCTGCTTTATTCCCTGAGCTCTGCCCACTCTCTGCTCCAGCTCAGCCCTCCTCAGGCAGCAGTTCCAGCTGCAGGATTTGGGGTTTTTTTGTGTTTTACATTTGTATCCCATTCCCACTGAAGCTCCTGGCTGGGGAGTGTTTCACTCTGAGGGCAGCACACTGGAAATAAAACAGAAAATTGCCCTGAGTGAAATCCTTTAATCAATCTCTGGAAGCTCCCAGCTCCTCCAGGGGTGCTGGGGAGGATCTGCAGCTCTCCCTGGGCCTGTCCTTGGAGAAGTCCAAGCTGTTAAATGGAATTTTTTTTGGTGCAGCTGAATGGAAATTCAAGGAGTGACTCCCTCTTCCATCTGCTCTTGCTTTGCCAGGTCCTGGAGAAATATCCCAACACCCCCATGAGCCATAAAGAGATCCTGCAGGTCATCCAGAAGGAAGGACTCAAGGAGATCAGGTGAGTTGAGTAAAGCAGGAAAAACCCAACTGGGGCTGTTAAACCCCAACTCCTGAGGAGTTTTGGGGCTGAGATGTTGCAGCTTTGGGGTCACAAACACCTCCCAAGTGCTTTTTCCCTGGGCTCATCCCTGATTCCCAGGTGTGCAGCTCTTTTATAGAATAACCCAGCCCCCAGGGGCTTCAGGAAAACACAACAATTTTTAATTTTTCTTAAAAAAAAAGAAGTGAATGGTCACTAGAGCAATACTCAGGGAGTGACAGAGGAGCCTGAGTTGAAGGTTCTTGTGTAGAAAACTGAGCTCTTGGTGCTGCTGTGCTTTGGGTCCATTTTGGGACCATTTTGTGTCCATTTTGTGTCCATTTTGTGACCATTTTGTTTCCATTTCGTGACCATTTTTTACTATTTTGTGTCCATTTTGTGACCATTTTTTACCATTTTGTGACCATTTTCTGACCATTTAGTGTCCATCCCTGAGCAGGGATCCAGATGAGGTTCTGCTGTTTTCTGAGAGCTGAGGGAAAAAGAGGGGCAGGGAGAGGCTGGGCTGGGCCTGCTTATCCATTCTGCAATTAAGCAGCCATCCTAAATTGGGCTTAATTACCTCTTCCACTCCCCTTTGCCAGCTGCATCCAGCAATGCAAGGAAACAGTCGAGGGCCAAGTGCAGGAGTTGCACTGGTGCCAGGGGAGCTGAGGGAGGCACAGGGATGTTGGAAATGCAGGAGTTGTACTGGTCAGACTGGGGGGCACTGGTCAGACTGGAGGAGCTCACTGGTCAGACTGGGGGAGCTCACTGGTCAGACTGGACGGGCTGGTCCTGGGAACCATCTCAGGCTCTGGAGCCAGGCTGGGAGAGCTGGGGGTGCTCACCTGGACAGGAGAAGCTCCAGGGAGAGCTCAGGGGCCTGAAGGGGCTCCAGGAGAGCTGGAGAGGGGCTGGGGACAAGGGACAGAGGGACAGGAGCCAGGGAATGGCTCCCAGTGCCCCAGGGCAGGGCTGGCTGGGATTTGGGGCAGGAATTGTTCCCTGGCAGGGTGGGCAGGCCCTGGCACAGGGTGCCCAGAGGATCCCTGGCAGTGCCCAAGGCCAGGCTGGACACTGGGGCTGGGAGCAGCCTGGGACAGTGGGGAGGTGTCCCTGCCAGGGCAGGGGTGGCACTGGGGGGGCTCTGAGCTCCCTTCCCACCCAAACCACTCTGGGATCCTGTCAGCCCAAGGTGCTGCTGCCTGCCATGGCTCCGGGCTGGGCTTCTGACTCTCAGCAGACAAATCCTGGGGGATGCAGATCCGGGGGGTGAAAGGGAAAAACTGAGCCCTGGGGAGAGCCCAGAGCCCCTGGCAGGGCCTGGAGGGGCTCCAGGAGAGCTGGAGAGGGGCTGGGGACGAGGGCTCGGTGTCTGAACCGCTCAGAACCTGGGGATTCGTGGTGGAATCCAATAAATAATAACATAAATTAATAATGGTATCAATCAATAATAAAATCAATAAATAATAAAATTAATAAATAATAAAATCAATAAATCATAACACAAATAAATAGGAACATAAATAATAACAGTGAATAATAACATAAATTAATAATGATATCAATAAATAATAAAATCAATCAATAATAACAGAAATAAAGAATAACACAAATAAATAAGAGCATAAATACATAAGAACATAAATAATAACATCAGTGAATAATTACATAAATAAACAGTAACGTCAATTAATAATAGCACCAATAAATAATAGCATAAATTAATAATGTCAAATTAATAACATAAATTAATAATGATATCAATAAATAATAAAATCAACAAATAATAACATACATAAATAAGAACACAAATAAATCATAACATAAGTAAATAAGAACATAAATAATAACATCAGTGAATAATTACATAAATGAACAATAACATCAATTGATAATAGCACCAATAAATAATAACATCAATAAATAATAACATAAATAAATAAGAACACGAATAAATCATAACATAAATAAATAAGAACATAAATAATAACATCAGTGAATAATTACATAAACAGTAACATCAATTGATAATAGCACCAATAAATAATAGCGTAAATTAATAATGACATAATAATAACATAAATTAATAATGATATCAATAAATAATAAAATCAACAAATAATAACAGACATAAATAAGAACACAAATAAATCATAAGTAAATAAGAACATAAATAAGAACATCAGTGAATAATTACATAAGTAGACAATAACATCAATTAATAATAGCACCAATAAATAACAACATCATTAAATAATAACACCAATAAATAATAGTGTAAATTAATAATGACATAAATTAATAACATAAATTAATAGTAACATCAATAAATAATACCATAAATAAATAATAACACAAATGAGTAATAACATAAATAAATAATTACATCAATAAATAATATAATAAATAAATAATAACATAAATGATAACATAAATAAATAGTAACACCAATAAATAATAGCGTAATTAATAATAACATCAATAACATCAATAAATAACATCAATAAATAAGAACAAATAAATAATTACATCAATAAATAATGACATCAATAAATAATAACAAATAAATAACATAAATAAATAATATCAATTAATAATAACATCAATAAATAATCACATCTATAAATAATAACATAAATAATAGCACAAATAAATAATAACATCAATAAATAATAACACAAGTAAATAATAACATCAATAATCACATCGATGAATAATAGCATCAATAAATAATAACATTAATAATAACATAAATTAATAACAACATCAATAAATAATTACATCAATAAATAATAACAAATAAATAACATACATAAATAATATGAATTTATAACATCAATAAATAATAACATAAATTAATAATGACATAAGTAATGAGATAAATTAATAATGACATCAGTAAATAACGACATCAATAAATAATAACAAATAATAACACAAATTAATAATAACATCAATTAATGACATAAATAATGAGATAAATAGATAACAACATAAATAAATAAAGAACAACATCAATAAATAATAACATAAAAAATGACATCAATAAATAACAACGGAAATAAATAATAACATCAATAAATAATCACACCAATAAATAATCACATCAGTAAATAATGCAAATTAATAATAAAATAAATATTCACATCAATAAATAATGCCATCAATAAATAATGCCATCAGTAAATAATTCCAAGCAGAGGGCAGGAGGTCGGTGTGGGATGTGCCGGTGCAGGCAGAGCTCTGCACACGGAGGTTGGGCTGTTGGTGTTGGCAGAGCATCGAACACAATTCCTGTGTGCCAGGGAAACTCCTCCTGCAGAGGGGATTGCAGAGTGAGGGTGGGAGGGGGTTGTAAAGTGATTGTAGGGTGATTGTAGGGTGATTGTAAAGTGATTGTAGGGTGATTGCAAGGTGTTTGTAGGATAATTGTAGGGTGATTGTAAAGTGATTGTAAGGTGATTGTAGGATGATTGTGAGGTGATTGCAAGGTGATTGTAGGATGATTGTGAGGTGATTGTAGGGTGATTGTGAGGTGATTGTAAGGTGATGGTAAGGTGATGGTAAGATGATTGCAAGGTCATTGTAAGGTGATTGTAGGATGATTGCAAGGTCATTGTAAGGTGATTGTAGGGTGATTGCAAGGTGATTGTAGGGTGATTGTAAGGTGATGGTAAAGTGATTGCAGGGTGATTGCAAGGTGATTGTAGGATGATTGCAAAGTGACTGCAAGGTGATTGCAAGGTGATCGCAAGGTGATTGCAAAGTGACTGCAAGGTGATCGCAAGGTGATTGCAAGGTGATTGTAAGATGATTGTAGGATGATTGTAAGGTGATTGTAAGATGATTGCAAAATGATTGTAAGATGATTGTAGGGTGATTTTAAGGTGATTGCAAGGTGATTGTAGGGTGATTGTAGGATGATTGTAAAGTGATTGTAGGATGATTGTAAGATGATTGCAAGGTGATTGTAAGATGCTTGCAAGGTGATTGCAAGGTGATTGCAAGGTGATCACCTCCAGAGCTCCAACAGTGATAGACCTTTAATTACAGCCGTTAATTAGCCCAACTTGTGGTGTCCTCCAGGCTGATCCCCATGCCCAGGTTCCTCCTGGGACACTGCTCCAGCTGTGGCCCTGCACCCACCCCTGCTCTGGAGGCACCCAGCAGCTGCAGGAACCCCCCCAAAATCCTGATTTGCAGCCCTGGGGGTGCTGCTGTGGCAGGGTTGGTGCAGGCTGTGAGGGATCCCGGGGCTGTGGGGAACGCCCCAAATGTGCCCTGATTTGGGTTCTTGGGAAACCCAGGGAATTCCACTGGGAATTTGGGGTGCAGGGCTGCTGTGTTCCCTGCAATGCTGAGCTGAGAGTGCTGCTGTACTGTTAATTAAATTTTAAACTAAACTCCAAACCTTCCTTTACTTACTGACACCAGCTCTTATTTTTAAAACCCTTCAAAATCCTCCATTTATTTAAAACCGAATTTGCATTTCTACCTCGTGCCTGTGTAGATTTATGTATTTTAGCTCCTCTAAAAGTCCTGATTCAATCCTCACCTTTTTGGGCACCATGTGGCCCAGGGGTGGGATTCACCCTCCAGCAGTGCTGAGGGGGGAGAAGGAGTGAGGAAGTTCTTACTCCAAGGTGTTTCCACCTGGGGAACACCCCCAGGGGCTTCCACCAGGGTGAAGGTGGCAGAGAAAAATTCCAGGCTGGAGCACCTGGCAGCTTCATCCTCCCTCCCCTGGGATCCCAAAACCCTGGGGTCATGGTGGTCGTGGTGGGAAAGGGGGGAAGGGTTTGTTTTTGGATTGTTTTTATGCCAAAGTTGTTAAAGGGGTGTTTCTCTCCTTTTTTTGGGCTGCACTGCACCTGCAGAAGGTAAGACCAGACCCAGTGCTGCTGCTGCTGCTGCTCGTTGCCAGCTCTTCCTCTCCTTAACCCTGCTGTTCCCTAATCCCCTGCTCGCTGGTGTAACCCCTGAGTAACCCTTGAGTAACCCCTGGGGCTTTGGGAGCTCCCTGCTGCCTGTGTCCCTGTCCCTGCTGCCTGTCTGGGGCCGGGTGTGCATGCGGGGTTGGTGCTGCTTGTCTGGGGCTCTGCACGCCGGGGAAAAAACCCCTCAGCTGGCAGGGGAGCTGCTGCCCTCACCCTGCTCCTGGCACTGCCAGCCCCAGGGCAGAGCTGCTGGGCCACGGGAGAGGGGGAAGATCCACAGGAAAAAGGGGGATTCTCCCTTGGGGTGGAGTCCTGACCTGGGGGAGAGGGGAGCTCTGGAGGAAAAAGGGGAATTCTCACTTGGGGTGAAGCCCTGACCCAGGAAGCTCCAAAGGAAGAAGAGGGGAATTCTCCCCTGTGAGCCCTGACCCAGAGGAGAGGGGGAAGCTCTTCCAGAGGAAAAAGTGAGGAATTCTCCCCTGGGCTGAAGCCCTGACCGAAGGGAGAGGGGGAATCTCCAGAGGAAAAAGTGGGGAATTGTCCCATGGGATGAAGTCCTGACCCACCAGAGTGGGGGAGGTTCCAGAGGAAAAGTGAGGAATTCTCCCCTGGGGTGAAGCCCCTGACCTGGGAAGCTCCAGAGGAAAAGTGGGGAATTCTTGCCTGGGGTAGAGCCCTGACCCAGAAAGCTCCAGAGTAAAAATGGGGAATTCTTGCCTGGGGTAGAGCCCTGACCCAGGAAGTTCCAGAGGAAAAAGTGGGGAGTTCTCCCCTGGGTTGGAGCTCTGACTCAGGGGAAAGGGGGGAGCTCTTCCAAAGGAAAAAGTGGGGAATTCTCCCTTGGGGTGAAGCCCTGACTCAGGAAACTCCAAAGGAAAAAGTGGGGAATTCTCCCCCTGGGGTGAAGCCCTGACCCAGGAAGCTCCAGAGGAAAAGTGGGGAATTCTCCCTTGGGGTGAAGGCCCTGACCTGGGAAGCTCCAGAGGAAAAAGGGGAATTCTCCCCTGGGGTGGAGCCCTGACCCAGGAAGCTCCAGAGGAAAAAGTGGGGAATTCTCCCTTGGGGTAGAGCCCTGACCCAGGAAGCTCCAGAGGAAAAGTGGGGAATTCTTGCCTGGGGTGGAGCCCTGACCTGGGGGAGAGAGGGAAGCTCCAGAGGAAAAAGGGGAATTCTCACTTGGGATGGAGCCTTGAATCAGGAGGCACCAGGGGAAAAAGGGGAATTGTCCCCTGGGGTGAAGCCCTGACCCAGGAAGCTCCAGAGGAAAAGTGGGGAATTCTCCCTTGGGGTGAAGGCCCTGACCTGGGAAGCTCCAGAGGAAAAAGGGGAATTCTCCCCTGGGGTGGAGCCCTGACCCAGGAAGCTCCAGAGGAAAAAGTGGGGAATTGTCCCATGGGATGAAGCCCTGACCCACAAGAGAGGGGGAGGTTCCAGAGGAAAAAGTGGGGAATTCTCCCCTGGAGTAGAGTCCTGACTCAGGGGAGAGGGGAATCTCCAGAGGAAAAGTGAGGAATTCTCCCCTGGGGTAGAGCCCTGACCTGGGGGAGAGGGGGGAGCTCCAGAGGAAAAAGTGGGGAATTCTCCCTTGGGCAAAGTCGTGCCTGTGGCAGCTGGATCTGATCTGGGCAATGAGGTGTGACAGGATTGCTGAGGTGGCTTTGGAGCTCCCCTTGGCACTGCTGTGCCCTCCCTGGGGACAGGGCAGGGCATTCCCAAGGGCTTTTCCCAGTCTGGCAGCTCGCTGTGCCTGCAGGATCCCGGGATCTGCTGGGAGAGCAGTCACCCTGGGAGAGAGAAATCCCCTGGGATGAGCTGGGACAGGGCTGGGAGGTCCAAATCCATCCCCAGGGGAGCCAGCAGGGAAGGGCTTGGTCCCACTTTGGTTTGAGAAATGGAAAAGTCACCTCAGTCCCTGAGGCCTTGGAGCAGGACTGGGGGGAACAGGAAGGCCAGGGGGATTCCAGGGGGAGAAAGGATTCCAGAGTGATTGCAGTGGGAGAAAGGATGATCCAGGGGGATTCCAGTGGGATTGCGGTGGAGAAGGGATGGTCCAGAGGGATGATCCAGAGGCAGAAAGGATGATCCAGAGGGATTGCAGGGGGAGAAGGGATTCCAGAGGGATGGCAGGGGAAGAAAGGATGGTCCAGAGGGATTCAGAGGGAGAAGGGATGATCCTGAGGGATTCAAGAGGGATCACACCCTGGGAAGGGGTCCTGCAGCCCATTCCCCCCCTTCCCCAGCAGCCCTTGGAGCAGTGAGCTCTCCTCACCACAACCCTCATTTCCCACCCAAAGCCCTTTCCCCTGCTCGGTCTGAGCAAGCTCTGAATATGGAGTTTAACATCCCGTGGAAACTGAAATTTGGGAATTCTGGGAGGGAGCCCACGGTGTTGGGTGGGTCAGGGGCATCCTCAGCTGGGAACAGCAGTTCCTTGTGCCTCGGGGTGGCCTCAGAGCTGCCTCTTCCCTTCAAACCCCTCCAGACTCAGGTTTAGCCCTTCCAGCAGCCACAGGAAATCAGGAATTGTGCCTGTCCTGCCAGCACAGGGACTGTCACCTGCTGGAGACCCCCTTGGGAGCAGTTTGCCACCTCCCTAGGGAAAGGGTGCATGTGGAAAATGGTGATTTTCAGAACAGAATAAAAATTTACAGGTCATCAAAACCCCCTGTTCAGGCAAAAACGTAAAAAAAAAAAAATACAATTTATGTGGAGCCCGCAGGTTTGTGAATTGCAGAGATCTCTTAAGTTGGTTATTTTTAGCTGGATTAGAGGGGAATCTTTCCTAATCCACCACTTTCTGTGGCAGGCAGCACCAGCTTGACCTAAGCCCTGTGTCCAGCCTGGCCTTGGGCACTGCCAGGGATCCAGGGGGCAGCCACAGCTGCTCTGGGAATTCCAGCCCAGCCAGGAATTGTTCCTCACCTTCCCATCCCTCCCTTCTGGGCTGTGAATTTGCAGCTGCAGCTGCTCCTCTTTACCCACTCTGCACTTTGCTGCTGGTAATGACTGTCCCAGAAGTGCAAGAGTAATTAAAATGTTAATGGAACTCCAGCCCTGAAAGGGTAACTTCAGTGCTCTCAGCTCGTACCTAGAGATGAAAAATCACCTTGTGCCCAGTGTCAGTCAGGGAATGATGGGGAATTGTCTGATTGGCATCTTTAAAAATCATCTGTGTCTTAAATACCAGGAGGGAGCTGGCTCACAGCATTCCTGATTTGGTGTGGATTTGTCTCTGGAGCCCATCCAGTGCCACCTCCCACTGTCCCAGGCTGCTCCCAGCCCCAGTGTCCAGCCTGGGTGGGTCCAGAACTTGGGGAGAGAGAAAATAATGAGGCTGTGAGTGGAGATTCTTTGCAGGAGTTTGTCCTGAGTGAAGGAAAGGATCCCTCTCTCTCTCTCTCTGGGATGTGCTGGGAAAACCATCAATGAAAGGGTTAAATTCCCTCAGATTACTTCCTAGAATCCCAGAGTAGTTTGGGTTGGAAAGGACCTTAAATCCCATCCCATCCCACCCCTGCCATGGCAGGGACCCCAAATCCCCCCCAGTGTCACCCCTGCCCTGGCAGGGACACCTCCCACTGTCCCAGGCTGCTCCCAGCCCCAGTGTCCAGCCTGGCCTTGGGCACTGCCAGGGCTCCAGGGGCAGCCACAGCTCCTCTGGGCACTTTTCCCACCCTGCCAGGGAACAATTCCTGCCCCAAATCCCAGCCAGCCCTGCCCTGGGGGCACTGGGAGCCATTCCCTGGCTCCTGTCCCTCTGTCCCTTGTCCCCAGCCCCTCTCCAGCTCTCCTGGAGCCCCTTCAGGCCCTGGAGTCTCCCTGGATCCTCCTCCTGTCCAGGCTGAACCATTTTTTGGTTTTTGGGATTCACTCCAGCTGAACCTTGGCTGGAATTTGCCAAGCTGGGAGGGGTGGATTTGTCACTCCCTGGTTTTTCTCAGGCTGGGGTCCCCAGGGGATGAGGATCACAGCTCAGCTGTGGGGGAAATGAAACGGCCAAAAACTCCCAGAGCCAATGAGCTGGGAGCTGCCCAGTTCTCCCACCAGAGATCCCAGGGAGGAGAGCTCAGTTGGGGCTGTGCTGAGCCCGGGAGTCAACCCAGGTTCCTTTGTCCAGTTTGGGATCTCGTGTCCAGTCTGAGGTTCCTGTGTCCAGTTTGGAGGTTCCTGTGTCCAGTTTGAGTTCCTTTTTCCTGTTTGGGGTTCTCGTCTCCATTTTGGGGTTCCTGTGTTCAGCTTGAGGTTTCTGTGCCCAGTTTGGAAGTTCCTGTGTCCAGTTCAGGGTTTCCTGTGTCCAGTTTGGGGGTTTTGTGTCCAGTTTGGGTTCCTGTCTCCAGTTTGGGGTTCCTGTCTCCAGTTTGGGGTTCCTCAGTCCAGTTTGGGTTCCTGTGTCCAGTTTGGGGTTCCCGTGTCCATTGTGGGTTCCCGTGTCCAGTTTGGGTTCCTCTGTCCAGTTTGGGGTTCCCGTGTCCAGTTTGGGGTTCCTGTGTCCAGTTTGGGTTCCTGTGTCCAGTTCAGGGTTCCTGTGTCCAGTTCAGGGTTCCTGTTCCCAGTTTGGGTTCCTGTGTCCAGTTTGGGGTCCCGTGTCCAGTTTGGGGTTTCTGTGTCCAGTTTGGAGTTTCCAGAGGAGGAAAGCTTTAGGAATGATGGTCCTGCCGAGATTTCATTCCTGGTGGAGCTCCAGAGTTGTCTCTGGCCCCGTGTGAGGTACCTGGATTGGTGCTGGTGCCGTTTCACTCACAGCTCGGGGCCCTGCCCGGCCTCTCCTCCCTCCCCACCCTGGAGCTTCCCCAGGCTGAGAGGGATTCTGTGAGATCCCTGCTGCTCCACGGGCTCGGAGGGGCTGGGAAAAGCATCAGATCATCAAATCCCAGAGGGGTTTGGGAAGGGAGCTCAGAGCCCCCCCAGTGCCACCCCTGCCCTGGCAGGGACACCTCCCACTGCCCCAGGCTGCTCCCAGCCCCAGTGTCCAGCCTGGCCTTGGGCACTGCTAGGGATCCTCTGGGCACCCTGTGCCTGGGCCTGCCCACCCTGCCAGGGAACAATTCCTGCCCCAAATCCCAGCCAGCCCTGCCCTGGGGCACTGGGAGCCATTCCCTGGCTCCTGTCCCTCTGTCCCTTGTCCCCAGCCCCTCTCCAGCTCTCCTGGAGCCCCTTCAGGCCCTGCCAGGGGCTCTGAGGTCCCCCCTGAGCCTCCTTTTCTCCAGGCTCAGCCCCTTTCCCAGCTCCCTCAGCCTCTCCTGGGGCTCCATTCCCTTCCCCAGCTCCATTCCCTGCCCTGGACACGCTCCAGCCCCTCCAGGTCCTGTTTCCACAAACGGTGCCCAGGATCTGAGCAGCCTCAGCAGGGCCAGCTCAGGGCTTTGATCACATTTTCACATTTTTCATCAGGAAAAGTTCTTTACCAACACTGACCTGATGTTTGTTGCTGAAGCAGATCTGCTGCTGGTGTTGATGAACAAGATGGAGCCTGTGCTTTGGGACAGGGGGAAATTCCATAAAATCCCTGATTGGATTTGGGGCCTGCATTGCAATTACCTGATCAATCACCCCTGGCTGTCCCCTCCTGGCAGGGAGTTGTGCAGAGCCACAAGGGCCCCCCTGAGCCTCCTTTGCTCCAGGCTCAGCCCCTTTCCCAGCTCCCTCAGCCTCTCCTGGGGCTCCATTCCCTGCCCTGCCCTGGACTCACTCCAGCCCCTCCAGGTCTCTCCTGTCAGAGCTGCCCCAGCACTGGAGGTGCCCCAGCAGTGCCAGCACAGGGGACAGCACTGCCCTGGCCCTGCTGCCACTCCAGGGCTGGGAGCTGAGCCCCACCTGAGCTTTGGGAGGTGAGGACTTCCCCCCGAGGCTCTGACCCTGCTGTCCCTGCCCTGGGGACACCAATAAATCCATCCCTGCCCCGATTCTCAGAGCAGCGCGCCTTGCACGAATTTCTGCTCCAGCACCAAAACCTTCTGTGGTTCAAAACCCAAACAACAAATCCTGTTGCAGCCTCCTGCTTTTCCTCCTCTGCCCGGCTAGCATCTGCAGGAGAAACTGGCAACAAGGTCTTTCTGGGTCTTGAAAGGGGGGTGGGGTACAGGAGCCTTACCAGAGCTTCTAGGGAGGATTTTCTTGGCAGCATGTAGCAGCTAGTAGCACCACTGAACTTTGGAGGGTGTTGATTAGACAGGGTTTATTTGGGGGTCCCACACCAGGGGGGAGCGGCCTGGCTCCCACAGGGGAGAGGGGAGAAGGGGGAAAGGAGAGAGAGGGCAAGAGCAAGTGAGAGCAAGAGCCCAAGAGAGACCAAGAGAGACCAAGAGGCTTGCCCCCTCTCATCTTTAGCTTAAATAGCTTTTTTCAGCCAGGGGGCAGACCCAAGGCTTGGACCAGTGGGATACTGAGGGTAGGAGGGGTCAGGTAACAAAGGGGTTACAATGAATGACAATCTTAGGGGGGTGGTTTACAACAACATGGTAATGAACTGTACATGTTGGGGGGAGAACAGAACCATTGAGGAAAAATCAATTACCGCAAAATCCCACCCGAGGCTGGGCTGTGGGGCTGCGTGGGGGTCCCCAGGAGGACGGGGGGCACGCTGACGGGGGTCTCTCTGCAGCGGGACGTCCCCCCTGGCCTGCCTGAATGCCATGCTGCACACCAACTCCCGCGGCGAGGAGGGCATCTTCTACAAGGTCCCCGGCCGCATGGGCGTCTACACCCTCAAGGTGAGTGCCAGGCCCGGGGGCAACTGCTCCCAGAGGGGTTAGGTTGGGTTGGGTGGGAAAGCCCCATGGGATCGAGCCCGAGCTGTGCCCCGTCCCCAGCTTGTCACCAAGTCCTTCCCTGGACACCTCCAAACCTCTCTGGTCCTCTGGACACCTCCAAACCTCTCCCTGGTTCTCTGGACACCTCCAAACCTCCCTGGACACCTCCAAACCTTCTTGGTCCTCTGGACACCTCCAAACCTCTCTCTGGTCCCCTGGACACCTCCATGCCTCCCTGGTCCTCTGGACACCTCCAAACCTCCCTGGACACCTCCAAACCTCCCTGGTCCTCTGGACACCTTCAAGCCTCCCTGGTCATTTCCAAGCCTATTCTTAAAGAAATTCCTTCTGGTGTCCAGATTATCCAGGATAATCCTAAAAGGGGATTGTTCCTCACCTTCCCATTCCTCCCTTCTAGGCTGCAGATGCTCCTCTTTTCCTTTCCTTCCCTGGACACCTCCAAACCTCTGCCTGGTCCTCTGGACACCTTCAAGCCTCCCTGGTCATTTCCAAACCCTTTCTTAAAGAAATTTCTCCTGGTGTCCACATTATCCAGGATAATCCCAAAAGGGGATTGCTCCTCACCTTCACATCCCTTCCTTCTGAGCTGTGAAGGCGCAGCTGCAGCTGCTCCTCTTTACCCACTCTGCACTTTGCTGGTGGTAATGACTGTCCCAGAAGTGCAAGAGTAATTAAAATGTTAATGAAACTCCAGCCCTGAAAGGGTAACTTCAGTGCTCTCAGCTTGTACCTAGAGGTGGAAAATCACCTTGTGCCCAGTGTCAGTCAGAGGGGGAACGATGGGGAATTGTCTGATTGGTTCTTTAAAAAACAGCTGTGTCTTAAATACCAGGAGGGAGCTGGCTCACACCATTCCTGATTCGGTGTGGATTTGTCTCTGGAGCCCATCCAGTGCCACCTCCCACTGTCCCAGGCTGTTCCCAGCCCCAGTGTCCAGCCTGGCCTTGGGCACTGCCAGGGATCCTCTGGGCACCCTGTGCCAGGGCCTGCCCACCCTGCCAGGGAACAATTCCTGCCCCAAATCCCAGCCAGCCCTGCCCTGGGGCACTGGGAGCCATTCCCTGGCTCCTGTCCCTCTGTCCCTTGTCCCCAGCACCTCTCCAGCTCTCCTGGAGCCCCTTCAGGCCCTGCCAGGGGCTCTGGGCTCTCCCCAGGGCTCAGTTTTTCCCTTTCACCCCCTGGATCTGCATCCCCCAGGATTTGTCTGCTGAGAGTCAGAAGCCCAGGCCGGAGCCTTCGCAGGCAGCAGCACCTTGGGCTGACAGGATCCCAGAGTGGTTTGGGTGGGAAGGGAGCTCAGAGCCCCCCCAGTGCCACCCCTGCCCTGGCAGGGACACCTCCCACTGCCCCAGGCTGCTCCCAGCCCCAGTGTCCAGCCTGGCCTTGGGCACTGCCAGGGATCCTCTGGGCACCCTGTGCCAGGGTCTGCCCACCCTGCCAGGGAACAATTCCTGCCCCCAAATCCCCCCCAAATCCCCTTTTCCTCTTTGCAGCCATTCCCCGTGTCCTGCCCCTCCATCCCCCATGTTTGGGTTGGTGACCGGGGACGGGCAATCCATGGAAGGGCAGCTGAGGACTCATCTGGGAGGTGACAACGGGGACAGAATCCAGGACCTGTCACCTGCACTCGGCGTTTTTAGGGACTCCCAGAAGGGTTTGGGGCGCTCAGTGACCAAAACCCATCTGCCCCGGGGGGGTTTTGCCACCGTTCCCGGGACTGGGGGGTGACCCTGCTGTGGCTCTGTGGTGTCCCCTGGCAGAAGGACATCCCGGAGGGGCTGAAGGAGCTGTCGGAGGGCTCGGAGGAGAGCAGCGATGCCCACTCGGACTCGCCCAGCTCGGAGCACAGCAGCTCCAGCAGCGACGGCTGCGCCGCCAAGGATGGCAGGAGGAGCAGGTGGAAGAGGAAAGGTGAGTTCCCCTCTGGGGGGATGCTGCTTTCTTTTGCTTTTCCTCCTGCCTGCCATGCTCTCAGGTTTGTGGTTTCTGCAGAAGTTACCTGGGCTAAGGTAATTAATTAATTATTCCTCTTGTCTTGGTTTGGAAAGACAGTGATGGTGAAAAGGGTCTGGTCTTCCTCCAGGAATCCAGTGGAACCAGATCCCTGGTGTTCCTATGTGTCAGTTTTTATCCAGGTAGGAATGGTTGGCTCCTCCCACTGGGTGGAGCATCTCCCACTGGGATGATGGAATGTGTCCTGTCCTTGGTGAGCCTTCATGGCCCATTAGCAGGAGATAATCCTTAATGACCCATTAGCAGAAGATAATCTGTAATGGCCAATTAACAGGAGATAATCCTCAATGACCCATTAGCAGAAGATAACCCTTAATGACCCATTAGCAGAAGATAATCTGTAATGACCCATTAACAGGAGATAATCCTCAATGACCCATTAGCAGGAGATAACCCTTAATGACCCATTAGCAGAAGATAACCCTCAATGGCCCATTAGCAGCAGATATCCCCTGGAGGGAGGACAGGTGGTGACAGAGATAACAAACACTGCCCCACCTGGTTTGAACAGCTGGCCCGTTATCAGAAGGCACCTGCCCCCCTCCCCTCAGAGTTACAAGAGATAAAGAAAAAAACATCTCCCCAGC
The DNA here is from genome assembly GCA_017589585.1 of Phylloscopus whistleri. NCBI lineage: Eukaryota > Metazoa > Chordata > Aves > Passeriformes > Phylloscopidae > Phylloscopus > Phylloscopus whistleri. Next base: position 257,449 of record JADMLD010000610.1, on the reverse strand, counting down.
TGCTTTCAACAGATGAAATAGAACACACAATTTGGGTTTCCATAACCCAAGACACCCTCTCAGCCAGCTCTGTTGCCACACCTTGTCCTCTTCCCTGCAGCAGCAGCAGCAGGAAGAGCCTGGCTAAGCTGGGATTGCTCTGAGGCCAGAGATGTGCTGCACAAACCCCTCCCTGCTGGGTTAATCTCTGCCCCCTGTGGTGATCCATTTTTCCTAAATGATGGTTCTGTTCTACCCCAAAATGTATGGTCGAAGTGTGTGGTTCATGTCTTGGTTTGGACAGACAGGTGTCTGCCAGGGAAAGCTGGAGTTTCCCTTGGAATGGAGAATGGAAACCCCTCACCCCCTCCAAATTATAATTTTGCAATTAAGGGCTCTCAGGCAAAGATTTGGGAATAGGAACAACAGTTCTTTACTAGGAATAAATACAAATGTAGTAGAAAATCTCACACTGGGATGATGGAATATGTTCTGTCCTTGGTGAGCTTGAATGGCCCATTAGCAGGAGATAATTCTCAATGGCTCATTAGCAGAAGATAATCCTTAATGACCCATTAGCAGCAGATATCCCCCTGGAGGGAGGACAGGTGGTGACAGAGATAACAAACAGTGCCCCACCTGGTTTGAACAGCTGCCCCATTATCAGAAGGCATCTGCCCCCCTCCCCCCAGAGTTACAAGAGATAAAGAAGAATATCTCCCCATCTGCTTTCAACAGATGAAATAGAATACACATTTTAGGTTCCATAACCCAAGACACTTTTGTAAATTATTCTGATGTGGTACAGTTGGTCATCTCTTTTTAACTGCCTTGGATACAGTGTGATGTGTCAGCTCTTTATGGTTTATGCCCTAATCTCCGTGTAGGTTGTATATTTTAGTGTGATAAATAGATATTATATATATTACATATAATAATATAAATATATAATTATATAATATATAAAATAGATGGTTTATAACCATATATAAATATGTAAATATATAATATATAAAACAGAGATTATGTAACTATATAAATATTTTAATATATAATATATAAAATAGATATTATATAACTATAATATATAGTTATAACTATAACTAAAAATATAATATATAGTTATAACTATAACTGTATAACTATAATTATATATATTATTATGACTAATATATAGTTATATTAATATAACTATCATAGTTTAGGCTTTCACAAAATATTAAAATAGAGGCTATGTGCTCTAATTTTTTCAGAATTATTTATTAATTTTTAAATAATTGTTAGATTTTAATTTATATTCAATTATATTTAATATAATTATTAAATATTAATTATCTAAATTAATTTGCAGAAGCAATGGTGGTTGTGAAATAATAACTGTTGCCTTTATTTTTATAACTAACTAATAATAGTAATATAGCTAATATTGATTGAAAGTGCTTGTAAAAGTGGCTAAACCATCTGTATAAGATAATATTAAAAAGAACCAGGCAAATAACACCAAAAGAATAATTATCCCTTATCAAACTCCTGAATTTTATTAATTAAACATTAATTTTATTTAAATATTAAATTTAATAAAACTAAATTTCAATTGAATTTAATAGATTAAAAAACTGAATTATTGAATTTAATTACACTAAATTTAATAAAAAATAAATTAAGACAGTAAATATTTATTTTATAAGCTTTAATTAATTTAATAAATATTCATTTAATAAATATTAAGTTGTTAAACATTACTATTTAATTATTTTAAACTTTTAAAATTGTTCAAGTCCCTGATTCCACGGGTCCCAATGGAATGTTGCCTGGTGTTGGTGCATTATTTTGGGGAGGTTCCCTTCTCAGTGGGGGCTGAGCAGGATCCTGCTGGCTGCAGTTAATGAGGAGTTAACGAGGAGTTAATGAAGAGATAATGAAGACTTAATGAACAGTTAATGAAGGCTGCAGTTAATGGCTCGTTATCTCCTGGCTCCTTCCCTGCCTTACCCTGCTGTGCTGGGAGCTGATTGCTCAGGAAGTGTTCATTAATTATGGTTATTATTGATTATTAATTCATTGTTATGGTTGCTATTATTGGCTCATTATTACAGCTATCATTAATTATTAATTAACCCTTACATGTGACTCTTGACTCCCCTCCCTGCCACCAAACCTTCCTCGTCCAGGTCCCTCTGGGGTTCCATCACCTCCCAAATTCACGGCCTGAGATGTTCAGGAATTTGCTGACTCTCCTCAGCCAATTGATTTTCTGGTTTTTGTTTTTGAGAGGAGGCTCCAGGGAGGGCTCAGAGCCCCTTCCAGGACCTGGCAGGGCTCGGCAGTGGTGAGGCCACACCTGGAGTGCTGTGTCCAGCTCTGGGTGTCCCAGGATGGACATTGAGTGCAGTGTCCAGCTCTGAGTGTCCTAGGATGGATATTGAGTGCAGTGTCCAGCTCTGGGTGTCCTAGGATGGACATTGAGTGCAGTGTCCAGCTCTGGGTATCCCAGCTCAGGATGGACATTGAGTGCAGTGTCCAGCTCTGGATGTCCCAGGATGGACATTGAGTGCAGTGTCCAGCTCTGGGTGTCCCAGGATGGACATTGAGTGCAGTGTCCAGCTCTGGGTGTCTCAGTTCAGGATGGACATTGAGTGCTGTGTCCAGCTCTAGGTGTCCCAGGATGGACACTGAGTGCAGTGTCCAGCTCTGGGTGTCTCAGTTCAGGATGGACATTGAGTGCAGTGTCCAGCTCTGGGTGTCCCAGGATGGACATTGAGTGCAGTGTCCAGCTCTGGGTGTCTCAGTTCAGGATGGACATTGAGTGCAGTGTCCAGCTCTGGGTGTCCCAGGATGGACATTGAGTGCAGTGTCCAGCTCTGAGTGTCCTAGGATGGACAGTGTCCAGCTCTGGGTGTCCCAGGATGGACACTGAGTGCAGTGTCCAGCTCTGGGTGTCCCAGGATGGACACTGAGTGCAGTGTCCAGCTCTGGGTGTCCCAGGATGGACACTGAGTGCAGTGTCCAGCTCTGGGTGTCCCAGGATGGACACTGAGTGCAGTGTCCAGCTCTGGGTGTCCCAGGATGGACACTGAGTGCAGTGTCCAGCTCTGGGTGTCCCAGGATGGACACTGAGTGCAGTGTCCAGCTCTGGGTGTCCCAGTTCAGGATGGACATTGAGTGCAGTGTCCAGCTCTGGGTGTCCCAGGATGGACATTGAGTGCAGTGTCCAGCTCTGGGTGTCTGTCCCAGGATGGACACTGAGTGCAGTGTCCAGCTCTGGGTGTCCCAGGATGGACATTGAGTGCAGTGTCCAGCTCTGGGTGTCTCAGTTCAGGATGGACATTGAGTGCAGTGTCCAGCTCTGGCCCCTCAGCTCAGGATGGACATTGAGATGTTCGATCACACCCAGAGAAGGCAGCGAGGCTGCTGAGGGGCTTGGAGCACAAACCCTGTGAGGAAGGGCTGAGGGAGCTGGGGTTGCTCAGCCTGGAGAAAAGGAGGCTCAGGGGTGCCCTGGTCACTCTCTACAACTCCCTGAAGGGTGGTTGTGGTCAGCTGTGGTTGGTCTCTTTCTCCAAGCAACAACTGACAGAACCAGAGGACACAGCCTCAAGCTGAGACAAGGGAAATCCAGGTTGGATATCGGGGAAAAGTTTTTCCCAGCAAGAGTAACAAAGTTCTGGAATGTTCTGCCCGGGGAGGTGCTGGAGGCACCATCCCTGGAGGTGTTTAAGAAGAGACTGGATGTGGCACTGGGTGCCAGGGTTTAGTTGAGGTGTTAGAGCTGGGTTGGACTTGATGATCTTGAAGGTCTCTTCCAACCCAGAAATTCTGTGACTCTGTGATTCTGTGATTCCGTGACAGGGCTCCAGGAGAGCTGGAGAGGGGCTGGGGACAAGGGACAGAGGGACAGGACACAGGGAATGGCTCCCACTGGAGCAGGGGAATTGGGGTGGGATCCTGGGCAGGAATTCCTGGCTGGGCTGGAATTCCCAGAGCAGCTGTGGCTGCCCCTGGAGCCCAGGCTGGACGCTGGGGCTGGGACACTGGGAGGTGTCCTCAGGTGCTGGGATTTGGGGGATCCCAGACTCCAGCAGCTGCTGTTCCAGTCCCATCCCCAATTAGCTGTCTGTAACGAGGCTCGTTAACGATGACATCCCTGGAGCTGGGAAATCACTCAGCTGGGGCTGGGGATGTCTCACCCCCTGGGAGCAGCCCTTCCTTTCCTGGGGTATCCCGGATATCCCCACGTTTCCCTGCAAAGAGGAGTGAGAGATGCTGCTCTCCCTGCCTTGGCACCTGCTGCATTCATTTCTATTTATGTTTATTTTTATTATTTTAATTTTAATTTTTATTTTTATTTTTTAATTTTTACTTTTATTTTTATTTTTACTTTTATTTTTATTTTACTTCTATTGTTATTTAGATTTATATTTATTTATATTTATTATTTATATTATTTATAGTTATAATTATAGTTATATTGATAGTTGTATAGTTATATTTATATTTATATAGATAGTTATAGCTATAGCTATAGCTATATTTATATTAATAAATAGATTTATATTTGTATATTTATAAATAGATTTATATTTGTATATTTATATTCATAGTCATATATTTAGATAATATGTTTATATTGTTATTGTTATACAGTTAATGTTATACTTATTAATATGTATATTTATATGTGTATGCAGTTATATGTATATGTGTATATTTATATTTATGTTTAGATGTGTATATATGTATTGATGTTTATAGGTATATTTATACTGATTTTATAGTTATAGTTGTAGTTGTATAGTTATATAGTTATATAGTTATATAGCTATGTAGTTATGTAGTTATGTAGTTATATAGTTATTGTTATACTTATTTATATGTATTTATATTTTATATATTTATTCATATATCTAAATATATACTTATATATTTATGTTTATATATTTATATTTATGTTTATATGTGTATTGATATTCGTATTGATATTTATAGGTCTACTTATACCAACTTGTATATTTATATGTATATTTATAGTTTAGTTATAGTTATATGTATATTTATATTTATGTGTATTTATATTTACACTTGACTTTTACATATTTATATATTTATAGTTATAGTTGTTATAGCTGTATTTGCATTAAACTTATTTATGTGTATATTTATATTTGTGTGTATTTATAGTTACATGTATTGATATTGATCTTTATTTATATATTTATAGTTAATTATATTTATAGTATACTTATATGTATATTTATTTATATTTGCACTTGTACTTATTTATATATTTATAGTTAGTTATAGTTATAGCTGTATTTACATTATAGTTATTTGCATGTATATTTCTATTTGTCTATATTTATCCTCACGTATTGATATTGATGTTTATGTATATGTATAGTTATATGTATAGTTATATGTATGTGTATATTTATATTTATGTGTATTTATACTTATGTATAGTTATATTTATATTTACACTTATACTTATTTATATATTTATAGTTATAATTATAGCTGTATTTATATTTATTTATATGTATATTTGTCTATATTTATCCTCACGTATTAATATTGATATTTATATGTATAGTTATATATCTGTGTATATTTATGCTTATGTATATATATATTTATATGTATATTTATATTTATATTTACAATTACAATTACAGTTACAGTTACAATTACAGTTACAATTACAATTACATTCACTTATATATTTATAGTTATAATTATAGCTGTATTTATATTTATTTATATGTATATTTGTCTATATTTATCCTGACGTATTAATATTGATATTTATATGTATAGTTATATATCTGTATATATTTATATTTATATTTACAATTACAATTACAATTGCAATTACAATTACAATTACATTCACTTATACTTATTTATATATTTATAGTTATAATTATAGCTGTCTTTCTATTTATTTGTAAGTATATTTGTCTATATTTATCCTCATGTGCATTGATATTTGTTTATATCGATCTGGATGTCGATCTGTATTTCTTTATTTTTATTTCCCCGCAGTCTCGTCCCGGCTGGCCCCCACGGCGTCCCCGCAGTCCGGCTGCCCGTCCCCGTCCATCCCGGGCAAGGGCCTCTCCTCCTCACAGAAGCACAGCAAGAAGGCTCTCAAGCAGGTGAGTCGGTTAATTAATGAATTTAAATTGATTTCGTTATTAATTGATCACCCCAGGGCGGGGAGGGAATCCCAGAGCTCCAATGGCCCAATGCCTGCAGCGCCCCTCTCTCCCGGAGGGGATGGGAATATTGTGCTGCTCAGTTTTTCACTTTTTCCCAAAAAAACCCCACCTGGACTTTGAGAATTATTATTTTAGAGAAAGGCTGGGAAATGTGATTGCTTTTCTCCAATCCTGTGATGAGCTCCTGCTGTCAGAGGAAATGGGTTTGGAAAATTCAGTCCTTGGGGGAAAATGCCAAACTTCATCTCCTGGTGGGCAGCAGTTCCCTGCCATGGAATTCCAGGGGTGCTGCAGGGCCACGAGGAGAGGAGGGCAAGGGAAGAGCAGGAATTCCATGGACAGAGTTCCTGCAGAAGGAAGGAGGGCAGGAATTCCCAGACAGGGCACAAGGAATGGCTCTTTTTCCTCTTCTTTTTCCTCTTTTTCCTCTTTTTCTCTCCTTTCTCCTTCTTCTCCTTCTCCTTCTCCTTCTCCTCCTCCTCCTTCTTCCTCTTCTTCTTCTCAACACCTCCTGCTGCTCCCGCTCTGGAATTCCATGGAATCCTTGATCTCTTGGCATTTTCCTGCCCTTGAGCTCAGCTGGGTTTGGGTTTTTGGGGTTTTTTTTTCACGCACCAACTTTGGTTTGCAGTCCAACCAAACCCTTCCTGTGGGAGCCCCGGGTGCCTTTTGGGGCCCTGGGCTGGTTTTGCTTCAAGTCCTTCCTGAAACAGAAGGTTTGGGTTTGTTCTCTTCACTTTGGATCTTTGTTAGTCCACTGGAATCCTTTCCCTCTGCTTCCCTGGAGATCCTTTTTCCCACCAGGCAGTGACAGTGAACTCATGGTGATGCCTTGGGAGGGCTGAGCTGGAGCAGAGAGTGAGCAGAGCTCAGAGAATAAAGCAGAGATTTATTAAAAGGCCTTTGGGGCAAACCTTGGGCAGGACGAGAGCCTGGCCAGGGTTTCACCCAAGGTGGACACAAAATGGACACAAAATGGACACAAAATGGACACAGAATGGACACAAAATGGTCACGAGGTCTCACACTTTGATCAGTTTGGGTCCATTTGCATTTTGGGGTTTCATTGTCCAATTCCAGCTTTGGGTTGTGAGGTCCCATCCTTCTGTTCCTCCCTCCAGCCCCCCCTGTTTGTGCTTTGGGGCCTGAACACTAAACCCATTTAGGGTACCCTAAACCCGTTTGGGGTATCCTAAACCCATTTAGGGAACCCTAAACCCATTTAGGGTATCGTAAATTCATTTGGGTATCCTAAACCCATTTGGGGTACCCTAAATCCATTTGGGGTACTGTAAATCCATTTGGAGTATCCTAAACACATTTGGAGTACCCTAAACCCATTTAGGGTATCCTAAACCCATTTAGGGAACCCTAAACCCATTTGGGGTGTCCCAAACCCATTTGGGGTATCCCAAATCCATTTAGGGTACCCTAAACCCATTTGGGGTGTCCTAAACCCATTTGGGGTATCCTAAACCCCTTTTTAGGTATCCTAAATCCAGTTGGAGTATCCTAAATCCATTTAGGGTATCCTAAACCCATTTGGGGTACCCTAAATCCATTTGGGGTACCCTAAACCCATTTTTAGGGTATTGTAAACCCATTTGGGGTACCCTAGACCCATCTGGGGTGTCCGCTGCCCATCCCACTGCCGCGCTCCGGGAGTCGGGGCCGTGTCCCGCAGGCTCGGAGCTGCCTGACCCCGGTGCTCGGTGTCCCCGCAGGCGCTGAAGCAGCAGCAGCAGAAGCAGCAGCAGCAGCAGCAGCAGCAGCAGCAGTGCAGGGCGGGGATGGGGCCGGGGCTGGCGTTGCCCCCGGCTCTGCTCAAGGCCAAGGCCAGCGGGAAACCTGCGGGTACGTGCGGGGCACGGGGCTGGGAGGGGAAACTGCTGCTCCCTGCGGCCTCCCCGGGGCTGGGGAGCTCCTGTGTCAGGGCTGGGGAGCTCCTGTGTCAGGGCTGGGGAGATCCTGTGTCAGGGCTGGGGCAGTTCCTGCATCGGGGCTGGGCAGCTCCTGCATCAGGGCTGGAGCTGAAACGGGGCTGGGGAGCTCCTGCATCAGGGCTGGGAGGGGAAACTGCTGCTCCCTGCGGCCTCCCTGGGGCTGGGCAGCTCCTGCATTGGGGCTGGGGAGCTCCTGCATTGGGGCTGGGGCTGAAATGGGGCTGGGGAGCTCCTGCATCGGGGCTGGGGCAGCTCCTGCATCGGGGCTGGGGAGCTCCTGTGTCGGGGCTGGGGCTGAAATGGGGCTGGGATCAAAATGGGGGTGGGTTTGGGTTCTGAAATGGGGTTGGGATCTGAAATGGGCAGCTCCTGCCCCGGGACTCGGGTCTGAAACGGGGTCGGGATTGAAACGGGGTTGGGTTCTGAAATGAGTTTTGGTTCTGAAATGGGGTTGGGTTCTGAAATGAGTTTGGGTTCTGAAATGAGTTTTGGTTCTGAAATGGGCAGCTTCTGCCTCGGGGCTTGGGTTGGGAAATGGGTTTGGATTGTGAAACGGGTTTGGGTTCTGAAATGGCCAACTCCTGGCTCATGGCTTGGGTTGTGAAATGGGTTTGGATTCTGGAATTGGTTTAGGTTCTAAAATGGATTTGGGTTGTGAAACGGGTTTGGGTTCTGAAATGGGCAGCTCCTGCCTCAGAGCTTGGGTCTGAAACGGGGTTGGGATCAGAAATGGATTTTGCTTCTGAAATGGGTTTGGGTTCTGGAATGGGTTTGGGTTCTGAAATGGGTTTGGGTTCTGGAATGGGTTGAGTTTGGGTTCTGAAATCATCAACTCCTGGTTCATGGCTTGGGTTGTGAAATGGGTTTGGGTTCTGAAATGGGTTTGGGTTCTGGAATGGGTTTGGGTTCTGGAATGGGTTTGGGTTCTGGAATGGGTTTGGGTTGTGAAATGGGTTTGGGTTCTAGAATGGGCTTGGGTTCTGGAATGGGTTTGGGTTCTGGAATGGGTTTGGGTTGTGAAATGGGTTTGGGTTGTGAAATGGGTTTGGGTTCTGGAATGGGTTTGGGTTCTGGAATGGGTTTGGGTTCTGGAATGGGCAGCTCCTCTCTCATGGCTTGGGTCTGTCAGGGGTGCACCAGGCAAGGACAGAGCTTGGGCAGACCTTGGGTGGGTGTGGCTGTGCCTTTGGCTGGTTACAGCTGCTCCCAGTGCTCACCTGTGCCCCTGCAGGGGCCTCCTGCTCTTCCTGTTTGGGGTTCTCCTGCTGTTCCTGTTTGGGGATTTCTCCTGTTACTCCTGTTTGGGGTTCTCCTGCTATTTATGATTGGGAATTTTTCCTGGTTATTCCTGTTTGGGGTTTTCTCCTGGTGTTTATGTTTGGGAGTTTCTCCTGGTTATTTATGTTTGGGTTTCTCCTGCTATTTATGTTTGGAGTTCTCCTGCTATTAATTTTTGGGAGTTTCTCCTGGTTATTTTTGCTTGGAGATTTCTCCTGCTATTCATTTTCGGGGGTTTCTCCTGCTATTTATGTTTGGGGATTTCTCCTGGTGTTCATATTTGGGAGTTTCTCCTGGTTATTCCTGTTTGGAGATTTATCTTATTATTCCTGTTTGGGGTTCTCCTGGTATTTCTGTTTTGGGTTTTGTCCTGCTATTTCTGTTTGGGGATTTCTCCTGGTGTTTATATTTGGGATTTTCTCCTGTTATTCCTGTTTGGGGATTTCTCCTGGTGTTTATATTTGGGATTTTCTCCTGTTATTCCTGTTTGGGGTTCTCCTGGTATTTCTGTTTGGGGTTTTCTCCTGCTATTTATGTTTGGGGATTTCTCCTGGTGTTTATATTTGGGGTTTTCTCCTGTTATTCCTGTTTGGGGTTCTCCTGGTATTTCTTTTTGGGGTTTTGTCCTGCTGTTTATGCTTGGGGATTTCTCCTGGTGTTTCTGTTTGGGGATTTCTCCTGGTGTTTCTGTTTGGGGATTTCTCCTGGTGTTTATGTTTGGGGATTTTTCCTGGTATTTATGTTCCCGAAGTGGCTCCTCATCCTGCAGGGTGGTTTCCATGCCCTGCTTCCACGTGGAAGATCCCTGAGGGGTTCCCAGAGTTTGTGGTGCCAGGAATCAGCAGGGTCTGCCCCAGCAGGGCAGAGGAGCTCCCCTGCCAGCACCAGCTTTTCCATGGGATCCCAAATTCTTGGGAGTTACTTCCAGCCCGTGTTCCCTGATTTCTTTCCACAGTAACTGAGTGCCTTGGTGAGGTCCTGAGGCACAGAATGATCCAATCCCAAAGTGCTGGGGTGGGGAGGGGTCTCAGAGCCCCTCCAGTGCCAGCCCTGCCTGGCAGGGACACCTTCCCCTGTCCCAGGTGCTCCCTCCCTGATCCACATCCCCAGCCCCACATCCCAGGGCTTTTCCAGCCATCGAGCTCTCCAGTAAAGCCTGGTGCTGTGGGTAATTCATTAAAATTAATTACTGACCCCATCCCAGTGCCAGAAATCCTTCCCTTTTGAGCTCTCAGTCCCTGCTGCCAAATTCCCTGGCACCAGGAGAATTCCCTGGCACCTGGAGAATTCCTTGGCACCTCTGAATTCCCTGGCACCTGGAGAATTCCCTGGCATTTGCTGAATTCCCTGGCACCTGGAGAATTCCCTAGCACCTCTGAATTCCCTGGCACCTCTGAATTCCCTGGTATTTGCTGAATTCCCCGGTACCTTTAAATTCACTGGCACCAGGAGAATTCCCTGGCACCTGGAGAATTCCCTGGCACCTCTGAATTCCCTGGCACCTCTGAATTCCCTGGTATTTGCTGAATTCCCCGGTACCTTTAAATTCACTGGCACCAGGAGAATTCCCTGGCACCTGGAGAATTTCCTGGTATTTGCTGAATTCCCTGGCATCTGGAGAATTCCCTGGCACCTGGCAAATTCCCTGGCACCCAGATTTCCCTGCCAGTGAGCTCTGTCAGGAGCTCTGTCAGCCCTGGAAGTGTTAATGGGACCACACCTGGGTGGGATTGTGTGTGAAATAAACTGGGATTAACTGGGGAATGGACTCAGAGTGATGTGCCTGCCCACACCTTTATTTTGGGATATTCTGGTGGCCCCAAGGGATCTTCCCCACTCAGCTGCTGGGCAGGAGGCACTCCAGGAGCACGGGGCTGTCGGTCCTGGAGCTGCAGGAGCTGCAGGAGCTGCAGGGGTGGCTCTGGGGGCTGCAGGAGCTCCTTCCCTGCAGGAAGGGGCTGGTGCAGGAACCCGCCTGGCAGCGTCTCCCTCTCCGGCAGGCTGGGAAGGGAAGCGGGCGGACGGACATTCCAGCAGCCCCCCAAACTCCAGCTCCAGCTCCAGCCCCTCGGTGAAGCTGGAGAACTCCCTGCCAGGCCTGGGGAAGAAGCCGTTCCCGAGATCCGACAGGCTCCATGCACGTAAGAGACTCACAGATTTCCCTGCTCTCCTGCTTTGGGAAGGTGTCCAAGCTGGAGCTTCCCTTGGGATGCAGAATGGAAACCCCTTTCCCTCCATATTATTATAATTTTGAAATTAAGGGGCTTTAAGGTAAAGATATGGGAATAGGAGTGACAGTTCTTTACTGGGAATATTAAAAATAAAAAATGTAGTACTACAAAAAAGCAAAAAAAAAAAAAAAAAAAAACAGAATCAGAAGAAAACCTGCCAGCCTGTTGGGCAGGGGGTTGGGAGCATTCCAGATAAATCCTCCTGAAGTGCCAGATGTGGTTCTGATGGAGCAGAGATGATCCTGGAGAAGGGTGGAGTTTCCCTCTGCAGCTGCAGTGGTGCTGAGCTGGGCTCATCTCTGGGAATGCCGTGCACACAGGCTGCCCTGGGGCTCTGGAGCTCAGCTGGGATCCAGCTGGGAATGCTGGGCTCCTCCCCTGGCTGGGGCAGCTCCCCATGGGCTGAGGGAATTGGATCAGCCCTGCAGTGAGCCTGGATGGCCCATGGACAGCAGATACCCCTGGAGGGTCCTGGCAGGGCTAGAGAGCACTGCCCCACCTGGTTTAACAGCTGCCCATGGACAGCAGATACCCCTGGAGCAGTGAGGAGCAAGGAGGAGCAGTGAGAAGCAGGGATGAGCAGTGAGGAGCAGGGATGAGCAGTGAGGAGCAGTGTCACAGGTGTGTCACAGGTGTGTCCATGGCAGGACAGATGTGACCAGGTGTCATAGGTTTGTCACAGGTGTGTGCTCCTTGGCAGGGCAGGTGTGTCCATGGCAGTGCAGGTGTCACAGGTGTGTTACAGGTGTGTCACAGGTGTGTCCCTGGCAAGGCAGGTGTGTCACAGGTGTGACCAGGTGTCACAGGTGTGTCTCAGGTGTGTGTCCATGGCAGGGCGTGTGTCACAGGTGTGTCACAGGTGTGTGTCCCAGGCAGGGCAGGTATGTCCATGGCAGTGCAGGTGTCACAGGTGTGTCACAGGTGTGACATAGCAGGGCAGGTGTGTCACAGGTGTGTCACAGGTGTGTGTCCCCGGCAGGGCAGCTGAAGCGAGCGCGCTGTGCCGAGATCGACGTGGAGACTCCGGACTCGATCCTGGTGAACACCAACCTGCGGGCGCTGATCAACAAGCACACCTTCTCCCTGCTGCCCCCCGAGTGCCAGCAGCGCCTGCTGCTGCTGCTGCCCGACGTGGACAGACAGGTACGGCCTCACCTGGGCTGCCCTGCCCCGCTGGGGCTCCCCTTCCTGTGGGGACAGCCAGGCCAGCTGAGGGGGAGCTCACTGGGACCTGCCAGGACCTGGAGGGAGCTGGAGAGGGGCTGGGGACAAGGGACAGAGGGACAGGAGCCAGGGAATGGCTCCCAGTGCCCCAGGGCAGGGCTGGCTGGGATTTGGGGCGGGAATTGTTCCCTGGCAGGGTGGGCAGGCCCTGGCACAGGATGCCCAGAGGATCCCTGGCAGTGCCCAAGGCCAGGCTGGACACTGGGGCTGGGAGCAGCCTGGGACAGTGGGAGGTGTCCCCAGATCCTGGGCTGTGGCCAGCAGGTGACCAGGCCAGCAGGTGACAGGGCTGTGGCCAGCAGGTGACAGGGCAGTGACAGCAGGTTACAGGACATTGCCCAGCAGGTGACAGGACAATGACCAGCAGGTGACAGGGCAGTGGCCAGCAGGTGACAGGACATTGACCAGCAGGTGACAGGACATTGACCAGCAGGTGACCAGGCCAGCAGGTGACAGGACATTGTCCAGCAGGTGACAGGACATTGTCCAGCAGGTGACAGGGCAGTGACCAGCAGGTGACAGGGCTGTAGCCAGCAGGTGACAGGACATTGTCCAGCAGGTGACAGGGCAGTGGCCAGCAGGTGACAGGACATTGCCCAGCAGGTGACAGGGCTGTCTCTCACAGGTGGGCCCCGATGGGCTGATGAAGCTCAGCAGCTCCGCGCTCAACAACGAGTTCTTCACCTCGGCCGCACAGGGCTGGAAGGAGCGGCTGTCCGAAGGTAAATCCTCCTGGGGAAGGCCTGGAGGACACTCCTGGAGAAGCTGGAGCTCTGCAGGGCCTCCCTGCAGCCTGGGAGCCAAGGCAAGCCCAGAGCTGGGGGCTGCAGTTCTGTGTCTAGCTGACGAAGCAAATCTCCGGAAGAGATGAGAAAAGAAGGAAAAAAAATCTGTTTTAAAAAAAATCTGTGTTTAAAATCTGAACTGCCAGTAGAGCTGGGGCACTCTGGAGTTGTCTAAACACAGACCCAGCTGAGGGGGCAGAGAAGGGAAATGCTGTCCCAGTTCCTTTGAGGCGTCCCTTTGGATGTTTAGATGGGAGAGTGGGAGAAACCTCCCCTGTGAGGGTGGTGAGGCCCCCTCAGTCTGACCCTGGGAGCAGAGCCCGACCCCCCCTGGCTGTCCCCTCCTGGCAGGGAGTTGTGCAGAGCCACAAGGGCCCCCCTGAGCCTCCTTTGCTCCAGGCTCAGCCCCTTTCCCAGCTCCCTCAGCCTCTCCTGGGGCTCCATTCCCTTCCCAGCTCCATCCCTTGACTGCCCCACTCTGCTGGAGCAGCCCCTTGGGTTGAGGGCAGCAGCTGCAGCATCCAGGGCTCCTGGGACACTCCCCGGGGCCTGTGCCCCATTTCCCACCCCTCTGCTGTCTCACAGATCCCTTTTGCATCCCACAGGAGAGTTCACCCCGGAAATGCAGCTCCGCATCCGGCAGGAGATCGAGAAGGAGAAGAAGGTGGAGCTGTGGAAGGAGCACTTCTTCGAGAGCTACTACGGGCAGAGGTGAGGTCCCAGCTGTGCTCTGGGGCTGGTTCCATCCATGAGCAGTGGGATCCATCAGCCCTGCAGCCTGAGGAGGGTTCCCCAGGGTTCTCCTGGAGCTGGGGCTCCACCACACTTGTGGTGGCCAAGCGTGTCCCACCTTGGGCTCAGGACCTGCATTCCCACATCTCCAATCCCACAAGACCTGGTTAAACCACCCCCCAAAATCTGCAAAGCTTTTATTTTGTCCCTCCTCTTTGGGGTTTTCCCATCCTTTGGGGCTGCAGGGAGGATTTGGGGTTTCTGAGCGAGGTCCTGAGAGACCTGGGAAGGAGCACAGAAGAGTAAGGAACCAGTCAGGAGTTTCTGAACCTGTGGCAGGTTTGTGTTGGTGCTCACCCTGCCAGCCTCACCATCCAGGGTGGTTTTGGGTTCTTCCTGGCATTCCGTGCCGTGCTTGGGATGAGCCAGGGGCTGGGGGGTGTCCACACAAAGCTGTAGCAGCAACTACAGGGATACACCAGGCTGGGAGTGCAGCTCCTCAGGAGCTTCCTCAGCCACCTGACCCAGGTCTGTGCTGGTGGGAAGGTGACAGCAGCCCCAGTCTTGGGGCATAAGGGGGACAGGGGACAGCAGGACAGCGTGGAGGAGACATGTGCAAGGGCAGCACCTCAGTCCCCTGCAGCTCCCAGGAACTTGTCTGGTGGGAACCAATCCAGAGATTCACCAGACCTTCACAGGGTTATGTTTGGGGGAAAAAAACCCCAATTTGATAAATCATTGAGAGGGATGGATGAAGTTCATCCAAAAGGAGTCACTTTTCCCAGACATCACTCTGGGAATGGTCCCCTGGAGGTTCCCCTGGAGGAGGTGGTGGGACCCTTCTGGGTGTCCCTGCCAATGTCCCCGTGTGAGCTTGGGAGGCTCTGGGGGCTCACACAAGGAAATATTCACTGTTGGCCAAACTCTTTGGATTTGCAGCCTGGAAAATCGGTGTCTGGAGCAGGCCTGGAGCTACCCAGTGTCCCAGGCACTTGGAATGGAGAATGAAAACTCCTCACCCCCTCCAAATGATGATTTTGCAATTCAGGGCTTTCAGGCAAAGATTTGGGAATAGGAATAACAGTTCTTTACTGGGAATGTTAACAATACAAATGTAGTAGAAAACAAAACCACCGACCCAACCAAACAAACAACAATCCTGGAAACCCTGACAGAGTCAGAGCTACAACCTGACACCCTGTTGGTCAGGGGGTTGGGAGCAGCCCACAGTGAGTCCTCCTGGAGTGGCAGATGTGGTTCTGTTGAAGTAGAGATGATCCTGTAGCCAAAAAGGGTCCAGGAGTGGTGAGAAGGGCCCAGGGATGGTGAGAAGGGCCCAGGGATGGTGAGAAGGGTCCGGTCTCACTCCAGGAATCCAGTGGAACCAGATCCCTGGTGTTCCTGTGTCTCAGTTTTTATCCAGGTAGGAATGGTTGGCTCCTCCCACTGCGTGGAGCATCTCACACTGGGATGATGGAATGTGTCCTGTCCTTGGTGAGCCTGAATGGCCCATTAGCAGAAGATAACCCTTAATGACCCATTAGCAGGAGATAATCCTTAATGACCCATTAACAGAAGATAATCCTCAATGGCCCATTAGCAGAAGATATCCCCTGCAGGGAGGACAGGTGGTGACAGAGATAACAAACACTGCCCCACCTGGTTTGAACAGCTGGCCCATTATCAGAAGGCACCGCCCCCCTCCCCCAGAGCTACAAGAGATAAAGAAGAACACCTCCCCAGCTGCTTTTAGCAGATGGAATAGAATAAATACACATTTTAGGTTCCATAACCCAAGACAATCAGTGGGGAAGGTTCTCAACGAGGGTGGCACAGAATTGGGCGAGTGAGACATTGATCCAGGGAGTCGGTTTAGAGAATCCTGCCTCCCTTTCCCCGAGGTTTTGCCGGGACGTCTGACAAAGCAAATCCTCTCTTTTCCTTTCGGCAGCTCTGGGCTGAGCCCCGAGGAGTCGGCGCGGCTGACGGCACCGCCCGAGGCCGAGCCCGCCCGGCCCCGCAGCCCCGCGGCCCCGAGCCGGGAGCAGAGCACGGCCCCTGCAGAGCCCAGGGCGCAGGGGGCAGCGGCAGCTGGCAGGAAAGCAGCAGAGGAGGGCAGAGAGGAGCCGCAGCCCAAGGCGGCCAAGCCGGCCGAGGCATCCCCAGAGCGGCGAGCACCGAGAGGAGTCCCTGCCCGGGACAGAGAAACCCCGCCCCAAAAACCCCAGAAACCAGAGGAGCAGAGCAAACCCGCACTGGGGAAGGAGGCCCCGAGCAAACCAAAGAGCCCCAAGGCGGCCGAAGGAGCGGCTGAGGAGCCGCCCGGCCCCGCCGCAGCCCCGGGCGCGCAGGAGGAGAAGAAGGAGCCCCCCGGGAGCGAGGCCATGGAGGTGGGCGTGGAGCCCCTCAAGAGGAGGTGGGAGAGGCCGGAGGAAGCTGCGGGCGGCCCCGAGAAGAAGCCCCGCGTGGCTGAGCCCTGCCAGCACCAGGCCTTTCGGAAGCAGCCCTTTCCCGGCGCCGGGGCGGCCGTGCCCAGGGTACCCCCGCTCAAGGTGAGCACGGCAGGGACACCCTGGAGGCACTGAGCCCCGAGGAGATCGGGGTGCAGGGGGCAACCTCCCACCTGCCAGGCTGCAGGGGCTCTGTGGGGAACCAGGGGAGCAGGAGCCTGGCAGGTGGGGACAGCCCAGCCAGACCCCAGGAGTAAATCCAGAGGCTCTGGCAGCTCTGCAGCCTGGTTTGGGGAGCCAAGGAGCATGTGGGGAACATCTCAGGACCTTTGGCTGCTGAGCCTTTGCAGGAACCCCCCTGGGAAAGGAAAGAGGGTATTGGGCCCTGCTGGGACAGAAACATTCCAGGCTTTGCAGGCTCTGGGTTTGACAGCCAGGTCAGGAGCTGCAGCTGAACCTGCAGCTCGAGGCTCCAGGCAGGATTGCTGTAGCCCTGTGTGTCCCAGGAACTCTGCTCCCCTGCTCGTATCCCTCTGCACTAAAAGGCTGCAAACTCAGAACTTGAGAAGTGTTAATAAGAGCAGGAAAGCAGCAGTGAAAGTGGCAGTGACAGAACTGGGGGATCTGTCCATGAAGAGGAGGGTTGGCCTGCCAGGGCAGTCAAGGTGGGATTTAATTCAACAGCAGAGGGAGGTGAAGGTGATTGTGAATAGTTCCCCTTGCAAAGCAGGGGAAATGGGGACAGGGATGTGCCCAGGACGTGTCATTCCCCAAAAAATGAAGTTGATCAGAGCTCAGTGGGGATTTTATGGATATGGGAAATAAATGTAACCTCAGGCCAGCTCCCTGAGATCCCTGCAGGGGGAACAGGGCAGCACCAGGCTCAGCACATCTGTTGGGAGGAGCAGATGTGGGGACAGTCAGCTGGAGCATTGGAGGAAATGCTTTAGAAGGAAAGAGTAAATTATTGGCGTTTTTTCCTCTGGCTCAGGGGATTGTTATGGGTTTGCACAAAGGCACTGAGGAGGCAAATGATGGGTGAGCAGGGGGGAAGAGCAAGGCTGAGTCCAGCAGGACGGTGACACCTTGCAAAGGACAGAAATGACATCTGAATAATGTGAGGGAGAGGAACAGGGGCTGGCAGGGCCAGGGGCTGGGTCAGCCCTTCAGGGAGAGAGCCTGGGGGCTCTGGGGTGATGGGGTCTGATGTTCTCACTGTGAGGGATGAGCTCCACTCAGAGCCACAGGGTTTGTGCCACCCTGAAACTGCCTGGGAGCATCCGAGGCTCGGACACATCTCTTGTCTCAAGGCAGGGACAGCAGGGGTTTCCACAAAGGGATTTTTAGACAGTTAAACCTGTGGGTGGAGTGTTCCTCGTGTCTCAGCCGTGCTTTTCACCTCCTCTCTTGCAGATCCCCGTGTCCAGAATCTCCCCGATGCCATTTCCTGCGGGCCAGGTCTCTCCCAGGGCACGCTTCCCCCTCTCCCTCAGCAGTCCGGGCAGGACAGGGGCCAGGACCTTGGCCGACATCAAGGCCCGAGCCCAGCAGGCCAAGGCTCAGAGGGCAGCGGCCGCCGCCGCCGCTGCCGCCGCCTCGGCCGGGGGGGCCGTGCCGGGGCCCGGCCCGGGCGGGGGGAGACCCCCGGGCAGGGGGGGAGGAGACGGGAGAGACCCCGGCGGAGCCACCCAACCGGCGGCCGGAGCGAAGGCACTGGAACTGGCAGGAACTGGAAGCGGGGGAAGTTCGAGAAGGTTTCTTCCCCAGTGCCCAGGGCCCCGTTCCTCCCAAGCGGAGAGCCGGGCGGAGGCGGGAGCTGCTCGCCATCCTCCTGGAGCACAACTACAGCCAGCGGCCCCCGTGGCAGCCCCGGCACTAGGGAAGGGCAGTGGGGCCGCCCCAAGCCCCCCGCGGGGCTCCCCCCCGGGCAGCGGGGACCGGGCTGGGGCGGCCCCTCCTGCCCCGGCGGCCGGGAACGGAGCAGCGTCCGCGGCCTCGGGAGGCGGCGGCTGTGAGCTCTCCAAAAGCAAATCTCCTTCCCCTCTGCCGTCCTTTGTGCCACCCACGGGTGCCGCAGCCCAGGCTGGAGCTGTGGGTGCCCCCTCCAGCAGCTCCTCGGGAGCACCCAGCCTTAAATCCCCTCCCGGCGGGGCCGCGCCCAGGGCCAGCTCCAGCATTCCTGCCAACAACCCTCTGGTCACGCAGCTGCTCCAAGGCAAGAGCGTCCCTCTGGAGCAGATCCTGCCCAAGCCGCTCACCAAGGCGGAGGTGAAGCCCGTCCCAGGGGCTCCTCAGGAAGAGAAGGGGGCAGCGGCGGCTCCCGGGAGCGGCGCTGAGGCCGGGGAGAGAGTGCCAGGTTTGCCCCCGCAGCAGCTGGGGAAGCTCTTCTGCCAGAACAGGCCTCTGCCTCACATTCCAAGGACCTTCCCGCTGCCCTCGGGAAAGGAGCCCGGTGCTCAGCAGCAGCAGCAGCAGCAGCAGCAGCAGTGCCACGAGGCGCTGAGCAAATCCACCCAGGAGCAGATCCTGCAGACCCTCATCAGGAGGGTGCAGAGGCAGAGCCTGCCGCCCGTCCCGCCGCCCGCGCAGCTGAACCTCCCGCACTCAGGTTTCCCGGTGGAGAACGGCTCCACCAGCCAGAGATTCATGCTGGGCTTCACGGGCAGGAGGACGTCCAAGCCTGCCATGTCTGGCCACTACCTGCTCAACATCTCCACCTACGGCCGGGGCTCGGAGAGTTTGAGGAGAGGCTTCTGTCCGAGCGCTGAGGCGCGCCTGGGGCTGGGCAGCCCCGCCGAGGGGGCCGGGGCGGAGCTCGGCGAGTGCGGGGACGGCAGCGGCGGCAGCAGCAGCAGCAGCGAGGAGGACGCGGACGACGAGAGCTCTGGGGATGAACGGGAGCGCGTCAAAGAGGAGCCCCGGGCGGGGCAGGGGGAGAGGGAGCAGGGCGGCTCACGCGGCCCCGCTGAGCCCGGAGCGCTAGGGGCCAAGGCAGCGCCCAGGGAGAAGGGGCTGGACGGCACCGCGCTGGCCCGGGACCTGCTGCAGGCGGCGCAGGAGCAGATGGCCCAGGCCATGAGGGGAAAAGGCCAGGGCAGCACGGAGCTCTTGGGGCCCCCCAGCCCATCCCCGGACCCGGCGCAGCCTCCGCTGCTCCCCGCCCCGCACCCCCCGAAGCTGCCCGGGGCGGCCGGGCCGCAGCTGCTGGGGCCCAGCTACAGCGGCACCATCAACGTCTCCACCTCGGCCGACGTGGTGGGCCAGGGCTCGCTGATGAGCGAGTGCAAGCAGCTGGCCAGCTCCATGGGCAACGTCATGTCCTTCTCCGTCACCGTCACCACCATCCCCGGCGGGCAGGCCGTCGGCTCAGGCGGCCACGGGCAGAGCCTCCCGGTGCAGGCGTTCGCCGAGGACGGCGGCGCCGAGGATCCGCCCTCCAAATGTTACTGCAGGTTGAAAGCCATGATCATGTGCAAGGGCTGCGGCGCCTTCTGCCACGACGACTGCATCGGCCCCTCCAAGCTCTGCGTCTCCTGCCTGGTGGTGCGGTAACGGGGGGCGGCGCCTCGGGAAGAGCCGGGAATTTTCACTGCCTTGCACAAGAGACGCGTTACCGAATCAGGAACGGGGAGTCAGAGTCCTCCTTTCGTTGAGGAAAGAGCACCTTCTCGTACAGGGAGTCGGCTACGTGGATCGTGACAAAGAGTTTGCACTTAAGGAATTCTGTAAATAGGCCGCGGTATTTTGTTTAAAAGATATTTTTTCAACCTTTTAGGAGATGATAGCGTTTGACTCGTCCTGCAAGTTCCGGTGAGCCCAGCCTGCTGTGGGCACGTTGGCTGCTCTCCCCGCGGGGATCCCTTGTTGGGATCCTCTCGGCCGAGGGAGCGGGATCATCCCAGTCCAGCTGTGTGTGGTGATGGAGCAGCGAGGCAGGAGCACCCTGGGAGGTGCCACCCATGCTGTGCCAGCCTTTGCCTCCCCTGCCTGCTGCAGAAGGCTCCTGGGCTGTGCAGTAGGGGCTGGCACTCCTGGTTTGCAGTGTCCCAGCTGCCTGGGGAGCTGCAGGGAGCTGAGCACGGGAGTTTCCAGCAGAGTTCAGGCACTGGTGGTGACCCAGCAGGAGCAGGGCTGGCAGCAGTCTGCTCTCCTGGCATTCCCCAGGACCTGGAAGCCCACACAGCCCAGATCTGGCTGTTCTTGGGGCACAGGGGCAGGGGAAGGGCACCCAGCGTCACCCTGGGTCCTGCCACGCTCTGGGAAGAGTTTTGTGCTAGTCCAAAGGCCCCCGTGGTCAGACATCTCCAGTTTCTATCCGAGGTTTTCTATTTCCTGGGTGTAGGGAAAGGCAAATGAGCGTCTGCCTGGGCCTTGCTGGGTGCCTGGCTGTGTTTGAGATACCAAATTGGGCTGAGCTCAGCTCAGCTGGGCCCAGCTGAGGGAACTCAGACCTGACTGGGGCAGCCGTGCTCCCTGCCAGCTCCCGGATTCCTTCACTGGGACTGAGGGAGATGAAAGCACAGTGGCCCCATGGAGCTGATGGAGTCACTGCAGGGCTGTTCCCCTCCCGGGGCGGGCGGGGGCCCTGCTGCCTCCTGCTCAGGGAACAGAGCTATGTATGTTTTTTGATGGAAAAGCACTGAATTCACTTTGAATCCAAAGGCCTTTTTAAGCTGAAGCAATATTCCCCCCAGCAGTGGGGCAGCTGAGCGGTGCACGGGGTCCTCAGCCTCCCCTTCCCCTCTCCTTTGTACTACTGCTCCCCTGCCCTTCTCCTGGAACCCGGCACTGGTGGGGAGGAGCAGAAACAATTCCCTGGGTGGTGTTGTGAGGAACGAGTGGTGCCCGAGGCTTCCAGGAGCCTTTGGGTGCTGTCAGGCACAGGGTGGGGTTGATGGGGTGTCTGTGCAGGGTCAGGAGCTGGGCTGGGTGACCCCCGTGGGTCCTTCCCAGCACAGCACATTCCATGACTCTCTGGTTTAGCTGGTGATGAGAAGGAAAAAGGAGTTGCAGACTGGATCCTGTGGCAGCAGCAGCGTTTCCTTCCCTGCCCAGGGAGCTGCAGCAGCTCTGGGTTCTGTCATCTTGCAGAGCAGTGACCCCCACTGTGGTGATTCCACATCGCTGCTCAGCCGTCCCGGGGTGAGGAGGATTTAGGGATTAGAAATTCCCTCAATTTTTTTAAACCTAAAACATTGCACAAAATCGTCCCCACGAGCATCTCACCCCCGTGGTGGTGGTGGTGGTAGCCCAAAAACCCCCGGCCTGTGCCTGTTCCTGCCACGTCCCACTTGCAGCTCTTGTTCAGGAAGAGGGAATCCTGCATTTCTGTAATCCTGGGGAGGCAGTGTGGGCTGGTGTGGAGCTGAGAGCAGGGTCTGTCCATTCCTCCCTCATTTCCACACCAGGGATGTTCCTCCCCGCAGTCCTGGACAGACACTTCCGTTCCTGGGACAGGAGAGAGGCCCACGTGCAGCCTGGGGCTGCTCACAAAAACAAAAAGAGTCCTTCTCAGAGGAGAGTGAGAGGTTTCCTGCACCCTTGGGGCACTTCTGGGCTCTCCTTGGCTCCTCTCAGGGTGTTTTTTCCAGGCTGCTGGGGAGGAGGGGGAAGCAGAGGATGAGGAGGGAGCTGTGACCCTGAGCACTCCCAGAGCTCCCCTGGCACTTCCCAAACCGTCCCTGCCCGGCTGTGGCTCCAGCTGCTCCCTCCTGCTGCATTTCCCCGGGGTCCCTGCAGAGTTTGCTGTGCCCACCGGGGCTGTGCCATCCCGGGAGGGGCCGGCTGTGACCCCAGGGCACGGAGGTGGCCCCGGGCTGGTGGCTCAGGAGTTCACACCTGTTCAGTGCCTTAGTTCCATTTCATGGATCAAAATTTGGCTCGGGGCTGCTTTTCTTCCTTTTTGAGGTCATCGATTCTCTCCGTGCTCCTGGTGCAGCCCGGGGGGGAGCAGGAAAGGGAGGGGATTGTTCGGGATAACGGGCTCGGTGTAATAATCCCTGGAACAGGGATAAAGCCCGGGGAGTTTGGCCTGATGATGGCTCCAGAAAGGGGGAATCCTGTGGAGTTCCTGTGCTGGGATCAGCTGCTGAGGCTCCTTCCCATCACCCGACCTTCCCTGAGAGAGCAGATCCACCTCCACGCGGGGTTTTTTTAATGAAGGGACGGAGGCAGGAGTTGAAACCATCGGACTCTGCTCTCCCAGGAACGGATTGAACGGCACTGCAAGCAACGGGGGCATCACAAATCCGGGATTTCCAAAGCCTGATGTCAGAGCGTTCGTGGCAGGGAAAGGAACCCTGATGAGGGAGGAGGTTTCAGTTTCCCTTTTCAGGACACGGAACTGGAATTCGAGCCTGACCAAGGCTTCCCTTCCCAGCCCCCAAACCCCACAGAGGGGCTGTGGCACAGGAGATGCCACCACCACTCTGGGGGGTTCAGGTTTTGAGCCGGGTGGGCAGCAAGGGAAGGAACTTGGTGTGGAATTTTGACTTCCCCTCCTGGAATTTACAGGGAAGAGGAGGTTCCAAGCAGTTGCACTGGTTGAGGAGTTGGAATATTATTATTATTAATTTTTTTCTTTTTGGTTGCACAAAACAGCTGCTGGAGCAGCAGATCCTGGTGAGGTCGTTACCAGGAGGGACCCTCGGGGAGGGACCCTCGGGAGGGAGGCAGCAAAGACCATCCCGGGGTGGGTTGGGAGCGGCTTTGGAGCTTCTCAGCTCCGGAGAGGCTCCATCACAGCGGAATTCCACAGCGGGAATGTGGGAGGATGACTTGGATGAGCAGCGATGAAGCAGCAGGGCTGGGCAGGGCACTCCCGA
Source organism: Phylloscopus whistleri (assembly GCA_017589585.1). NCBI lineage: Eukaryota > Metazoa > Chordata > Aves > Passeriformes > Phylloscopidae > Phylloscopus > Phylloscopus whistleri. The sequence continues at coordinate 233,785 of JADMLD010000610.1, read as the reverse complement.
GCTGCCTGGGTGCCCCCGGGGTGCCCCTGGGGTGCCACCGGGGTGCCACCAGGGAGGGAGCAGCCCCGAGCATCCCCGGCCCTGGGTGGTTGTTTTTAATGCTTAAACGTTTTTTTTGCTGTACGTGCAGAGCGAGTGGAAGAGCTTACAGTAATATATTTTAATTAATATATATTTTAGTAGCTGAAAAAGAGCGGGCAAAGGGAGGGGTTTGGAGGTGGTGACAGGGTACCGGGGGCAGTTCCTGCAGCACAACTGAAAGGGTTCAGTTCCTGCCATTTAATGCAATAAAAACGGGAATTCTCACAAAGAAGCAATCCCAATACTGTTTCCCAGAGGTTTTTCTTCCTGTGTGGACAACAGGCCTGTAAACACAGTTCCAAAAAATCCTAAACCTTTTGTCTTTTTTTGCCTTTTTAAAAGGGACTTCGATTGGGCTCGAGGGTCTGTACAGCAAAATCGAGGTGACACCATTTGAAAATGTATTTTTACACAAATAATATAGAGAAAAAAATCATATTTTACATAAGAATTTTAAGTATTTGAAATATGTGTATATATATATACTGTATGTACTTCGTATATGCTTTATTTTACATTTTCAATGTATTAAAAAGTATTTGAGCTGGTTGGATCTGAGGTGTAATCATGTTTGAAAACACAAAAACAAGAGTTTGCTGCAGCCCCAGGGTGGGAATAAATGGGTGGGTTCCTCACAGAATCATTCAGGACAGAAAAGAGCTCCCAGCTGATGGAATCCAGGCTGTGCCAGAGCCCCCCAGCCCCCTGTGCTCGCCCCGGGAGCAGGGTGTGAAAAATGAGTGTGAAAAACGAGGTTCACTTTTTATAAGAATTGATAAGTTTAATAGAAATAAAATAAAAATAGACAATTAGGAGACAGAGAAACAAAGCTGCTCGGCCGAGGGTGCAAAACCAGCACACGGCCCATTTCAGATCCTTGGTTTTTAAGGATCCCTGTGTTACATATTCAATTAGAAGCTGTGTTGGTTTAGGATAAATTAGGGGGAGAACCTCTAAAAGGGAGTCCCTTAAAATAAACCTCCACCACCCCTCCCCCCCCCAGCACTGGGTTGGGAAGGAAATTCTTTGGAGGAGAAAAGTGAAAAAAAAACGGTTTTATTGACAAATGAAAAAACAACCCAGTCTACTACATTACAATTAAAGAATATACCTTCATCACATTTTTAAATTAAATAAATAGGAATATTTAAATTAAATAAAAAGGAAATACAGCACAACCTTCTGACATTATACACATAACATTCATCTCAATATTTGCCAAAAGCCAACTCCAAAATGTGCATTTATAAATTTATAACATTCAATATTTGCCAAAAGCCAACTCCAAAAAATGAATTTATAAGGGGAGCCAAGGCACAGGTGGGAGCTGATGCTCCTCAGCAGCTCCTGACTGTGGGCAGGGACAGGGACAGGGACCAGCACAAGAGCTCCAGGGTGGGTTCCAAGGGGATCCATTCCACTGGAGTGAAGACAATGTGAAAAACGACATTTCACCTTTTTTATATTAATTTATAAGTTTAAAAAAATAGAATAAAATAGAATAGAATAAAAACAGACAATTAGGAGACAGGAAAAGATAGCTACTCAGCTGAGGGTGCAAACGTTTCACCTTTTTTATATTAATTTATAAGTTGAATAAAAATAAAATAAAATAGAATAAAAACAGACAATTGGGAGACAGGAAAAGATAGCTACTCAGCTGAGGGTGCAAAGTAACACACCCCGTCTGTCTTCAGATTCTTCGTTTTAAGGACTCCTGTGTTACATATTTAAAATAAGCTCATACATGATTTAAATATTTATCTTGGTTTCAAGACCCCCCTAAATATACAATTTATCTGTAGGATTCCACACAGTCTGGGGAGGTGTTGTAAATCTCTCTTCTGAGTATTCAAACTCTTAAAGGATCAATTGTCTTTCTAATCTCAGGAATGCCAGACGTCCCTTCTGTTTTCTATCTAGCTGAAAGGTTAAAAAATACACCCTCCCCCCCCCCCAATCTCTACTTAGTTACAATCTAAGAATATTCATTTATCACATTTTTCCAATTCTATTAATAAAAGAACATACAGTACAACCTTCCCATATTTATACCTAAAGCGATCATCTTGCTATATGCGAAAAGCCAACTCTAAAACCTGCATTTATAACACTGGGATGCCCTGCAAAGCCAAACCTTGGCACCCAGCTGCCTGAGCTGCTGGGTTTAACCAGGATGGGTTGAACCACCCTGTCTGTCTTGGTTTGGACAGACAGGTATCCGCCAGGGAAAGCTGAAGCCTCCCCTAGAATAGAAAATGTAAACCCCTCACCCCTTGCCAAATTAGAATTTTGCAATTAAGGCCTTTCAGGCAAAGATTTGGGAATAGGAAGAACAGTTCTTTACTAGGAATATTAACAGTACAAATGTAGTAGAAAACAAAACCACCCAACCCATCAAGCAAACAAATAACAATCCTAAAAACCCTGACAGGGTCAGAGCTACAAACTGACACCCTGTTGTCAGGGTGTTGGGAGCAGCCCACAGTGAGTCCTCCTGGAGTGGCAGATGTGGTTCTGTTGGGGCAGAGATGATCCTGAGAGAAAAGGGTCCAGTGATGGTGAGAAGGGTCCAGTCTTCCTCTGGTAATCGGGTGAAGCCAGAGAGCTCCTGTTCCTGAGTCCCAGTTTTATCCAGGTAGAAATGGTTGGCTCCCCCCACTGGGTGGAGCATCTCCCACTGGGATGATGGAATGTGGATGTTTTATTTTGGGAAGGGGAACAGCTTGAGGAAGAAAACAGCCTGGGGAGTCTTAATGGCCCATTGTGAAAAGAGATAAGAAACACTGCCCTACCTGGTGTTAACAGTTGGGCCATTATCAAAAGGCACCCGCCCCCCTCCTTCCAGAGTAAACAAGAGATAAAGAAGAACAATTTCTCAACTGCTCTCAGCAGATGAAAATAGAATACAGAATTTAGGTTCCATAACCCAAGACACTGTCCCGCTGGGGTGAACAAAGGCTGTGAAGGGCTGTCCCTCCTGTGCCTCGGCTCCCTGCCCAGAGGGATCCTGCCTTCATCCCAGGCCTCCTCACCCCAGCTCCCTTCCTGCCTTCATCCCAGACCTCCTCACCTCAGCTCCCTTCCTGCCTTCATCCCAGGCCTCCTCATCCCAGCTCCCTGCCCTCCTGCCAAGCCCCCTCGCACTGAGAGGGAACGGCAGCCTTGGCAGTTGTTTCCTGTTTAAGGTACATGGGGGAGATAAAATAGAAAATGGCCAAGTGTTGGAGCTGCTGCACTTCCAAACAAACGTTCCTATTCCACTGGAGCTGCTGCATCTCCCAGACTTCCCTCCCAGCTCAGAACAGAACCAAACTGCTCTCCTGACCCTTTCAGTTCAGCTTTCCCTGATGCTGATGATGGATTTTATAGCTGAGAGTTTCACCTTTGGAGGCCTCTGGACTCATCCAGGCCAGATCCCAGGGATGTGATCCCACGGGCAATGAGTGGTGCTGCAGCCAGCACGGTCTCCTCCACCCCCAGTGGATGGGATTCACCTGCCCCGATGGGATGGGGACACCTGGAGCCTCATGGACACAGGTTTTACTCTGGTAAAACAGAGGATGAGCCCACGGAACGACTCCTCCAGGGCACTGCCAGCCCCACACTGAAATCGGGAGAGTTCCAGCGCTGTGGGTCACTTGTGGGTCAGTGAGGGGATTTCTGGGCATTCAAACCAGCCCAGGAGCAATCCCCAGGGGACACGTGTGGATGTATAGGTATTATACATACACACACATGTATGGAATATGAATATAGATGTATGTACACAATAGGCATATATAATATTATACATACATATACATATATACACACAATATGCATATATAATATGTGTATATATATACACACACAAGACACATATATAATATTATACATACATATACACACAATATACATATATAATATTACACATACATACATATACACATAATATACATATATGTGTATATATATACACACAATATACATATATAATATTATACATACATATATATACACACAATAGACATACATAATATGTGTGTATATATACACACACAATATACATACATAATATTATACATACATATATATACATATATAATATGAGTATATATATACACACACAATATACATATATATTATACATACATATACACACAATATACATATATAATATTACACATACATACATATACACATGATATACACATATAATATGTGTATATATATACACACACAATATACATACATAATATTATACATACATATACACAATATACATACATAATATGTGTATATATACACACAATATACATATATAATATTATACATATGTACATATACACACAACATACACATATAATGTGTATATATACACACACAATATACATACATAATATTATACATACATATATACATATATAATACGTGTGTATATATACACACACACAATATACATACATAATATTATACATACATATATATACATATATAATATGTGTGTATCTCTATGTATATGCATAAAACTCCACCCTGATGTCTCAGAGGGGGATCCCAGGGCTGCTCCCACAGCCCATCCCCGCGCTGGCACCGGAATATCCGTGCCCTCAGGACACGGCACCGGACAAAATCCTTCCCTGAGGCTCGTGTGCTGCCACAGATCCTGTTCCTCTCCCTCCCAGGACGGCCTCTTTGGAAATGGATGCAGGATCCCGGAGTTCCTGGGCTCTGGGCACGCTGTGTTCCACCAGCATGGCCCATCTTCTGCTCACCAAAACCATTTTGGCTTGAGCCCTGCTGATGGGGATTTCCAGGGCTTTCCTCCCCTGCCAGGGAACTGCACTGCCCTGGCTTTACAAGCTGTGGACAGCTGTTAATTTTTTATTTTGGCACATTTTAAGGGGAAAACGTTGGTTTATTACGTAGCCTTAATAAATCCTGCATTTCCCTCACTTCTCGGGGTCCCAGGATATTTTAGGAGCACAGAACTGTAGATTTGGGGGAAAGAAAGAAACAGGAAGAAACCTCTATCAAGTGGCAGGAACTTGATTTCTCTTAAAATTGAGGGATTCAGGGAAACAGGTGTGTGAGCAACTCATCTGATTTCCGACAGGAGAACTCTGAATGCACTTAACAACTCGGTAAAATCAGCAGCGCTTAGGAGTGTGCAAGAGCCGGGGATTTCTTTTCCCTGAATACATTAAAAGTGCCATCAATTCTGTATTTTAAGTAGGGAAGGGGTTGGAGACCTGCCAGTGGGAATAATCCACCCAACCCTCAGGTGGCATGGCTAGACTTTAATTTATTCTCCTTTTTAATCCGTGTGACTAATTAATGGCTCTGTCTCGTTGTTCGGTAAGTAAACCCCGTTTATTCCCAGCCAGGCTGAATTCCCCTGGGACCCTGGGGAAGAAGGAGGTTGGACACAGCCCACGGAGGAGAGGGAAATCTGAACTCCCGGAGCCAGAGGAGTGAAGAAATAACTAAAGCCATGGCACCATCTGGTGTTTTTCCGGGTTCCAGCACTCCTCCCTCCAGCCCACGGCAGGCGGCTTTTCCAAACGCTGCTGCCAAAGGATGGAAAGGATGGTTTCGGGATGGTTTCGGGATGGGAACGGAGCCAGCAGGAATCGCCTCGCTCAGGTGGTGCCACTGCCACCCGTGGGCTCCGGATCTCGGGGCCAAAGCGAGCACTGGCACCGGCACAGAGAGCTCGGGATGAGCATCCCCAGAGCAGCGCCGCAGCAGCGCCTTCCCCTCTCGTTCCCGATTTCCGGACAAAGCTTTCCCTCCCACTCCAACCGTCAGTGCTCCCTCCTCTCCGCACTCGGGGCAGGAATTCTGCTGCTGTGACATCTCCCCGGGGGCAGAGGAGCCTGAACAGAGCCCGCGCTGTGGGACGCTCCTCAGGAAACGCTGCCGGCACTGCTGGGAGGGGAGTGGGGACTCCCCAGCGCCCATGGAATGCTGTGATCCCATGGGATCACATATAGATACACATATGGAATGTGTGATCCCATGGCATCACATATAGATACACACATGGAATGCTGTGATCCCATGGAATCACATATAGATAAACACATGGAATGCTGTGATCTCCATGGGATCACATATAGATACACACATGCACACATGGAATGCTGTGATCCCATGGGATCACATGTACATATCCATATAGATACACACAGGAATGCTGTGATCCCATGGGATCTCATATAGATACACACACACACACATGGAATGCTGCGATCCCATGGGATCACATATACATATAGATACACACACACACAGAATGCTGTGATCCCATGGGATCACATATAGATACACACATACACACATGGAATGCTGTGATCCCATGGAAGGTCCCCCGGAGCAGGGGATGCCGTCGCTGGGAGCAGCCGCTGTCACTGTGCCAGGGGAGCTGTGGGACACGGCAGGAGCTGTGGGCAGCCTGCCCTGGAGCAGGGGGCACGTCCTGCAGGGGCACAGTCGGTAAAAGCCTAAGCTGCCCTCGCAGCACACAGAAACACTGATCCACGGAATGGCTTGGGTGGGAAGAGACCTTCCAGAAACTCCAGTGCCCCCCCTGCCCTGGCAGGGACACCTCCCCACTGTCCCAGGCTGCTCCCAGCCCCAGTGTCCAGCCTGGCCTTGGGCACTGCCAGGAATCCTCTGGGCACCCTGTGCCAGGGCCTGCCCACCCTGCCAGGGAACAATTCCTGCCCCAAATCCCAGCCAGCCCTGCCCTGGGGCACTGGGAGCCATTCCCTGGCTCCTGTCCCTCTGTCCCTTGTCCCCAGCCCCTCTCCAGCTCTCCTGGAGCCCCTTTAGGACCCTGAGCTCTCCCTGGAGCTTCTCCTGTCCAGGTGAGCACCCCCAGCTCTCCCAGCCTGGCTCCAGAGCAGAGGGGCTCCAGCCCTGAAAGCTGAGGGGATGGAGCTGAGCAATGGCTGTGGCTGGGTGCCGAGGCAGCTGCTCACAGCTGTGGATGGCTGTTCACAGCTGGGAGGGAATGGCTGTGGCTGACACGGTGCTGAGGGACAGCCATGGCTGACACGGTGCTGAGGGGACAGCCATGGCTGACATGGTGCTGAGGGATGGCTGTGACACCACAGCCATGGCTGACACGGTGCTGAGGGATGGTGCTGAGGGCACAGCCATGGCTGACACGGTGCTGAGGGATGGTGCTGAGGGATGGTGCTGAGGGGACAGCCATGGCTGACACGGTGCTGAGCGGGTGGTGCTAAGAGGACAGCCATGGCTGACAAGGTGCTGAGGTACAGCCATGGCTGACACGGTGCTGAGGGATGGTGCTGAGGGGACAGCCATGGCTGACAAGGTGCTGAGGTACAGCCATGGCTGACACAGTGGTGAGGGATGGTGCTGAGGGGACAGCCATGGCTGACACGGTGCTGAGGTACAGCCATGGCTGACACGGTGCTGAGGGATGGCTGTGACACCACAGCCATGGCTGACACGGTGCTGAGGGATGGTGCTGAGGGACAGCCATGGCTGACACGGTGCTGAGGGATGGTGCTGAGGGGACAGCCATGGCTGACAAGGTGCTGAGGTACAGCCATGGCTGACACGGTGCTGAGGGATGGTGCTGAGGGACAGCCATGGCTGACACGGTGCTGAGCGGGTGGTGCTGAGGGACAGCCATGACTGACACGGTGCTGAGGGGACAGCCGTGGCTGACACGGTGCTGAGCGGGTGGTGCTGAGGGGACAGCCATGGCTGACACGGTGCTGAGGGATAGCTGTGACAGGACAGCCATGGCTGACACGGTGCTGAGCGGGTGGTGCTGAGGGCACAGCCATGGCTCACGGAGTCCCCAGCGCTGCCCCCGCCATCCCTCCGTCCGCGTCGCTCCCCTCACGCAGCCCCAGCCCCTCAGGGCGGGCCCGCCCCCTCGGCGGCTCGCGCTGCGCCTGCGCGGTCCCGCCGCGCCCCGGGGTGAGCGCCGGGCGGCGCGCGCGCGCTGCGGCGGAGGCGGGAGCGCGCCAGGCGGCCCCGGGAGGCGATTGGCTGAGGGGCGCGAGGAGGCGGCGCCGGGCGGGCGGGGATTGGCGGGGGGCCGCGCGCCCCCGGCGGAGGCGGGCCCTGATTGGCCGGGGCGCCGCGCGGCGGCGGCCGGGACCGTTGGAGCGCGGCGGCGGCTGAGGCGGCCCGGCCGCCCCTGGAGCCCCGGCACCGGCTCAGGTACGGCCGGGGGCGGCGGGGCCGCCGGGCTGTGAGGGGGGGAGCGCCCCACGGGGCCGGGCTCACCGGGCTGCGGGTGGGGGCCTCTGGTTTGGCCATGCCCCGGTGTTCCTCCTGGCCGCAGAACAGCTGCTGGCAGGGAACCGGAATGTGCAGGCTCTGTTGCTTTGGAGGACACTCGGAATGTGCAGGCTCCATTGCTTTGGATTTAACGGAGACCCGGGATGTGCAGGCTCCGTTGCTTTGGAATTACGTTAGACCCGGAATGTGCAGGCTCCGTTGCTTTGGAGTTAACGGGAGCAGCAGCCGGGGCAGAAGCAGCACCGTGTTGCGGCTGTGAAATAAAACAGTGCAATTTTTCTGTGGAAAACCGCTGCTTTCTTGGAGAAGAAGCTCACCCGGTGTTTTTCACATCTCTTTAGGTTGTCATTTAAATGTCTGAAGAAGGAAGTGAGGCCAGGAAAGTGGAAGTTGCCCCGAGAGACTTCTCAGTGTGATTCAGGTAACGGGATCTGTTGAGATTGACTGTGGTGTTGACCTTAAAATCCTGTGTTTTGTGTGTTCGGTTGCCAGTTTCTCACACTCACGAAACTGATACTGACGTTTTCCATTTCTGGCAAACTCGTGTCGTGAAGCAGTGGCTTCTGCATTTTCCGTGCTGTGTTGGACATGTAAAAAGATGTTTAAACCCTCTGGTTAAAATTCCTCCAGAATCGTGTTTGTTGTGCAACGCATCCCTCGTCTGGGGAGGATGAATCATAGAATTACAGAATGTTTTGGGTGGGAAAGAACTTTAAACATTTAATTCCACTATCCCAGGGTGCTCCAAGCTGGCCTTGGCCACTTCCAGGGATCCTGGATGAGCTTTCAGGTCCCTTCCCACTCAAAGCTTTGATCGTTGTCTGCTCTGCCTGCTGCAGCTGCCCAGTGCCAAACCATTCCAGGTGCCTGATCCAGCGGTTCAAAAGGTCACAAGTTTCAGTTCCAGCTTTCCTTTGACCCTTAAATGCCTCCCTGTGTGCAGGGTGCTGCTCCAGAGGTGTCTGCCTTAGGCCTTCTCCTTGACCATATTATTGTTAAATCCTCTTGGGGTTTCTGCTTGTTCCCATCCTCATACACAGAATTTTTGTTTTGTTTTGTTTTGGGGATGTTTGGGGCACCCCAGATCTGCTGCTGGGATCTCTGTGAGTCCCAAGGGAGCAGCTCCTGGGCTGGGCTGCCAGGGTTGGTCCCTGCCAGTTCCAGAGTCCCGTGTTTGAGGGGACACATCCAGGAGCTCCGTGGGACACCCTCATTGTTCACTGCAGTTCCTGGGGTGGGGAATGCAGCAGCCCTGCCAGCATTGTCCCAAACTCCCCGGGTTTGGAGCAGGCTGGGGGTTTTGGGAACAGCTGATGGCTTTATTTGCTGGCTGTGTTGCAGCTGATGCAGTCAGGCCCCTGGTTTATCCCAGGAGCCAACAGCAGCGCGTGTTTTAGGGAGTGCTGGGTGGTGGAGGGGGTTTAGGAAGGAGCCATGAGGCAAGAAAAAGGGCTTTTGTAACAACAGAAAAGCATCACTTTCCACCAGTTCAGTTACATCACACACAGCACAGGTGAAGTGGGAGTGAGGACTTCCAGTCCTGTGCAGCTCTAGGTGGATATTCTCAGTTGTGCAGCCCTGGGTGGATGTTCTCAGTCAGGAGCCCTTCAAACCACTGTGGACATTCTCAGTTTGGAGCCCTTCAAACCCAGGTGAATGTTCTCAGTTAGGAGCCCTTCAAACCAAGCTGGATGTTCTCAGGAGCCCTTCCAAGCCAGGTGGATGTTCTCAGTTAAGAGCCCTTCAAACCAAGGTGGATGTTCTCAGTTTGGAGCTCTTCCAACCAAGGTGGAAGTTCTGAGTTGTCCAGCCCTTCAAACCAAGGTGGATGTTCTCAGGTAGGAGCCCTTCAAACCATGATGGATGTTCTGAGTTAGGGGGCCCTTCAAACCATGGTGGATGTTCTGAGTTGTGGAACCCTGGGTGGATGTTCTCAGTTGTGCAGCCCCTCAAAGCCAGGTGGATGTTCTCAGGAGCCCTTCCAACCAAGGTGGATGTTCTGAGTTAGGGAGCCCTTTAAACCAAGCTGGATGTTCTCAGAAGCCCCTCAAACCAAGCTGGATGTTCTCAGTTTGGAGCCCTTCAAACCCAGGTGGATGTTCTCAGGAGCCCTTCAAACCCAGGTGGATGTTCTCAGGAGCCCTTCAAACCAAGGTGGATGTTCTCAGCTGTGCAGCCCTTTAAACCCAGGTGGATCTTCTCAGTTAGGAGCCCGTCAAACCAAGGTGGACATTCTGAGTTGTGCAGCCCTTCAAACCCAGGTGGATGTTGTCAGTCGGGAGCCCTTCAAACCAAGGTGGATGTTCTCAGCTGGGCAGCCCTGGGTGGAAGTTGTCAATTAGGAGGCCTTCAAACCATGGTGGATGTTCTCAGTCAGGAGCCCTTTAAACCAAGGTGGATGTTCTGAGTCAGGAGCCCCTCAAACCCAGGTGGATGTTCTCAGGAGCCCTTCCAAGCAAGGTGAATGTTCTCAGCTGTGCAGCTCTGGGTGGATGTTCTCAGTTTGGAGCCCTTCAAACCCAGGTGGATGTTCTCAGTTGGGCAGCCCTGGGTGGAAGTTCTCCATTAGGAGGCCTTCAAACCAAGGTGGATGTTCTCAGTTGTGCAGCCCTTTAAACCAAGCTGGATGTTCTCAGGAGCCCTTCCAAACCAAGGTGGATGTTCTGAGTTAGGGAGCCCTTTAAACCAAGCTGGATGTTCTCAGGAGCCCTTCAAACCAAGGTGGATGTTCTCAGTTGTGCAGCCCTCGGTGGATGTTCTCAGTCAGGAGCCCCTCAAACCCAGGTGGATGTTCTCAGGAGCCCTTCAAACCAAGGTGGATGTTCTGAGTTATGCAGCCCTGGGTGGATGTTCTCAGCCCTTCAAACCAAGGTGGATATTCTCAGCTGTGCATCTCTGGATGGATGTTTTGAGTTGTGCAGCCCTCAAACCAAGCTGGATGTTCTCAGTTAGGAGGCCTTCAAACCAAGGTGGATGTTCTCAGTTGTGCAGCCCTTTAAACCAAGGTGGATGTTCTCAGGAGCCCTTCAAACCAAGCTGCATGTTCTCAGCTGTGCAACCCTTCAGACCCAGGTGGATGTTCTCAGTTGGGCAGCCATGGGTGGAAGTTCTCCATTAGGAGGCCTTCAAACCAAGGTGGATGTTCTCAGGAGCCCTTCAAACCGTGGTGGATGTTCTCAGTTGTGCAGCTCTGGGTGGATGTTCTCAGTTAGGAGCCCTTTAAACCATGGTGTATGTTCTGAGTTGGGCAGCCCCTTAAACCAAGGTAGATGTTCTCAGGAGCCCTTCAAACCCAGGTGGATGTTCTCAGGAGCCCCTCAAACCAAGGTGGATGTTCTCATTTAAGAGCCCTTCAAACCAAGGTGGATGTTCTCAGTTAGGAGCTCTTCTGAGTCTGATGTTCTGAGTTGTGCAGCCCCTTAAACCATGGTGGATGTTCTCAGTTGGGCAGCCCTGGGTGGATGTTCTCAGTTAGGAGCCCTTCAAACCCAGGTGGATGAGCCCTTCCAACTACGGTGGATATTCTGAGTTGTGCAGCCCTTTAAACCAAGCTGGATGTTCTCAGGAACCCTTCCAAGCCAGGTGGATGTTCTCAGTTAAGAGCCCTTCCAACCAAGGTGGATGTTCTCAGTTTGGAGCTCTTCCAACCGAGGTGGAAGTTCTGAGTTGCACAGCCCTGGGTGGATGTTCTCAGTCAGAAGCCCTTCAAACCAAGGTGAATGTTCTCAGTTGTGCAGCCCTTCAAGCCAAGGTGGATGTTCTCAGGAGCCCTTCAAACCCAGGTGGATGTTCTCAGTTAGAAGCCCTTTAAACCAAGCTGGATGTTCTCAGTCAGGAGCCCCTCAAACCCAGGTGGATGTTCTCAGGAGCCCCTCAAACCCAGGTGGATGTTCTCAGTCAGGAGCCCTTCCAGCCCAGGTGGATGTTCTCAGTTGGGCAGCCCTGGGTGGATGCTCTCAGCCAGGAGCCCCTCAAAGCCAGGTGGATGTTCTCAGGAGCCCTTCAAACCCAGCTGGATGTTCTCAGGACCCCTCAAACCCAGGTGGTTGTTCTCACTGTGTGTTGAGGAAGCTGGGGCAGTTTCAGAGCAGGGAAGGAGCCCTGGCTGGGAGTTCAGAGCGAGCCCTTGGGGCTGGGTGGTGCCTGGAGCACCCTGAGCTCAGCCTGCCTGCCTGGGCTGCTCTGGGGCAGCTTCAGGGAGCCCAGAGAGGGATTCAGATCAGGTGATTCAGGTGATAAGGAGTTGATTCATAACATTTTTATTAATTAATTGCTTCCCCTTGGTAGCAGGGAGAATAAGCTGTAATTCTGTTGTCTCTGCTTCAGTGTTTAAACAGATTGCTATTCATAAATTATATTTAAATAATTTCATGGGCCTTTCCCAGTCCTGTGAGCTTTAGGACTGAAATATTTGAACTTCTCTGTGCTTAACTAATACAGATTTATTAAAAAACTATTGTAATGAAGAGTTTTAGGCAGCCTAAAACAGTAGGAGACCTTAAAACCCCACAGCAGATTATATTGGGCCAGGTGTTTCTGTGGGAACAAAAGGAATTATAACAGCAGGTGCCAATTCATCACTGAATTTTAAAAGAGTTGGGTGTCTACAGGATGTGTTGTGGTTAGAAAAATATTTTAAATCATAGTAAGTTCAGTATTTATTGCGAGCTGAGGGGTTTTTCAGTGGCAGTGCAGGTTTTAATTTTATTTAATTTTATTTAGGTCCAAGGTTGGACTCAGTGCTTTGGATGACTGAGAGCCTCAGTGATTCACCAGGTGGGGAGCACTTGGTGGCACAAAGCAAACAGGGAGGGAGCTGAGACCCTCAATTAACTTCTTTCTAATTAATTTTTTTAAACAGAAAGTGACAGAACTAAGGGATAAAAACTCAGTTTTACAGAAGGCAGTGGCAATTCATTCCAGTTCCTGTCTCCTGTACCCTTTCAGTAACACCTCACAAACTTTCCAGTTATTTTAGTTTACATCTGTGAAGCTGCTGAGGGAGATTTCACCTTCACAAGTGGTTTCATCACTTACTGCATTTTATGGGATTGGGAGAATATAAAGAGCAAAAAGGTTTCTTTTTAAATTTATTTTTAAATTACGATATTAAATTTATTTTTAAATGACAAAGGTAGCTGATTTATACGCACTGAAAGGAGAAAAATAAGAGAAAAAAGGAAAAAAAAAAACTTTCAAAACTTTTTTTTTTTACAAGCATTCACTTTTTTACACTTAACATAAAGAGCCAAAACTTGTCATTTTCATCAGTTTTACTATTTAAAGATAAGAGCAAAACAGGTTTATTTTTGAATTACAAAGGTAGCTGATTTATACACACTGAAAGGAGAAAAATAAGAAAAAAAGGGAAAAAATGAGGAAAAAAAATCCCAAATGAAACTTTCAAAGCTTTTTTTTTTTTTTACAAGCATTTCCTTTTTTACACTTAACACAAAGAGCCAAAACTTGTCATTTCAGTCAGTTTTACTATTTAAAGATAATAGCAAATTGGGAATGCTCAGAAATCCCCTCCACAAAAAAAAAAATCGAGTTTTCCCTGCCTCAGAGTGAGGGCTAGAGCTCTTAATGAGACTCTTAGTGCTGGAAAATCCTCCTGAAATCTTTTCATTTCTCTCATCCCACAGGGGCACTGCTTTGTTTCAAGGAAGCAATCTGGTTTGTCTGTGTTAGAGGTTTTGGAAGGGTTTCAGAGAAGGCTCTGATTAAATATTGGTGTTTGTTCCATCTTTGTTTAATGTGGATCCTGTGCAATCTTTATCAGTTTCTGAGCAGGTGAGATTGTTGGGCTCACCCTGGGGTTTAGAACAGGGGATTTTCCTGGGATTCCAGAATGGTTTTGGTTGTTAAAGTCCTCTGAGTCCAACCTGTGCCTGATCCCCACCTTGTCCCCAGCCCAGAGCACTGAATCTCAGAATCCCAGAACCCCAGGATCCCACAATCTCAGAATCCCAGAACCCCAGGATCCCAGAATCTCAGGATCACAGAATCCAGAACCACTCAGGCTGGGAAATCCCTCCCAAAGCATCAAATCCCAGCTGTGCCCCATCCTCACCCTGTCCCCAGCCCAGAGCACTGAATCCCAGAATCCCAGAACCCCAGAATCTTGGAATCCCAGGTTCCCAGAATCCCAGAAACTCAGAATCTCAGAATCTCAGAACCACAGAATCCCAGAATCTTGGAATCCCAGGTTCCCAGAATCTCAGGATCCCAGAATCCCAGAATCCAGAACCACTCAGGCTGGAAAATCCCTCCTAGCCCATCAAATCCCAGCTGTGCCCCATCCCCACCCTGTCCCCAGCTCAGAGCACTGAATCTCAGAATCTCAGAACCCCAGAATCTTGGAATCCCAGAATCCCAGAAACACTGAATCTCAGAACCACAGAATCCCAAAATCTTGGAATCCCAGGTTCCCAGAATCTCAGGATCCCAGAATCCCAGAATCCAGAACCACTCAGGCTGGAAAATCCCTCCCAGCCCATCCAGTCCCAGCTGTGCCCCATCCCCACCCTGTTAAAAATGGGCCAGGAGAGCAGCTCCTTTTGAAAGGCCTTTATTAGAAGTCAGCTCTGGGTAGGGGGCTCGAGGGGCCGCGCACGCCGCCACTGCTCCCACTGGACACCACGGAGGAGGAGGTGCAAGTCGAGTCTGCCGCTCGTGCTGCAGAGTCGGGATTCCTTCCTCACGGGAGTTCTTAGGGCTTTAGTCCAGGGGTGTCACCTTTGTCCAGCACTCTCCAGGTCATGGCGAGTAGGCGGGAAGCCTTCCACAGATGGCTGGATGTCCTCCTCGCCCGGCAGTGTCCTTTGGAGGTCCAGATTTTGGGTGGGCTCGTTGTTTTCGGGGTCTTTTTGGGGTCAACTGGACTTCCGCTTGGAGCGGTGCATCATGGGAGCCTCTGGATTTGCATATTGGGCGGGGTCAGCAGTTTGACGAGCAGGCGGGGAGCAGCGGAGGCCTAACCCGATGGAAGGTGTTATAAATGCAGTTTTTAGAGTTGGCTTTTCGCATAGAGTAAGATGATTGTTTTAGGTATAAATATGGGAGGGTTGTACTGTATGTTCTTTTATTAATAAAATTTGAAAACTGTGATAAATGAATATTCTTAGATAGTAACTCAGTAGAGATTGGGAGGGGGGGTTGTATTTTTTTTCTACCTTTCAAAAGTAGATAGAAGACAGAAGGGATGCCTGGCATTCCTGAGATTAGAAAGACAATCGATTCTTTAAGGACCTGACCAATTTATGACACCCTCCCAGACTTTGTGGAATCCTACAGATAATTTGTATATTCAGGGGGGGGCCCGAAACCTAACTTACCCATTTTGAATTATGTATGAATTTATTTTAATATGTAACACCAGTACCCTTAAAACAAAAGATCTGAAGGAGGAAAGTGTGCTGATCTCGTGGCTGGTGACATCAGCACCTCGGCCGAAAAAGCTTTGTTCTTCTGTCTCCTAATTGTCTATTTTTATTAAACTTATAAATGTCACAAAAAAGTGAATCGTGTCTCTCACAAATGCAAAGGGAATTCGGGGAAAGGGAATGCACAACTTGAACACAGGAAACTGAGATTTGAGGGTACAGATCCAACACAAGCAGTTTGAAATAACAGGTAAGTAACAGCATAACCTTTTTAACTACATGGTAAACAGTGTAACAATACAACATACAACATCAATACAACATACAACATACAATGCATAACTTGGAGCCCTTTATTTATTTCACAGGCCAGCAGGGAGGTTGTAAAAACCCATTTCTGCTCCTCAGGCTTTGGGGTAGACAAAGGAGGGTGAGAATTTGTTTCTCCGGTTCCTACAGAGGGGTGTTTGAGTGCTGTGGGCACCGTGTGCTGCCTGCTCTGTAGCCTGGAAATCCCTGGGGACTGAAAATGGATCTGTGAGCTTAAAATAAACACCTAATAAAATAAACACCTCAGGAACAGGGCTGGGACCTCCAATGCCACTGCCACCCTCACCATTCTGACCCTGACCTGGCAGTTCCTGGGAATTCCCTCTGCTCTGGCACACACACAGATGGGAAGTCACAGAAATTCAGGTGGTCTGGAACTCTACTGGTGTTGAATTTTGATTTTGTTCTGGTTTTGTCTGTGTTAGAGGGTTTGGAAGGGTTTCAGAGAAGGCTGGGATTAAATGTTGGTGCTTGTTCCATCTTTGTTTCATGTGGATCCTGTGCAATCTTTATCAGTTTCTGAGCAGGTGAGGTTGTTGGGCTCACCCTGGGGCTCAGAGCAGGGGATTTTCCTGGGATTCCAGGATGGTTTTGGTTGTTAAAGTCCTCTGAGTCCAACCTGTGCCTGATTCCCACCCTGCCCCCAGCCCAGAGCACTGAATCTCAGAATCTCAGAACCCCAGGATCCCAGAATCTCGGAATCTCAGAATCCCAGAACCCCAGAATCTCAGAATCCCAGAACCCCAGGATCCCAGAATCTTGCAATCCCAGGTTCCCAGGTTCCCAGAATCTCAGGATTGCAGAATCCCAGAATCCAGAACCACTCAGGCTGGAAAATCCCTCCCAGCCCATCCAGTCCCAGCTGTGCCCCATCCCCACCCTGTCCCCAGCCCAGGGCACTCAGTGCCACCTCCAGGAATTCCTGGGGCACCTCCAGGGCTGGGCACTGCAAACCTCCCTGGGCAGTTCCAAGGCCTGAGCTCCCTTTCCATGGGGAAATTCCTGCTGCTGTCCAAGCTGAGCCTGCCCTGGCCCAGCCTGAGGCCATTTCCCCTTGTCCTGTCCCTGTGCCCTGGGAGCAGAGCCCGACCCCCCCTGGCTGTCCCCTCCTGGCAGGGAGTTGTGCAGAGCCACAAGGGCCCCCCTGAGCCTCCTTTGGTCCAGGCTCAGCCCCTTCCCCAGCTCCCTCAGCTGCTTTTAAGTTTCAGCTTTGATATTTTCCACACTCTGTGCTGCTTTAGTGGATAACTCTGAACTTCACACAAAGTGTCAGCCAGTTCTCCTCACAGCTCAGGCAGAACAATTCCTTTCCCAGCCCCAGAACCCAGGACACCAGGCCCCAAAAAGTGCAAAGAGCAGCAAATTGAGGAGGGGAAACTGGGAGGATGGAGCAGCATCACCTGAGGCTGGCACTGCACAATGAACCCCAACATGGAGATGGACCAAAACTCACAAAAGTGTGAAAACTCACCCACTGTCCACCTTGGGTGTAGCTGCAGCCAGGCTCTTGTACTGCCCAAGGTGTGTCCTTTAAGGCCTTTTAATAAATCCCAGTTTTATTCCTTTAACTCTGTGCCAGGTGGCCTGTCAAGGTCACCTCAGCCCCTCCTGGGGCTCCATTCCCCTCCCCAGCTCTGTTCCCTTCCCATTCTGGAACATTCCCTGGGGCTGCTGTGACCCCAGTGCAGCTCCCAGCTCTTGGCCTCGTTGAGCCCCAGCCCCTGGAGCCACGGGCAGCCTGTCCTGAGCCCTGTGCAGAGCTCCCTGCCCCCAGCAGATCCACATCCCACCCCCCTGGGGCTGGCCCTGAGCTGAGCCAGCCTGGGGTCCTCCAGCCCCGTGCCCAGGGAGGTGTTGGACAGGAGAGAGCCCAGCCCTGAGCTCCTGGTGCCATCCCCAGCTGGATGTGCCTCCATCCCCAGGGTTGGTGGGGAAGATGAAAAAGGAAAAGCTTTATAAACGTGACTGCTCAGGTTTGGAGAATATGAAACCTGGAAGTGAAATAGAATTGCAAGCAAGTTTTGATGTCTAAAGCCTCAGTTCCTGGACAGCTGGAGAACAACAGTGTGGCTGCTGAAGGTGATCAATCCCCTTTTAATTAAACAATGCCCTGCTCCTCACCAAGAGCCCAAGGGTCAGAGCTTGGCAGGAGGGGTCCCAAGAGTCGTTTTTAGGGTTTAAAATCTCACCCAGCGTGGTCATGGAATGATCCTTACAGGCTGGGTGTGAATGCTGTAGGGTTTGTGTCTCGGGCTGGGTTGGTTGGTGTCAGTGAGAATGTTCAGGAGAGAAGAGATTTAATGGATTGTGAGAGGAACTTTGCTCTCTTACCCCTTCTCCTTCTCCTCCTCCTCCTTCTCCTCCTCCTCCTCCTCCTCCTCCTCCTTCCACCCCACTCACTGGAGGCTCTGTGGGTCTGTGTCCTGCAGGAACAAACCAGGTGGTTTCTTGTGGAACTTCTCACAGTTCCAGCAGAAATCACAAGGCTTTCAGGAGGGAAAACTTTTATATTTCAATACTATTTATTATTATTATTATTTGTCTAAACTGTTGGATAGCCTGTTAAATTTTAATGAAGCTTCCTGCATTATTTGGGCAGGATTTTGCAGAATCTTCCAGAGCAGCTTTTTGGATCCAGTGGATTTATGGAAGGGGAAAAAAATGAACCATTGAGTTGTTCAAAGCTGGAATCACTGGGAATTCCAGTCCATTTCCTGAGTCAGTTTTGCTTTGTAAAGATCTTGCAAAAATCATCTGAGCCCAGGAGATGTAAAAACATCACTGAGAGATCCCAACCTCTGGATTTTGGGGGTTTTGCTTCCTAAAAGATGCTCCTGTGCTTGCTGGAGATGCAGAAATAAACATCTCAGGGTATTTTTTCATGTTGTGCACAGTTACTTATCCTGTAAATGAAAGAAAAGGAAAAAATACTTCCTGGCTTTTATTGAAATCCGAGATGAGCAAATATAAAAACACCTTGATTTCATAAGTAAGTTTAATTTTATTAAATTTATTTATTAAATTTATGAAATTTAAGTATTTCACTTTATTAAAATGAAATATTATTTAATTTTATTTACCTGAAACTGGCGGAAAGTCCCTGAACCTCCTTCCCTGTGTCAAGCACAGCCATGTCCCAGACTGGTTTTATTAAAAATTTAATCAATTGATTTAATAAAATTTCATTTATTAAAGATTTATTTGAATTGCAGGTCATTTCTGACCACAAATAGGTGTGGGCACGATTTGATCCTGGCTCAGGTGATCTGGGCTCAGAGCTGGGCTGGGCTGATCTGGGCTCAGAGCTGGGCTGAGCTCAGAGCTGGGCTGAGCTGAGCTCAGAGCTGGGCTGGGCTGAGCTCAGAGCTGGGCTGGGCTGAGCTCAGAGCTGGGCTGGGCTGAGCTCAGAGCTGGGCTGGGCTGAGCTCAGAGCTGGGCTGAGCTGAGCTCAGAGCTGGGCTCAGGTGAGCTGAGCTCAGAGCTGGGCTGGGCTGATCTGGGCTCAGAGCTGGGCTGGGCTGGGCTGAGCTCAGAGCTGGGCTGAGCTCAGAGCTGGGCTGAGCTGAGCTCAGAGCTGGGCTGATCTGGGCTCAGAGCTGGGCTGAGCTGAGCTCAGAGCTGGGCTGATCTGGGCTCAGAGCTGGGCTGAGCTGAGCTCAGAGCTGGGCTGATCTGGGCTCAGAGCTGGGCTGAGCTGAGCTCAGAGCTGGGCTGGGCTGATCTGGGCTCAGAGCTGGGCTGAGCTGAGCTCAGAGCTGGGCTGATCTGGGCTCAGAGCTGGGCTGAGCTGAGCTCAGAGCTGGGCTGATCTGGGCTCAGAGCTGGGCTGGGCTGATCTGGGCTCAGAGCTGGGCTGGGCTGAGCTCAGAGCTGGGCTGAGCTGAGCTCAGAGCTGGGCTCAGGTGATCTCCTGGGCCCTGGGCTGGGCTCAGGTGATCTCCTGGGCTCTGAGCTGGGCTCAGGTGATCTCCTGGGCCCAGGGCTGGGCTCAGATGATCTTCTGGGCCCTGGGCTGAGCTCAGATGATCTCCTGGGCTCTGGGCTGGGCTCAGTTGATCTCCTGGGCCCGGGGCTGGGCTCAGATGATCTCCTGGGCCCTGGGCTGAGCTCAGGTGATCTCCTGGGCCCTGGGCTGGGCTCAGATGATCTCCTGGGCCCTGGGCTGGGCTCAGTTGATCTCCTGGGCCCGGGGCTGGGTGTGGGGCTGCCCTGGGGCCGTTACCTACAGCTGATGAGCTCCAAGAAGAGCGAAACCTGCTAAGCAAGGTCCTGTAGTATTGGCCTGAACCTGGGGGCACCTGAGGGCACCTGGGGGGTGCCAGGGGGGCACAGCCAGGTGGGCACAGCCAGGGGGGCACTGCCAGGGCTCCCAGGGGCTCCCTGCAGCCAGGGAGGTGCAGATGTCACCTCCTGTGGTGGCACAAAGCAGTGGGAGAGGAGAGAAGAAAGGTGTCCAACCAGGGAAAGCAGAGAATTGGGAGTTTGTGAAAGGAGTTGTAGGTGGGGGCTGGGAGCAGCCTGGGCCAGTGGGAGGTGTCCCTGCCAGGGCAGGGGTGGCACTGGGGGGGCTCTGAGCTCCCTTCCCACCCAAACCACTCTGGGATCCTGTCAGCCCAAGGTGCTGCTGCCTGCCATGGCTCCGGGCTGGGCTTCTGACTCTCAGCAGACAAATCCTGGGGGATGCAGATCCAGGGGCTGAAAGGGAAAAACTGAGCCCTGGGGAGAGCTCCGAGCCCCTGGCAGGGCCTGAAGGGGCTCCAGGAGAGCTGGAGAGGGGCTGGGGACAAGGGACAGAGGGACAGGAGCCAGGGAATGGCTGCCAGTGCCCCAGGGCAGGGCTGGCTGGGATTTGGGGCAGGAATTGTTCCCTGGCAGGGTGGGCAGGCCCTGGCACAGGGTGCCCAGAGGATCCCTGGCAGTGCCCAAGGCCAGGCTGGACACTGGGGCTGGGAGCAGCCTGGGACAGTGGGAGGTGTCCCTGCCAGGGCAGGGGTGGCACTGGGGGGGCTCTGAGCTCCCTTCCCAAACCCAAACCCCTCTGGGATTCTGTATTTGAGTGCTTTCCCCTCCATGTGCCCTTGGAGCCCCTCAGGAATTCCTGGCTGCCACATCATCCCAGCCCCTGTTGTGTTTCCTGGATTTTGCTGCAATTTTTTTTAAAAAAGCGAGGAACCAGCAAACAAACAAAGCCAACCTAAAACAATCCCCACCAAAATCCACAGGCAGCCTCCCCACCCCCTTCAAAAACCCAACCCAACCAACCAAACCAGCTCAGGCCAAGCTGCTGCCTCCCTTCCCTGCCTGGGGAGCTGAGCAGTGCAATTTGCATCCCAAACAAACATCGCTGCAGTTCCTGTGGCTTTGGTTCATTCCTGCTTTGAACTCCACACTCCCCATCTCCCTCCTTCCCAGCCTCAGCACCGGGGATCCCTCTGTGCCTGCTGGTTCAGGGGTTAAAAACAGGTTTGTCAATCCTTCTGGTACAACCTGATTGTCACCACTTCCCCAAATATCTGGAATTTGGGCTCTTTTCCCAGGGAATTGGGGCAGGAGAAGAGGAAACGGCCTCAGGCTGGGCCAAGGCAGGCTCAGGGGGGATGTTGGGAACAATCCCTGCCTGGAAAGGGCTCCCCAGCCCTGGCACGGCTGCCCAGGGAGGTTTGGAGCCCCCAAAATCCCTGCAAGGGTTTCCAAGCCCTGTGGATGTGGCACTTGGGGACAGGGGACAGTGGTGGCCTGGGCAGTGCTGGGGGGCTCCTGGGGCTCTTCCAGCCTGCCCAGCTCTGTGTTTGTGTTCCTGGGTTCTCTCTCCACTCTGCTCAGAACTGAAATCTCCCCTCACTGTCCCCTGGGCTCCTGTGCCAGCTCAGTTTCTTTGAATGCTTTGGAGGAAAATCTCAGGGTGAAAGATTTCAAGAGGCTCTCACCCCCTGGGATCAGCCCAAGGCTTTGTTCTCCAAGGGTTCCAGGGCAGAGAGAGAGAACAAGGAAGAACAGGAGTTTATCTGGTCTCTGCTCAGGAGAGAGAGCTGGACCTGAGTCTGTAGGGTCAGGATAGGGAGGAAGGGTCAAGCTCCATGGTCACAGCTTCAGGGGTTCTGGGGGGAAACCATTCCCCAGAGGAACAGAACACAGAACCTGAGCCCTGCCCAGGCCGAGGGGTTTTCCCCTCTCAGCTCCTGAGCCCCAGCAGCGCCTTTGGTGGCTTTGGGGAGCAGTTCCAGGGCTGAGCTGTTCCCCCATGGAAAAGCACAAACCTTCTCCTCCTTTTGAGGCAGGCAGGAGCCCCAGGAGAGGCTGAGGGAGCTGGGAAAGGGGCTGAGCCTGGAGCAAAGGAGGCTCAGGGGGGCCCTTGTGGCTCTGCACAACTCCCTGCCAGGAGGGGACAGCCAGGGGGGGTCGGGCTCTGCTCCCAGGGCACAGGGACAGGACAAGGGGAAATGGCCTCAGGCTGGGCCAGGGCAGGCTCAGCTTGGACAGCAGCAGGAATTTCCCCAGGGAAAGGGAGCTCAGGCCTTGGAACTGCCCAGGGAGGTTTGCAGTGCCCAGCCCTGGAGATGTCCCAGGAATTCCTGGAGGTGGCACTGAGTGCTCTGGGCTGGGGACAGGGTGGGGATGGGGCACAGCTGGGACTGGATGGGCTGGGAGGGATTTTCCAGCCTGAGTGGTTCTGGATTCTGGGATTCTGGGTTCCTGGGATCCTGAGATTGTGGGATTCTGGGATTCTGGGAACCTGGATTCCAAGATTCTGGGATCCTGGGGTTCTGGGATTCTGGAATTCAGTGCCCTGGGCTGGGGACAGGCTGGGGATTGGGTACAGCTTGGATTTGATGCTCTGGGAGGGATTTCCCAGCCTGAGTGGTTCTGGGTTCTGGGATCCTGAAATTCTGAGATTCTGGGATTCCGGGAACCTGGGATTCCAAGATTCTGGGATTCTGGGATTCTGAGATTCTGGGATCCTGAGATTCTGGGTTCCTGAGATTCGGGGATTCTGGGTGTCTGGGATTCTGGGTGTCTGGGATCCTGAGATTCTGGGATTCTGGGAACCTGGGATCCTGGGATCCTGAGATTCAGTGCTCTGGGCTGGGAACAGGGTGAGGATGGGGCACAGCTGGGATTTGATGCTCTGGCAGAGATTTTCCTGCTGAAGGATTCTGAGATGATGGAGAGAGCAGATCCCTCGTTCAGGATTTATTTCAGGGGCAGCCTGGCACAGCTCAGTCCGTCCCTCTCCTTGCAGAGGGCACAGGGGGTGACACTCAGCTCCTGTGAAATGCAATTGTGTGGCTGGGCCACTCTGACCTCCTCACCCGGGAGCTGTTTGTGGCAACCTTGGCTGGGAGTGACCTGGGGCTGCTGTCCTGGCACAGGCAGGTGCCCTTCTGTGCCAGGCTGGACATTGGGGTTGGGAGCAGCCTGGGCCAGTGGGAGGTGTCCCTGCCAGGGCAGGGGTGGCACTGGGGGGGCTCTGAGCTCCCTTCCCACCCAAACCACTCCGGGATCCTGTCAGCCCAAGGTGCTGCTGCCTGCCATGGCTCTGGGCTGGGCTTCTGACTCTCAGCAGACAAATCCTGAGGGATGCAGATCCAGGGGGTGAAAGGGAAAAACTGAGCCCTGGGGAGAGCTCTGAGCCCCTGGCAGGGCCTGAAGGGGCTCCAGGAGAGTTGGAGAGGGGCTGGGGACAAGGGACAGAGGGACAGGAGCCAGGGAATGGCTCCCAGTGCCCCCAGGGCAGGGCTGGCTGGGATTTGGGGCAGGAATTGTTCCCTGGCAGGGTGGGCAGGCCCTGGCACAGGGTGCCCAGAGGATCCCTGGCAGTGCCCAAGGCCAGGCTGGACACTGGGGCTGGGAGCAGCCTGGGGCAGTGGGAGGTGTCCCTGCCAGGGCAGGGGTGGCACTGGGGGGGGCTCTGAGCTCCCTTCCCAAACCCCAACCCCTCTGGGATTCCATAAATGAGGAATCTCCAAGGAAAGAGGTGAACTCACAGCCCTGCCAGGTGCTTTGTGGAGAATGGGGTGGGACTGGAAGCTCCTGTGCCCAAACCCCTCAGCTTTTCCAGGTCATAAAAAAAATGCCACTGAGGCTTTTTCTAACAGAGACACAGCAGCCCCTTGGTTGTGAGTCTGTGCCTTTCTAGAGCAGGAAAACCCCAGGAAATTCAAGGATGTTCAGCTCAGAGCCCAGGTGATTGTTCAGAAATGTTCATAAGTGTCATAGACACATAAAATCTACATTTAGTGGCTTTAAATCGGTGAATTTGGTAGCCAAAGAATGATGTTATCATTGGTTGAATTGTAAATTCAATTTCAGTTGTAAATTGTAATTGTAAATTCAATTCAATCAAATACTCTGATGCTGAATTATCTTGCCTTTTTTGCTGTAATTTGACATCTTTTAGGAAATTTGACTGAAATCTGGCATCTTTTAGGAAATTTGACTGAAATCTGGCGTTTTTTAGGAAATTTGACTGGGGAGGACTTTTGGGGAGGCCTCTGTCCCCAAACTGGTTTCATTCCTTAAATTTAAAGAGGAAACAAAAAACGATTTCTTAATTTTTTCGACTTAATTGGTTGGGAGTTCTTTGCTTCCCTGACAAATCCCAGTCGAGCTCAGGTGTCGGGGTTCAATGTTAAATGGATTTTAAGGAGTTTTGTCTGAAGCCAAGCTGCCCCCAAACCCAGCATCCCCACAGATCCTGGGAGGGCTTTGCTGTTATAAATGCACATTTTGGAGTTGGCTTTTGGCAAATATTGAATGTTATAAATTTATAAATGCACATTTTGGAGTTGGCTTTTTGCATATAGCAAGATGATTGTTTTAGGTATAAATATGAAAAGGTTGTACTGTATGTTCTTTTATTAATAGAATTTGAAAAATGTGAGAAATGAATATTCTTAGATTGTAACTAAGTAGAGATTGGGGGGGGGGGAGGGTGTATTTTTTAACCTTTCAGCTAGATAGAAAACAGAAGGGGATGTCTGGCATTCCTGAGATTAGAAAGACAATCGATCCTTTAAGAGTTTGAATATTCAGAAGAGAGATTTACAACACCTCCCCAGACTGTGTGGAATCCTACAGATAAATTGTATATTTAGGGGGGATCTTGAAACCAAGATAAATATTTAAATCATGTATGAGCTTATTTTAAATATGTAACACAAGGGTCCTTAAAACAAAGGATCTGAAGACAGACGGGGTGTGTTGCTTTGCACCCTCAGCTGAGTAGCTATCTTTTCCTGTCTCCTAATTGTCTGTTTTTATTCTATTTTATTTTATTTTTATTAAACTTATAAATTAATATTAAAAAGGTGAAACATTTGCACCCTCAGTTGAGTAGCTATCTTTTCCTGTCTCCCAATTGTCTGGTTTTATTTTATTTTATTTTATTTTATTTTATTTTATTTTATTTTATTTTATTTTATTTTAATTCAACTTATAAATTAATATAAAAAAGGTGAAACATTTGCACCCTCAGCTGAGTAGCTATCTTTTCCTGTCTCCCAATTGTCTGTTTTTATTCTATCTTATTTTATTTTTATTCAACTTATAAATTAATATAAAAAAGGTGAAACGTTTGGACCCTCAGCTGAGTAGCTATCTTTTCCTGTCTCCCAATTTTTATTCTATTTTATTTTATTTTTATTCAACTTAGAAATTAATACAAAAAAAGGTGAAACGTCATTTTTCACATTGCCAGGCTGGAGGGTTCAGTGCTGCTGCAGGACAGAGGGGTCACTGAGCTCTGCCAGCCAGGGAAGGGGATGGACTGACCCCAAAATCCCTAAAATGCAGCATCTCCACCTTTTTTTTTGGGATCCTGAGAGCCCCGGCTCGCTCTGAGCTTTGCAAACAAACCCCCCTTGGAACACCAAGGAATTCCTGGTGGCACATTTCTGCCTGGGTCGATGCAGCTCTGAGCTTTTCCAACTGATGGATGGGCAGAGTCCAATAAGATGAAGTTTAATAAATCCAAATGCCGAGTCCTGCACTTTGGCCACAATAACCCCCTGCAGCGTTATAGGCTGGGGACGGTGTGGCTGGACAGTGCCCAGGCAGAAAGGGACCTGGGGGTTCTGGTCGACAGCAGCTGGACATGAGCCAATGGCATCCTGGCTTGTATCAGGAATGGTGTGGCCAGCAGGAGCAGGGAGGTCATTCTGCCCCTGTACACGGCACTGGTGAGGCCACACCTTGAGTATTGTGTCCAGTTTTGGGCCCCTCAGTTTAGGAAGGACATTGAGTGCAGTGTCCAGCTCTGGCCCCTCAGTTCAGGAAGGACATTGAGTGCAGTGTCCAGCTCTGGCCCCTCAGTTCAGGAAGGACATTGAGTGCAGTGTCCAGTTTTGGGCCCCTCAGTTTAGGAAGGACATTGAGATGCTTGAGCGCGTCCAGAGGAGAGCAACGAGGCTGGTGAGGGGCTTGGAACACAAACCCTATGAAGAACGACTGAGGGATCTGGGGTTGTTTAGCCTGGAGAAAAGGAGACTTAGAGGTGATCTTGTCACTCTCTACAACTTCCTGAGGGGTGGTTGTAGTCAGTTGGGGGTTGATCTCTTTCTCCAGGCAACAACTGACAGAACAAGAGGACACAGTTTTAAGTTGCATCAAGGGAAGTATAGGTTGGATATCAGGAAAAAAGTTTTTCACAGAAAGAGTATTGGAATGGCCTGCCTGGGGAGGTGGTGGAGGCACCATCCCTGGATGTGTTTAAGAAGAGACTGGATATGGCACTTGGTGCCGTGGTCTAGTTGAGGTGTTGGACTCGATGATCTTGAAGGTCTCTTCCAACCTGGAAATTCTGTGATTCTGTGATTCTGTGAATGTTTCCTGTTATAAATAAGTAGAGCCAATTAAAATAAAATAGA
The DNA here is from genome assembly GCA_017589585.1 of Phylloscopus whistleri. Taxonomy (NCBI): domain Eukaryota; kingdom Metazoa; phylum Chordata; class Aves; order Passeriformes; family Phylloscopidae; genus Phylloscopus; species Phylloscopus whistleri. The sequence goes on along the minus strand of JADMLD010000610.1, from coordinate 206,853 downwards.
ATTTATCACCAGATTTGCCAGTGAAAAATCACAAGCGCGACATTGACAAAGCCAATACCAAAATTGACAGAGTCAGCGAAGCAAGGAAATAAAGGGCACCGGGTGAGACCTCCCGTGTTGTGTCTTGCAACACCACACCCCCCCAGTGTGCTGGTTTGAAAGCAAAACCAGTGAAAGACTCCAAGACAGAAACACAATTTAATAAGAGGAAAAAGAAGGGAAATAAAAGAAAAGTAAAATAAAATAAAAGTAATAGTACAAAAAAAAACAAACACTGACAGTCAGAATACAACCTGACACCCTGTTAGGGTGGTAGTGGCAGTCCAGATGAGATGGTCTTGTCAAAGCAGTGATCCTGTAGAAGGTGGTAGCTCTTGTCTCCTCTGGGAGTCCAGTGGAAAGAAAGCTGTCTGTGCTGTCCCAAACCCTGGATTTATCCAGGTGGGAATGTTTGGCTCCTCCCCCTGGGCGGAGCATCTCACAATGGGATGATCTCATTCTATGAGTCATGCAGTGGGTCCTTGATGGCCCATTAAACAGAGATAACTCCCTCCGGGACTCATGTGGCAAGGCATTGTTGGGCTTGTTAACAGAAGATAAGGAAAACACTGCCCCACCTTGGCTCCAAGGCTCATGGGGATAGAATACAATATTTGGGCACAATTTTACATTGTAACCTAGGACACCCGGGTCTCACCAGGGTCTGAGTCCCGGCCTGCCCGTCTTATACTTTTTGGTTATTGAACAAGTCCGAACATGTTAAGAAGTCCAGATACCGAGGGGAACAAGTAATTTCCCTGAGCTGGTGCCACTGCTCAGTTCTGAATTTTTATAATTTCTTTGTCCCTCGATGACTGCTGATAGAATCGCAGCGGTGATCAGCCAGTCTAGCATAGATTTCCTGGGTGGGGTAGGTGGTTTTGGGAATCCTTGATGGCTTGGCCGTTAAGAAGTCCAGATACCGAGGGGAACAAGTAATTTCCGTGAATTGGTGCCACTGCTCAGTTCTGAATTTCTATAATTTCTTTGTCCCTCGATGGTTCTGCTGATAGAATCGCAGCGGTGATCAGCCAGCTAGGATGGATTTCCTGGGTGGGGTAGGTGGTTCTGGGAATCCTTGATGGCTTGGCCGTTCAGAAGTCCAGATGCTGAGGGGAACAAGTAATTTCCCTGAGCTGGTGCCACTGCTCAGCTCTGAATTTCTATAATTTCTTTGTCCCTCGATGGCTCTGCTGATAGAATCGCAGCGGTGATCGGCCAGTTTAGGGTGGATTTCCTGGGTGGAGTAGGTGGTTCTGGGAATCCTTGATGGCTTGGCCGTTAAGAAGTCCAGATACCGAGGGGAACAAGTAATTCCCATGAGCTGGTGCCACTGCTCAGTTCTGAATTTCTATAATTTCTTTATCCCTCGATGGTTCTGCTGATAGAATCGCAGCGGTGATCAGCCAGTCTAGGATGGATTTCCTGGGTGGGGTAGGTGGTTCTGGGAATCCTTGATGGCTTGGCTGAGCCTCATTCTCTTGGGCCATTAGTCTTATCAGATGTCAGTTGCCCCTCATCTCTCGGAGTCTCTGCTCGCCCGAGATGTGGATGGGCTGTGCCTCTTTGCCCTCAGAAAAGCCCCAAGCCGAGCGCTCGAACAAACGAGATCTTGAGACGTTCTTTTCAAAGCTGTTCCTTTTGTTTTATTTTCCTTTATCTCAGTTCTGTGGTCAGAGCCGGACGGAGGTCCGAACAGCACGGGCAACAGGTGCTGTCTCCTCCCCTGACCCAGCCTCATCATCTTTTATACAGATAGTTACATACACTTTATTTACAATTATAAACCAATATCTACATTCTACACTAAACAGGTGTTATCTACCCTAAACCAATGCTCCTAAACCTATTTGGTGTCATCATTACTGAAGAAGATGGAGACGAAGAAGAAGGAGAAGATTTCAGGGCACCGCCCAAAATCCTCCATCTTGTCTCTGATCACCCCTATTCTAAAACCCCATATGTGAAAATAATATTATCTTTTACCACCTTTGGAGGCTTGAAATTCCTCTCTTATTGTTGGCAACCTTTCCCATGGACTGTGGTCGAGGCCCTTGCCTGTCTGAGGTTCGTGCCAGGGTCTCCAACCCCCCTGTACAAACCTCGAACCCCCCTGTACAGATTTTAAACCCCCCTGTACAGATTTTTGTTCGGCCAGGGAGTCCAAAGGAATGCCCTGGACTCCCACACTCGTCTCTCTGTGGCTCTCCACCTCCCGTTGTCATTGTGATTCCATCGCCTTTTGTGCCGAGGGAGTTTTCCTTTGACATTCCTAAAACTACACGTTTACTACCACCCATAACAGCAAGCATTATGATTACCTGAAATATATAATGAGAACATGAATTAGCATTTATTACAAAACTTATCGCAGAGAACATATTCTTAACCCTCCACCAGTATCAATCACCCTGTCAGGAAATCATTATATTTTTGGGAACATGAATTAACAAATGTTACATTTCCTGTGCCTTGGAAGGTGTTAACAAACCTCAGGTGTGTGTGTGTGTGCAGGGGGATCACGATGGGAGCTGTCTATCTGTCTGTCTGTCTGTCTGTCCTGCAGCCCCCAGACAGAGTCAGCCTGTTCTCCTGTTCACAGCAAGCTGCTCTCCTAAGCAGGAATTCCAACACAAACAGTGATTTTTTTTTTTTGCCATTTTTGTCCCCAGAATGATTGAGGAGAGCGGGAAGAGGAGGAGGACCATGGCAGAGAAGAGGCAGCTGTTCATGGAGATGAGTAAGTGGGGAATGTGAAGATGTTTATTGTCATTTATTCCTCTCACCAGAGCATCCCCAGCCTGTCCCCCAGGCAGGGAGAACCATCCAGGGGGGCTCCTGGAGGAGGCACAGCTGCCTGGGGTTTATCCCTGGGGTTTGGGGAGCTCCTTCCTTAGGGAATGTCCAGGTCTCTCATCCAGAGGTTTGTGGAGAACTATTTAAATGGATGATGAGCACACACAGAGCACCTCTGGCCTTAAAAAAAAAAAAAAAGATAAAAAGTGGCCCTGCAAGGCTGGTGTGACTGCAGAAATGGTCTGAGGGGTGATTTGTGCAGGACCATCCTCTGCAGGAGTTCAGGATTTGTGACATCACATTGTCCTGGTGTCCTGCAAGGGCTCAGGGCTGAAGGGAATTCCTGGATTGGGCCAGCAGGTCCTGAATTCCAGGCACAGACTGAGGGAGCTCCAGCTCAAAACCACAGATTGATCCTGGGTTGTTGGCAGAGCAGCACTGTGAGGGAATCCTGGATGGTCTGGGTGGGAAAAGGGATTTAAATCCCACCCCAGCCTGTCCCTGGCTGCTCCAAACCCTGTCCAGCCTGGCCTTCGGCACTGCCAGGGATCCAGGGGCAGACCCAGCTGCTCTGGGCACCCTGTGCCAGGGCCTGCCCACCCTGCCAGGGAACAATTCCTGCCCCAAATCCCAGCCAGCCCTGCCCTCTGGCACTGGGAGCCATTCCCTGGCTCCTGTCCCTCTGTCCCTTGTCCCCAGCCCCTCTCCAGCTCTCTTGGGGCCCCTTTAGGACCCTGAGCTCTCCTTGGAGCTTCTCCTGTCCAGGTGAGCACCCCCAGCTCTCCCAGCCTGGCTCCAGAGCAGAGGGGCTCCAGCCCTGGAGCAGCTCTGGGCCTCCTCTTGGCTCTCTGCAGCAGCTCCAGGTCCTTGTTGGAATCCCCAGGGCTGGGGCAGCTCTGCAGGTGGGGTCTCACCTGAGCACAGGGGCACAATCCCCCCCGTGTGTGAGCCTGGGAGATGGGTTTGGAGAGGATTCCCAAAGCCTGGCTGAAGGCTCCCAGGTGCCCCTGGGTGCGAACCCTGAGATCAGAAATGCTGGCTGAGCAACGCCCTGGGATGGGGCAGACATGGCTGGGAGAGAAATGGAGCTGCAAACGAGCTCCAAAGGATGGCCTGGCAAACAAACCCGGGTATTTTGGAGAGACAGAACTGTGCAAGGTGCACTGCAGCAGCACCTGAGGGGGCGTTCAGCTGATTGGCTTTGGGTGGCAAAAGCTGACAGGCCAAAAAACAATTATAATGGGTTTAATTAGGAAATAATTTGGCTTCTGGTTGTGACGGTGTGAATTGTAACCCCTGTGCTGTCCCACCCCTCACACGGGACTGAGAACGGACTCCAACCCCTCTCAGCTGCCCCATCTGTGGCTCAGAACAGCCACAACCCCCCAGCAGAGCACTCCCAGGGTGAGCCCAGCCCTGCTGTGACCCAGCCCCCAGTCACCGTTCTCCACGTGGGCCAGTCTGTGCATGAGGGGCAGCCACACCAGGCACTGGGGAGGAGGGTCAGCCATCAGCGTGTCCAGGAACATGTTCAGCATCACCTTCTTCTGCAGGGAGAGTGTAGCCACAGTTTGTGCCTGCCATGTTTTGATTTCAGAAAATTCTTTTCCCAGAGACACTTGTTGTAAACAAGTGCGTGTTATTGTAAACTATCTTGTTTTTCTACATTCTTTCCCAGAGGAGGGAATTTGTTTGATGGCCCCTTGGTGTGACCAATGGGTCCAAGGATCCCACCTCTTAGGTGGGCTCATTGTGAAAAGGTATAAAAGACAGGTTTTTGATAATAAACTGGGATTCTGATGAGTCTGTGTCCTGATATCGTGCTCTACAGCGACAGGAGAGCACAGGGGGAACAACAGCCAGTTCATTCAGGAACAGCAGCAGTTCCTCCTGCAAGGGCCTGAAAACCTCTCTGTGCCCCCCCAGGAATATTTCACTGTCACAGGCACGGAATCAGGGGATGGTTTGGGTGGGAAAGGACCTTAAAGCCCATAAATTCATCCTGCAAGGGCTTCTCCAGCCTGACAGGCCAAGAGACAATTATAATGGGTTTAATTGGGAAATAATTTGGGTTGTGGTTGTGATGATGTGGATTGTAACGCCTGTGCTGTCCCACCCCTCACATGGGAGTGAAAATGGAATCAAAGCCTTTCAAACCCCTCTGGGTCAGAAAAACCCATAACCCAGCAGTGAGGAGACACTGGGGCCTTCTTCCACATCCTCCTCCCCACAGCATCAGCTTCCTGTAGCAGGGGGAAGCCAAGGCCCAAAGCTTTGTTGTTGTTGTTGTTGCAGGAGCGCAGAACTTTGACGTGATCCGGCTCTCCACGTACAGAACGGCCTGCAAGCTGCGCTTCGTGCAGAAGAGGTGCAACCGTGAGTCACCCCAGGCTGCTCCTGCAGGGCTCTGCAGGGCTCCTGCAGCCAGGTCCTCTGCAGGGGCACGGGGCAGGGGGCACCTAAACATAGATTTTATACTGCCCTGGGCAGCTGGCACCTGAACACAGATCTGATACTGCCTTGGGTCCTGTCAGCTGTACCTAAACACAGACCTGATATTGCCCTGGGCAGCTGGCACCTGAACACAGATCTGGTACTGCCCTGGGCAGCTGGCACCTAAACACAGATCTGATATTGCCCTGGGTCCTGGCAGCTGGCACCTAAACATAGATTTAATATTGCCCTGGGTCCTGGCAGCTGAACACAGATCTGATATTGTCCTCGGTCCTGTCAGCTGGCACCTGAACACAGATCTGATATTGCCCTGGGTCCTGGCAGCTGGCACTTAAACACAGATCTGATATTGCCCTGGGCAGCTGGCACCCAAACACAGATCTGATATTGCCCTGGGTCCTGGCAGCTGGCACCTAAACACAGACCTGATATTGCCTTGGGTCCTGTCAGCTGTACCTAAACACAGATCTGATATTGCCCTGGGTCCTGGCAGCTGGCACCTAAACACAGATCTGATATTGCCCTGGGTCCTGGCAGCTGGCACCTTGTGCTGGTTTTAAAGCAAAACCTGTGAGACTCTAGTCAGAGATACAATTTAATAGGAGAAGAGAGGGAAAAAAGGTAAAATAAAATAAATGGAACAATAAAACCTGACACCCTGTTGGTCAGGGTGTTGGGAGCAGCCCACAGTGAGTCCTCCTGGAATGGCAGATGTGGTTCTGTTGAGGCAGAGATGATCCTGAGAGAAAAGGGTCCAGTGATGGTGAGAAGGGTCCAGGGATGGGGAGAAGGGTCCGGTCTCACTCCAGGAATCCAGTGGAACCAGATCCCTGGTGTTCCTGAGTCTCAGTTTTTATCCAGGTAGGAATGGTTGGCTCCTCCCACTGGGTGGAGCATTTCCCACTGGGATGATGGAATGTGTCCTGTCCTTGGTGAGCCTGAATGGCCCATTAGCAGAAGATAATCCTTAATGACCCATTAACAGAAGATAATCCTCAATGGCCCATTAGCAGGAGATAACTATTAATGCCCCATTAATTAGCAGCAGATATCCCCCTGGAGGGAGGACAGGTGGTGACAGAGATAACAAACACTGCCCCACCTGGTTTGAACAGCTGCCCCATTATCAGAAGGCATCTGCCCCCTTCCCCCAGAGTTACAAGAGATAAAGAAAAAACATCTCCCCAGCTGCTTTCAACAGATGGAATGTAACACACATTTTTGGTTCCATAACCCAAGATACACCTAAACACAGACCTGATATTGCCCTGGGTCCTGGCACCTAAACACAGATGTGATATTGCCCTGGGCAGCTGGCACCCAAACACAGATCTGATATTGCCCTGGGTCCTGGCAGCTGGCACTTAAACACAGATCTGATATTGCCCTGGGTCCTGGCAGCTGGCACCTGAACACAGATCTGATATTGCCCTGGGTCTTGGCAGCTGGCACCTAAACACAGACCTGATACTGCCTTGGCTTGGAAAGGTTAGAGGTGTCTGCCAGGGACAGCCAGAGCCTCCCTTAGGATGGAGAATGCAAACCCCTCCCTCCAAATTATTGTCATTGTGTAATTAAGGGGTTCTCAGGCAAAGCTGTGGGAATAGGAATGACAGTTCTTTACTGGCAATGTTAAAAATACAAATGTAGTTGTAAAAAAAGAACAGAAAAAGAAAACCCTGCCAGAGTCAGAGCACAGCTGCCAGCCTGTTGGGCAGGGGGTTGGGAGCAGCCACAATCAATCCTCCTCCAGTGACAAGTGAGCCTGGATGGCCCATGGACAGCAGATACCCCTGGAGGGAGGGTGGGTCCTGGCAGGGATAAAGAAAGAAGCACCTCCCCAGGCAGTTTCAGCAGATTGGAATAGAACACATCTTGCATTGAAGCCAAGGCAAATACATAATTAAATATATTTAATTATCACAGATCCTTGCCTGATACCCTGTGATATCTTCACCTTTGTCCTTTCGTGTTCAGGACATGTGAAGGGCAGGGGCAGCTGCGGTGCCTGGCTGCCCTCAGAGCTGGGTGTGATGGTCTCAGGCTGTGTGAGGGGAGCCCCAGAGCCCCCCCAGGCAGCACAGGGACACTCCCTGCCTGGCACCAGCCCTCTGGGGACACCTGTGACACCAGGGAGAGCTCTGGGCACTGCAGGTGTTCCCCTCCTCTGCCCTTGGGACAGCTCCCAGGGCACAGGTGAGTCCCAGGTGAGCAGGGTGTCCCTGCCTGTGATGAGCTGGGCACAGCAAAGAGCTGAGCAGGAGAACATGTGGGAGGAGATCCCTGATCCAGGGCCTGGGGAGGAGGCCAGAAGGGCTGAGGAGGAGGAGGAGGAAGAAGAGGAGGCCAGGAGATAGGCTAAGGAGGAGGAAGAGGCCAGCAGGAGGGCTGAGGAGGAAGAAGAGGAGGAGGATGCCAGCAGTAGGGCTGAAGAGGAAGAGGAGGAGGCCAGCAGAAAGGCTGAGGAGGAGGAAGAGGAGGAGGCCAGGAGAAGGCCTGAGGAGGAGGTGGAAGAGGAGGAAGCCAGCAGGAGGGCTGAGGAGAAGGCCAGGAGATGGACTGAGGAGGAAGAGGCCAGCAAGGAGGCCTGAGGAGGCCAGCAGGACACTGTGTCCCTGCTGTGTCCCTGGGCTGTGGTGGCCATACCCCAGACCCCATTGCTGGTTAATGCTGGTGAGTTAGTGCTGGTTAGTTCCAGGTTTAGGATTAGTACTCTGTTTTCCATCAGGGAGCACCAAGCAGTGCCAGGTTTAGGATTAGAACTCTGTTTTCCATCAGGGAGCACCAAGCAGTGCCAGGTTTAGGTTTAGAACTCTGTTTTCAGGCAGGGAGCACAAAGCAGTGCCAGGTTTAGGTTTAGAGCTCTGTTTTCAGGCAGGGAGCACCAAGAAGTGCCAGAGCTCTGCACAGGGCACTGGTGCCCCTCACCAGCCCTGGCCCCTTTGCCCCCCCTGGGTTGGGGCTCTCTCTGCCCCCAGGCTGCTCTAGGACAGGCTGCCTTTGGTCCTTGGGGGGTTTTCTGTGGGAAATGCAAGGCACAAGCTGACACTGACTGCTGTGGGCAGATCCAGGAGGGAATTTCACCATTTCATTCTCTGGCTGCTGGGGCAGGTTCACTTTGGGTGGCTGCTGATCCTGCGATGTCTTCTCCTCCACTCTGCTGCAATTAAAGCTTGGAAACATTTACAAGTATTGTTTAATGTGGTTGTGCAGATCACTCACTGTGGTTTGGGAAAGGTTCTCTGCACGTTGTTTACACCCCTCAGACACAGCAGGGAAATCCCAGGGAAAGCTTTGGAGCCCCAGACCTGTGTTTATAAAACATCAACTCTGGGTTTGGGAGCTGGATCAAATGGAAACAGTCAGAGTTTAACTGGAACAGCAAGTTCCTCCATTAACACGAGTCAGCATGAGGGTGTTCAAAATCACTGTGAACAGCTTGTAGTGGGTTTAGAACAACATCAGGTCCCAGAGTGGTTTGGGTTTGGGAAGGGACCTTAAATCCCACCCAGTGCCATCCCTGCCCTGGCAGGGACACCTCCCACTGTCCCAGGCTGCTCCCAGCCCCAGTGTCCAGCCTGGCCTGGGGCACTGCCAGGGCTCCAGAGGCAGCGACAGCTGCTCTGGGCACCCTGTGCCAGGGCCTGCCCACCCTGCCAGGGAACAATTCCTGCCCCAAATCCCAGCCAGCCCTGCCCTCTGGCACTGGGAGCCATTCCCTGGCTCCTGTCCCTCTGTCCCTTGTCCCCAGCCTCTCTCCAGCTCTCCTGGAGCCCCTTCAGGCCCTGCCAGGGGCTCGGAGCTCTCCCCAGGGCTCAGTTTTTCCCTTTCAGCCCCTGGATCTGCATCCCCCAGGATTTGTCTGCTGAGAGTCAGAAGCCCAGCCCGGAGCCATGGCAGGCAGCAGCACCTTGGGCTGACAGGATCCCAGAGTGGTTTGGGTGGGAAGGGAGCTCAGAGCCCCCCCAGTGCCACCCCTGCCCTGGCAGGGACTGTGGCTCAAGCCCTGCCTGCCCAGGGGGGAGGGTTTTGCTCCTTCAGGAGCTGTTTGTGACAGGCCCAGGTGCTGCAGGGTGGGACAGAAGCCCCCTCTGGGCACTGCTGTGTCCCCTGCAGAGCTGGGAGGGTGAGCTCAGAGGGTCTCACTGTGCACAGTGGCTGCTCCTGCCCAAGGGGAGCTCACCCTGTCCCCAGACAGGGCCATCACAGGTGCCTTGGTTTGGACAGACAGGTGTCTGCCAGGGAAAGCTGGAGTTTCCCTTGGAATGGAGAATGGAAACCCCTCACCCCCTCCAAATTAGAATTTTGCAATTAAGGGCTTTCAGGCAAAGATTTGGGAATAGGAATAACAGTTCTTTACTGGGAATATTAACAATACAAATGTAGTAGAAAACAAAACCCAACCAACCAACCAACCAAACAAAGAAACAACAATCCTGGAAAAAACCCTGACAGAGACAGAGCTACAACCTGACACCCTGTTGGTCAGGGTGTTGGGTGCAGCCCACAGTAAGTCCTCCTGGAGTGGCAGATGTGGTTCTGTTGGGGCAGAGATGATCCTGAGAGAAAAGGGTCCAGGGATGGTGAGAAGGGTCCAGTCTTCCTCCGGGAATCCAGTGGAACCAGATCCCTGGTGTTCCTGAGTCTCAGTTTTTATCCAGGTAGGAATGGTTGGCTCCTCCCACTGGGTGGAGCATCTCCCACTGGGATGATGGAATGTGTCCTGTCCTTGGTGAGCCTGAATGGCCCATTAGCTGGAGATAATCCTTAATGACCCATTAGCAGAAGATAATCCTTAATGGCCCATTAACAGAAGATAATTCTCAATGGCCCATTAGCAGGAGATAATCCTTAATGACCCATTAACAGCAGATATCCCCCTGGAGGGAGGACAGGTGGTGACAGAGATAACAAACACTGCCCCACCTGGTTTGAACAGCTGCCCCATTATCAGAAGGCATCTGCCCCCTTCCCCCAGAGTTACAAGAGATAAAGAAAAAACATCTCCCCAGCTGCTTTCAACAGATGGAATGTAACACACATTTTTGGTTCCATAACCCAAGACAGCAGGGCCTTGCAGCACAGCAGTGAATTGCTCTTGCTTTGTTTTCAGTTCACCTGGTTGACATCTGGAACATGATCGAAGCCTTCCGGGACAACGGCCTGAACACGCTGGAGCCCAGCACGGAGCTGAGCGTGTCCCGCCTGGAGACCATCATCTCCTCCATCTACTACCAGCTCAACAAGCGCCTGCCCTCCACACACCAGATCAGCGTGGAGCAATCCATCAGCCTGCTGCTCAATTTCATCTTGGCAGCGTGTGACAGGCCAGTGCCACCTCCTGTGTGACTGTCCCAGTGCCACCTCCTGTGTGCCCGTCCCGGTGCCAGCTCTGAGTGCCTCTGGCAGTGCCACCTCTGTGTGCCTGTGCCACCTCCTGTGTGCCTGTCCAGTGCCACCTCTGAGTGCCTGTGCCAGTGCCACCTCTGTGTGCCCATCCCGGTGCCACCTCCTGTGTGCCAGTGCCAGTTGTTCCTGTTGCTCCTGTTGCTGTTCCTGCTGTTGTTGTTATTGTTGTTCCTGTTGTTGCTGTTCACTCTGCCCCTCCCTGGGCAGTTGCTGACTGCGGTTGTTGTTGTTGTTGCTGACTGTGGTTGCTGACCGTGGTTGCTGTGGTTGCTGACTGTAGTTGCTGACTGTGGTTGCTGACTGCGGTTGCTGACTGCAGTTGCTGTGGTTGCTGTGGTTGCTGACTGTGGTTGCTGTGGTTGCTGACTGTAGTTTCTGACTGTAGTTGCTGGCTGTGGTTGCTGACTGTAGTTGCTGACTGTGGTTGCTGACTGTTGCTGCTGTGGTTGCTGACTGTAGTTGCTGACTGTAGTTGCTGACTGTAGTTGCTGACTGTGGGTGCTGACTGTAGTTGCTGACTGTAGTTGCTGACTGTGTGTAGTTGCTGACTGTGGGTGCTGACCGTAGTTGCTGACTGTAGTTGCTGACTGTGGTTGCTGTGGTTGCTGTGGTTGCTGACTGTAGTTGCTGACTGTGGTTGCTGACTGTTGTTGCTGACTGTTGCTGACTGTAGTTGCTGACTGTGGTTGCTGACTGTTGCTGACTGCAGTTGCTGACTGTAGTTGCTGACTGTAGTTGCTGACCGTAGTTGCTGGCTGTAGTTGCTGACTGTGGTTGCTGACCGTAGTTGCTGACTGTAGTTGCTGACTGTGGTTGCTGACCGTAGTTGCTGACTGTGGTTGCTGACTGTTGCTGACTGTGGTTGCTGACTGTAGTTTCTGACTGCAGTTGCTGACTGTAGTTGCTGACTGTAGTTGCTGACTGTAGTTGCTGACCGTAGTTGCTGACTGTAGTTGCTGACTGTGGTTGCTGTGGTTGCTGACTGTAGTTGCTGACTGTGGTTGCTGACTGTTGTTGCTGACTGTTGCTGACTGTAGTTGCTGACTGTGGTTGCTGACTGTTGCTGACTGTGGTTGCTGACTGTAGTTTCTGACTGCAGTTGCTGACTGTAGTTGCTGACTGTGGTTGCTGACTGTAGTTGCTGAGTGTGGTTGCTGACTGTAGTTGCTGAGTGTGGTTTCTGTGGTTGCTGCTGTGGTTGCTGACTGTGGTTGCTGACTGTAGTCGCTGACTGTGCCTCTCCCTGCAGCGAAGGCCAGGGGAAGCTGACGGTGTTCTCGGTGAAGGCCATGCTGGCCACCATGTGTGGGGGGAAGATCCTGGACAAGCTCAGATGTGAGTGCTCCTGGGGAACCCATTTCCTGTCCTGTGGTTGTTGGGGTCACTTCTGGAGGTGCATTGTTGTTTTTGGTGGGGTTTTTTTGCCAATTCCATGATCTTGAGGCCGAGCTGGAGCTGTGCTGCAAATCCCAGGATTCCAGAGCCGTTTTAAGCTGGGACAATCCCCCCCAGCCCATGGAGCCCAGACTGTGCCCAATCCTTGTCCCCAGAGCACCGAGTGCCACGCCCAGGCCTTCCTGGGACACCTCCAGGGATGTTTTGCTCCCTGTCCCAGCTCCTGGTTATCCCCAGCCTGAGGAGGCTTCCCAAGCTCATTTCTTCACTTCCAGCTCTTGGGCACTTCTTGAAATGGAGAACCTGAGGGCTGATTTTCCACTGGAACGTCCCAGTTGTCACCATTTCCCTGCTTTGAGGCTCCTGTGGTCCCCCTGAGGCTCTCTGCACCTTCTCACTCTGGAATTCCAGCTGCTGAGGTGGAATCCCAGCACAGTTTGGGTGGGAAGGGAGCTCAGGAGCCCCCCCAGCCTGTGGGTGTCATTTCCTTGTGTCCTGTGCCACAGGAAGGAACCCACCCCTGTCCTAGGGTGACTTTGTGATGTTTGTACCCCAAACCATCTGCTCTGGTTGTGCTGGATATTCAATTCTGTGCCTTTCAAATGGTTCTGTACCTTTAAAAATGGTTTAAAATGGTTCCTTGGGAGCCAAAGGGGAGAAAGAAGCTGTCACACACCACACAAAAAAATGACACCCACACACTGAGATGTCCAAGGCAGAAAAGGGGCAGTTTATTTACCAACTTCAACATTTATAGAATTCCAGCAGTGACCATGGATTGGAGGAAGAAAATCTTCCTCTTCAACCACACTGGGCAACCCAACAGTCCATGCACAGTCTCCTCCTTGTGAGAAGAATGTAAACATGATTAGACAGTTACAATAAAAAGAAAGTTGTTGATGTAAAATCGTGTCTGACTCCATTGCAAAAGGTGAACACAGAAGTGATGCCTTGGGAAGACTGAGCTGAAACAGAGGCTGGACAGAGCTGGAGAATAAAGTAGATATTTATTAAAGTAGATATTTATTAAAGGAGATATTTATTAAAGGAGATTTTTATTAATGCAGATCTTTATTAAAGGAGGTATTTATTAACGGAGATATTTAATAAAGTAGATATTTATTAAAGTAGATATTTATTAACATAGAGATTTATTAATGTAGATATACATTAAAGTAGATATTTATTAATGTAGATATTCATTAGAGATTTATTAAAAGGCTTCTAGGACCCACTCTGGGCATCACAGGAGCCTGACCAAGGCTGCACCCAGGGTGGGTCAGGAATGGCCACACAAAATGTCTCCCCCATCACGAGATTTTACATTTTTATCAGTTTTGGTCCATTTGCACATTGGGGTTTAATTGTCCAATTCCAGCTGCAGGTTGTGAGGTCCCATCCTTCTTGTTCCTCCCTTCAGCCACCCTTGTTTGTGCTTTTTGGGCTGAAAGTTGTCCTTGGTGCTCAGCAGGAAAGGATTTGTTTTGTCTGCTTGTTCTGTGAGGAGCTGAGTGGCACTGGATGTGAGGCTCAGAACTGCATCCTTAGGGGGCACAGAATCTGAAACTGTGAGAGCTGAAATCGGAGGCATCAATACAAACATCATAAAGTCACCCCAGGACAGTCACTCAGGGTCTGTGCCCCGGGCCGGGTGCCCCTGCACTGACGGGGTTTTTATTTTTATTATTTTTATTTTTATTTTTATTTTTATTTTTATTTTTATTTTTATTTTTATTTTATTCCCTCACAGATGTTTTCTCCCAGCTGTCATACCCCCAGGGGCTGCTAGTGTTCAGCAGGTTCGATCAGTTCCTCATGGGGTTTATATTTATATTTATATTTATATTTATATTTATATTTATATTTATATTTATATTTATATTTATATTTATATTGTTCCCTCCCAGATGTTTTCTCCCAGCTGTCACCCGCAGGCACTGCTGGTGTTCAGCAGGTTTGATCAGTTCCTCAGGGGTTTTATATTTTTATTTTTATTTTTATTTTTATTTTATTTTCATTTTCATTTTCATTTTCATTTTCATTTTCATTTTCATTTTCATTTTCATTTTTATTTTTATTCCATTTCCTGCAGACGTTTTGTCTCAGCTCTCAGACCCCCAGGGGATGCTGGTGTTCAGCAGGTTTGATCAGTTCCTCAGGGGTTTTATATTTTTATTTTTATTTTTATTATTCCATTTCCTGCAGATGTTTTCTCCCAGCTGTCGGACGCCCAGGGGCTGCTGGTGTTCAGCAGGTTCGATCAGTTCCTCAGGGAGGTGCTCAGGCTGCCCACGGCCGTGTTCGAGGGCCCCTCCTTTGGATACACCGAGCACGCCCTGCGAGCCTGCTTCCCCCAGCAGGTCAGCATGGGCTGGGGGTGGGGTGTGGGGTTTGGGGGGAGCTGGGATTTGGGATCGGGGGGATGGAATTTGGGATCTGGGGTTTGGGATTGGGGGGCTGGGAGGTGGGATTTGGGGGCTGGAAGCTGGGGTTTGGGGGCTGGGATTGGGGATCTGGAATTTGGGGTCTGGAACTGGGGATCTGGGGTTTGGGTTTGGGATCGGGGGATGGGGGATGGGGTTTGGAATTGGGGATCTGGGGTTTGGGGTCAGGGGGAGCTGGAGTTTGGGGGCTGGGATTGTGGATCTGGGGTTTGGGATTGGGGATCAGGGGGATAGGGGCTGGGATTAGGGGTCTGGAGTTTGGGACTGGGGGCTGGGAGCTAAGATTGGGGAGCTGAGGTTTGGGATAGGGGGCCTGGGATCTGGGATTTGGGATATGGAATTTGGGGTCTGGGAGCTGGGGTTTGGGGTCTGGGATCTGGGGTTGGGAGCTGGGATTGAGGGCCTGGGAGCTGGGGTTTGGGGTTTGGGAGCTGGAATTTGGGATCTGGGGTCTGGGAGCTGGGATTTGAAGCCTGGGATTCAGGAGCTGGGATTTGGGATTTGGGATCTGGGATTCGGGATCTAGAATTTGGGAGCTGGGAGCTGTGATCTGGGATTCAGGAGTCGGGATCTGGGATTCAGGAGTCGGGATCTGGGATCTGAGATTTGGGATTGGGATTTGGGATCTGAGATTCGTGCTTTGGGATCTGAGATTTGGGATTTGGGACTCAGGATCCAGGATCTGGAATCTGGGATCTGCAATCTGGGATTTGGGATCTGAGATTCGGGATTTGGGATCTGGAATCTGGGATCTGAGATTTAGGATTTGGGATCTGGGACTCAGGAGCTGGGATCTGAGATCTGGGATTCAGGATCTGGGATTTGGGATTTGGGATCTGAGATTCAGGATCTGGGATCTGAGATCTGGGACTCAGGATTTGGGATCTGAGATTTGGAATTTGGGACTCAGGGTCCAGGGTTTGGGATCTGGGATTCAGGAACCTGAATCTGGGGTCTGGGAGCTGGGATCTGGGATTCAGGATTTGGGATCTGGGATTTGGGATCTGGGATTTGGGAGCTGGGATTTGGGATCTGAGATTTGGGATCAGAATTTGGGATCTGGGATTCAGGATCTGGGATCTGAGATCTGGGATTCAGGATCTGGGATTTGGGATTCTCGGGCCATCGGAGCTGGGGGTCACTGAGGTGTCCCCTGTACAACCCAAGCACTTTGAAACTGCCCCAAATCAGCAATTAAAGGATTTTCTGTCATTTCCATTGATTCCCCTCCCTGCAGGGCCGGCCCTGTTCCCCATCAGAGGAGCAGGAATGACTCAGTTCCTTCCCAAAAGACAAAATACGGCACTTTGACCATTTTCCCTTGAGTCTTCCCAAGTTTTTCCACCGGGTTAAGACAATCAGCTTCAAAATGTCACTTGTGGGATCTGTTTGAAATAAACACCCTCTGTGCAGCAGTTAGTTTTAAAATCCATTGTATTTAAATTTATTGATTTAAATTGATTTGATTTTAATGGATTATTTAAATGTATTGATTTAAATCCAGTTGTATTTGAATTGTTCCAGTTGTATTTGAATTGAATTGTTGTATTTGAATTTGTATTGAATTTGAATTGTTTCTCATTTGAGGTAGGATAAACAATATAACTGATCCTTCAAGCAACTGTAAACATGAACTTGATGGATTTTAGGCCTCAAATTCAATGTTTAGGCTCTGGGCATGATGATGCTCCAGAAGAAACATTTCTGCAGCATTTGATGGGAAATTTATGGGCATTAAGGTCCTTTCCCACTCAAACCATCCCCTGATTCCCTGCCTGTGACAGTGAAATATTCCTGGGGGGTGCACAGAGAGGTTTTCAGGCCCTTGCAGGAGGAACTGCTGCTGTTCCTGAATGAACTGGCTGTTGTTCCCCCTGTGCTCTCCCTGCAGAAGAAGGTGATGCTGAACATGTTCCTGGACACGCTGATGGCTGACCCTCCTCCCCAGTGCCTGGTGTGGCTGCCCCTCATGCACAGACTGGCCCACGTGGAGAACGGTGACTGGGGGCTGGGGCACAGCAGGGCTGGGCTCGCACTGGGAGTGCTCTGCTGGGGGGTTGTGGCTGTTCTGACCCACAGATGGGGCAGCTGAGAGGGGTTTGAGATTCCATTCTCAGTCCCGTGTGAGGGGTGGGACAGCACAGGGGTTGCAATTCACACCATCACAACCAGAAGCCAAATTATTTCCTAATTGTCTTGGTTTGGACAGACAGGTATCCGTCAGGGAAAGCTGAAACCTCCCTTAGAATAGAAAATGTAAACCCCTCACCTCCCGCCAAATTAGAATTTTGCAATTAAGGGGCTTTCAGGCAAAGATTTGAGAATAGGAATAACAGTTCTTTACTAGGAATATTAACAGTACAAATGTAGTAGAAAACAAAACCACCCAACCCAACAAGCAAACAAATAAACAACAATCCTGGAGAACCCTGACAGAGTCAGAGCTACAACCTGACACCCTGTTGGTCAGGGTGTTGGGAGCAGCCCACAGTGAGTCCTCCTGGAATGGCAGATGTGGTTCTGTTGGGGCAGAGATGATCCTGAGAGAAAAAAGGGTCCAGGAATGGTGAGAAGGGTCCAGTGATGGTGAGAAGGGTCCAGGGATGGTGAGAAGGGCCCAGGGATGGTGAGAAGGGTCCGGTCTCACTCCGGGAATCCAGTGGAACCAGATCCCTGGTGTTCCTGTGTCTCAGTTTTTATCCAGGTAGGAATGGTTGGCTCCTCCCACTGGGTGGAGCATCTCCCACTGGGATGATGGAATGTGGGTTTACTATTTTGGGGAGGGTAAGTTTTTGGGATGTCTGTGTTTTTAGGGGTGTCTTAATGGCCCATTAGCAGAAAAGAGATAACAAACACTGCCCTACCTGGTTTTAACAGTTGGCCCATTATCAAAAGGCACCCGCCCCCCTCCTTCCAGAGTTACAAGAGATAAAGGAGAACAATTCCCCAACTGCTTTCAGCAGATGAAAATAGAATACACATCCTAGACACTAATTAAACCCATTATAATTGTTTCTTGGCCTGTCAGCTTTTGCCCCCCAATGCTGTCGATGCCCTAAAGCCAATCACCTGACACCCCCCCTCAGGTGCTGCTGCAGTGCACCTTGCACAGTTCTGTCTCTCTGAAATCCCCGGGTTTGTTTGCCAGGCCATCCTTTGGAGCTCGTTTGCAGCTCCATTTCTCTCCCAGCCGTGTCTGTGCTATCCCAGGGCGTTGCTCAGCCAGCATTTCTGATCTCAGGGTTTGCACCCAGAGGCACCTGGGAGCCTTCAGCCAGGCTTTGGGAATCCTCTCCAAACTCAATTCCCAGGCTCACAGCCAGGGGGATTGTGCCCCTGTGCTCAGGTGAGAACCCAGCCCTGGGGATTCCAACAGCACCAGGAGCTGGAGCTGCTGCAGAGTCCAGAGGAGGCCCAGAGCTGCTCCGGGGCTGGAGCCCCTCTGCTCTGGAGCCAGGCTGGGAGAGCTGGGGGTGCTCACCTGGACAGGAGAAGCTCCAGGGAGAGCTCAGGGTCCTAAAGGGGCTCCAGGAGAGCTGGAGAGGGGCTGGGGACAAGGGACAGAGGGACAGGAGCCAGGGAATGGCTCCCAGTGCCCCAGGGCAGGGCTGGCTGGGATTTGGGGCAGGAATTGTTCCCTGGCAGGGTGGGCAGGCCCTGGCACAGGGTGCCCAGAGCAGCTGGGTCTGCCCCTGGAGCCCTTGCATTGCTCAGCCAGCATTTCTGATCTCAGAGTTTGCACCCAGAGGCACCTGGGAGCCTTCAGCCAGGCTTTGGGAATGCTCTCCAAACCCATCTCCCAGGCTCTGTCCTTGCTCAGGTGCCCAGCCCCTCGTGCCTTCCTGGCTGGGGTCAGTGTGGGCTAGGTGTGAAACAGCAGCAGTGCAAAAAACCCTGTGGATTTGGGTGTTTCAGCATTTCAGGGAAGATAAAACATCCTCTGAACGTTCCTGAGCCCCAGGAGAGGCTGAGGGAGCTGGGAAAGGGGCTCAGCCTGGAGCAAAGGAGGCTCAGGGGGGACCTTGTGGCTCTGCACAACTCCCTGCCAGGAGGGGACAGCCAGGGGGGGTCAGGCTCTGCTCCCAGGGCACAGGGACAGGACAAGGGGAAATTCT
This sequence comes from Phylloscopus whistleri, assembly GCA_017589585.1. Classification (NCBI taxonomy): domain Eukaryota; kingdom Metazoa; phylum Chordata; class Aves; order Passeriformes; family Phylloscopidae; genus Phylloscopus; species Phylloscopus whistleri. The sequence goes on along the minus strand of JADMLD010000610.1, from coordinate 188,201 downwards.
TGCGTTTGGGGCTGGTGCACCCTTTTCCTCGAGATCGGGGTGGGTTTGATGTCCTTTGCCCTCTGAAAAGCCCTGAGCCAAATGCAGTAACACCATGGAGTTTTCAGCTGTTCTTTTTCAAGGTTTCTTGCTTTGTTTATTAAAAATAAAAATTTTCATTTTTCCCTGTGCCCAGCCAAGGTCTGTTCAGCACAGGCAGCAGGTGACAACTCCTGCCCCTGACATAGGCTCATCCTTCTTCATACAGATAATTAAGTACAGATTATTTACAATTGCAAACCAATATCTACATCCTATACTAAACAAGTCACTTCTACACTGACCCAATCCCTCTAAAGCTACTTTGTGCCATCATCACAGCAGAAGATGGAGGTGAAGAAGAAGGAGAAGACCCCAGGGCACTGCCCAGAGTCCTCCATCTTGTCCCCATTCACCCCTATTCTAGAAACCCAAATGTGAAAACTATGCTACTCTTTATTACACTTTTGTGGCTTGTAATTCCTCTCTTAGTGTTGGAATCCTTTCCCAAGGACTAAAGTCAAGGCCCTTGCCTTTCTGGGCTCTGTGGCAGGGTCTCCAACCCCCCTGTACAGACCCCAGACTCCCCTGGACAGGTTTTAAACCCCCCCTGTACAGGTTTCTGACTGTACAGGGTATCCAAAGGAATGCCCTGGACTCCCAACAGGAAATGGCCTCAGGCTGGGCCAGGGCAGGCTCAGCTTGGACAGCAGCAGGAATTTCCCCATGGAAAGGGTGCTCAGGCCTTGGAACTGCCCAGGATCCCCAGGGATCTCCTGAGGCCAAACCCACGGGATGTGAGGCAGCTCTGCTGCTTCCCTGCCCCTCCCACCTGTGCTCAGCTTTGCTGGGGTTCCCTGGGGAATTCTGAGTGTGCCTGGGGAGGGAGGTGTTGTCACACAGGACACAAAGAAATGACACCCACACGCTGAGATGTCCAAGGTAGAAAAGAGGCAGTTTATTTACAAACTTCAACATTTATAGAATTCCAGCAGTGACCGTGGATTGGAGGAAGAAAATCTTCCTCTTCAACCCAACAGTCCATCAGCAGTCTCCTCCTTATGAGAAGAATGTAAACATGGTTAGATGGTTACAATAACAAGAAAAGTTGTTGATGTAAAATCGTGTCTGACTCCATTGCAGAAGGTGAACACAGAAGGCTGAAATAGAATTTTAGAAAGACTTCTTAAAGAGGCAGAGGAGAGCAGCAAAAACCCAAACAACAGAGGAGTCTGAGGGAGGAACGTTGTGAGAACCTGTCAGGTGGAGCTGCTGTGTTCCATCAGCTTCCTCTGAGGGTTCATGGTCCCCAAATCCCCTGCTCCACCCTCAAAATCCTGCCCAGATAACGGGCTCTGAAGGACCTGGGGGTGCTCTGGAAGCTCCAGCGAAACGGGATCTTCCAGCTTTACCAAAAATTCACCGAAACTTATTTTTAATTTGTTGTTTTGGGTTTTTTTTTTTTTGCAGTCTTCCACCCAGTGGAGTGCTCGTACTGCCACTGCGAGAGCATGATGGGCTTCCGGTACCGCTGCCAGCAGTGCCACAACTACCAGCTGTGCCAGAACTGCTTCTGGAGGGGCCACGCCAGCGGCCCCCACAGCAACCAGCACCAGATGAAGGAGCACTCCTCCTGGGTAAGGGCGTCCTGGGGGCAGGGGGCTTCTCGTGGGCAGGGGTCTTCTCATGGCAGGGGGCTTCTCATGGGCAGGGTGTTCCTCATGGGCAGGGATCTTCTCATGGTCAAGGTGTTCCTCATGGGTCAGGGGTCTTCTCATGGGTCAGGGGTTCCTCATGGGCAGGGGTCTTCTCATGGGCAGGGGTCTTCTCATGGATCAGGGTGTTCCTCATGGGTCAGGGTGTTCCTCCTGGGCAAGGGTCTTCTCATGGACAGGGGGCTTCTCATGGGTCAGGCTGTTCCTCATGGGTGGGGGTCTTCTCATGGGTCAGGGCTTCCTCATGGGCAAGGTCTTCTCATGGGTTAGGGTGTTCCTCATGGGCAGGGGTCTTCTCATGGGTCAGGGGCCTTCTCATGGGTCAGGGTGTTCCTCACGGGCAGGGGTCTTCTCATGGGTCAGGGGTCTTCTCATGGGTCAGGGTGTTCCTCACGGGTAGGGGTCTTCTCATGGGTCAAGATGTTCTCCTGGGTCAGGATGTTTCTCCTGGCTCAGGATGTTCTCCTGGGTCAGGATGTTCTCCTGGGTCAGGATGTTCCTCTTGGGCCAGAATGTTCCTCCTGGGTCAGGGTGTTCTCATGAGTCAGGATGTTCTCCAGGGTCAGGGTGTTCCTCCTTGGTCAGGGTGTTCTCCTGGGTCAGGATGTTCCTTCTGGCTCAGGATGTTCTCCTGGGTCAGGATGTTCCTCCTGTGTCAGGGTGTTCTCCTGAGTCAGTGTGTTCCTACTGGGTCAGGGTGTTCTTCTGGGTCAGGGTGTTCTCCTGGGTCAGGATGTTCCTTCTGGGTCGAGATGTTCCTCCTGGGTCAGGATGTTCCTCCTGGCTCAGGATGTTCTCATGTGTCAGGATGTTCCTCTTGGGTCAGAATGTTCCTCCTGGCTCAGGATGTTCCTCCTGGCTCAGCGTGTTCTCCTGGATCAGGATGTTCTCCTGGCTCAGGATGTTCCTCCTGGCTCAGGATGTTCTCCTGGGTAGCTGGATCTGGAGCAGCCTCTCTGGGCTGATTCCCTCGGGAGCGTTCAGGGTCTGGAGCAGAACTGCTCTGTGGGCTTTTCCAGTTCTCCAAACACCAAAGGCTGTGAACAGGGGACCTGGGCTGGGTTTGTTGTTTATTCCTGGCTGGGACCACCCTGGGGATGGAGGCACATCCAGCTGGGGATGGCACCAGGAGCTCAGGGCTGGGTCAGTCCTGTCCAACACCTCCCTGGGATGATAACCCTGGGGATGGAGGCACATCCAGCTGGGGATGGCACCAGGAGCTCAGGGCTGGCCTCTCTCCTGTCCAACACCTCCCTGGGCACGGGGCTGGAGGGCCCCAGGCTGGCTCAGCTCAGGGCCAGCCCCAGGGGGGTGGGATGTGGATCTGCTGGGGGCAGGGAGCTCTGCACAGGGCTCAGGACAGGCTGCCCAAGGCTGAGGTTCAGGTCCAGCCCCTGGCTCTCCACAACCCCCTGGAATGCTCCAGGCTGGGGCAGAGGGCCCTGGCACAGCTGCCCAGGGAGGTTTGCAGTGCCCAGCCCTGGAGGTGTCCCAGGAATTCCTGGAGGTGGCACTGAGTGCTCTGGGCTGGGGACAGGGTGTGGATCAGTCACAGCCTGGCCTGGGTGATCCTGGAGGGCTTTCCCAGCCTCAGGGATCCTGGGATTCCCCATAATGCTGATTTCCTGGGATTCCTGTTCTTCCCACAAAGCCAAACCACGAGTTCTGTGCTTGGACAGGACCAGGGGACACCTTTAAAGGCGGCATCACTGTGACCATCCTGCCTTTACCTCTTCCTGCCCTGCCAGCTGTCAATCCATGCCTGGAAAAGCTCTGAATTAAAGAAGCTTTGCAAAAATGGTCTGAGCAGTAAGGTGCAGTTTGAGGGCAGGGTGAAAATCACAGCTCAAGGAATAGTAGACAATTTTAGGAATTTTTTTAGGACAATTTTTTTAGGAAAAAACCTATTTTATGGCAAAGGATTAAGCCCAACCTTTCCCTTATTCAAAGGGAAGTTCAGATGATGATGGGATTTTAATTAACATAAGGAAGAGCCATTAGAGCATTACTGTTTAATTTAGAAAATTGGGCTGAACTCCAGGCAGGAGTTGGGAGGCAAAGGAAAATTCTGTTGTCCTTTTTAAAGCTCTGTGGGTAAGAAACTTCTGGAATGTTCAATCCCAGCTGACAGGAAATTATTATTGCCTTCAGTGCACCCAAACCCAGGCTGGGATTTGGAATACAAGGAGGGGTCTAAATGATGGAAACATGGGATGGTTTGGGTGGGAAGGGACATCAAAGCTCATCCAGCACCTTCCTTTTAATCTTTTTTTTTTTAACTTCCCCAAATCTTTTGTGTTAATTTTATGAAAATTGAAATTGAGTCCTAATTTAAATAATAATAATAACAACAACAACAACAACAACAACAACAACAACAACAACAACAACAACTATTATTATTATTATTATTATTATTATTATTATTATTATTATTATTATTATTATTATTATTATTATTATTATTATTATTTTAGTTTTGGCCCGTGTTGGTGGCTCAGTGAGCCCCTGGGGTGAAAAACCAGGAGTTCTCTCCTGCAGGAGAAACAAGAAATGTTCTTTCTGCCTTTTCAGTCTGGTTCAGCCTCGCCTGGTGTCATTTCAAAGTTGTGGAGCCCCACGACCCAGGATGAGCTTAATAATAATTATCTCGATAATTATGATTATTCTGATTATTATACTTATCAATAACATTATTGTTTCTATAAATATGAAGCTGTTATTACTTATAGCTTCTTTTTCCTGAAATTCTGAGGTTCCTTTGATAAGGTTTTGGTACACGTAGTATTGAGATTTTATATATATTTATTTTTATGGTTATATATATCTATATAAATATAATATATGTAGATATATAGATAGATAATGTAGTAGTATATGAAATAATATGAAATAATATAATATAATATAATATAATATAATATAATGTAATGTAATGTAATGTAATATAATGTAATATGTAATATGTAGTATGTAATATGTATTATGTAATATGTAATATAATAGTATGTAATATAACAACATAATATAACATAATATAATAAAATAAAATATAATAAAATAAAACATAATATAATACAATATAACATAATGTAATATATCCATAAAAACATAAATATATATATATTTAACATAGTGATGAAATATATGAAAATCAGTGACTTTATATGGATAAGTTCAGGTAAAAACCCATTTTTGAGGGATGTTTTTGCTGCATGGACCCGCTGCTCATTGGGGTCTGTTTGGGGGGGGTGAGAACCTGGAAATGCTTCCCAGATTTTCTCTCCTGGGCTGCTTCAATGGGATCTGGGCAGGGTTTCCATGAAATAATAATGGGATCTCAGCAGGGTTTCCATGGAGTAACAATGGGATCTCAGCAGGGTTTCCATGGAGGAACAATGGGATCTCAGCAGGGTTTCCATGGAGTAACAATGGGATCTCAGAAGGGTTTCCATGGAGTAACAATGGGATCTCAGCAGGGTTTCCATGGAGTAACAATGGGATCTCAGAAGGGTTTCCATGGAGGAACAATGGGATCTCAGCAGGGTTTCCATGGAGTAACAATGGGATCTCAGCAGGGTTTCCATGGAGTAACAATGGGATCTCAGAAGGGTTTCCATGGAGTAACAATGGGGGATCTGGGCAGGGTTTCCATGGAGTAACAATGGGATCTGGACCGGGATGAGAAAAGGGGTTGGGATTGCCCCCAGGTTTAATTCCTGCGAGAATCCCCAGTTAATTGGTTTAGTTCCTAATCTCTCCTAACTTTGTTAAAACTTTCACTTTTCAGCGCCAGAGCCCTGGAAAGCCTCCCAGGGGCTCTGGGTGTGACCGAGCTGGGTGCTGCCCTGCTGGGGTTTGTGCTGTTGTTTTTCCCCCCTTCCCCGGGCTCACCTGGCTGCTGTGGTTGTTCCCCACCCCAGAACTGGGTGCTGCCCTGCTGGGGTTTGTTTTTCCCCCCTTCCCCAGGCTCACCTGGCTGCTCTGGTTTGTTTCCCCACCGCAGAAATCCCCGGCCAAGAAGCTGAGCCACGCCATCAGCAAATCCCTGGGCTGCGTGCCCAGCAGGGACCCGCCCCGGCCGCTGTTCCCCGAGCAGCCCGAGAAGCCCCTGGACCTGGCCCACATCGTGTGAGTACCCATGGACCCCTGAGCCTTCTCTTGAACCCCTGAAACCCCTCCTGAACCCCCTCCTGAACCCCTGAACCCCCTCCTGGACTCTTGAATCCCCTCCTGAACTCCTGAGCCTCTTCCTAAACCCCCTCCTGAATGTCTGAACCTCCTCCTGAATCCGCTCCTGTACTCCTGAGCCCCCTCCTCAGCTCCTGAACCCCCTCCTGAACCCTCTCCTGAACCTCTGAACCCCTAAACTCTCCCTGAACCCCCTCCTCAGTCCCTGAACCCCCTCCTGAACCCCCTCCTCAGCCCCTCCTGAACTCCTGAGCCCCTTCCTGAACTCCCACCTGAACTCCTGAACCCCCTCCTCAGTCCCTGAACCCCCTCCTGAATGTGTGAATCCCCTCCTGAACCCCCTCCTGAACCCCTGAACCTGCTCCTGAACATCTGAATCCCCTCCCCAGCTCCTGAACCCTCTCCTGATCCCTCTCCTGAACTCCTTGATCCCTCTCCTGAACCCCCTTCTCATCTTCTGAACCCTCCTGAATCCCCTCCTCAGTTCCTGCACCCTCTCCTGAATCCCTGAGCCCCCTCCTGAACCCCCTCCTCAGTCCCTGCACCTCCTCCTGAACCCCTAAACCCTCCCTGAACCCCCTCCTCAGCCCCTCCACCTGCCCCACATCGTGTGAGTACCCCATGGTGTGAGAAATGAGCTTCACTCCCTTGGTGACATTTCTGAGTTCAATAAAAATTAAAGAGAGAGACAATCAGGAGGCACATCCAGCCAAGCCAGCCCCTAACTGAGAAAACATTGATTTAAATGAACCAGTTTGTTCCGTGCTCAGAGGACCCCAGTGCATGGTTCAAACATTCCTTGGAGTTTAGAGATTCCCTTGGTTTCAACCTCCCCCAGCCTGCCCTCATCTCACCAATTGAACATTTTGTTACTCCTTGGGGATAAATAAATCTCTTGGTGGTCTCATGTCCCATTCTCTGGTAACAGAGGATCAGTAAATTCCTCCCCTGGGATTTATTCATCTTCACCTGGATGAGATAATCCAGTTCTGATTATCCCCCCATTCCCTGGGTTACACCTGCAAGAGCAGTTTTTATTTTAATGCCTGAGAAATGCAGATTTATTCAACACAGCTTTTTCCTGAGTCTCATTAACAGCGGAAATAAACTGGATTAATAGAGCAAAATTTCCCAACATTATACACGTAATATTAATTTTAATATTTCCCAACATTATGCATAAAACATTCATTTTAATGTTTGCAAAAAGCCAATGATATCTCGTGTATTTACACACCTTGAGCACTGGCAGCAGCCTGGCCTTGCACTGCTGTTTCTGGGGCTGAGTTACCAACGTTCCTCTGGAGAACCCTCTGGAGAACCCTCAGGAGGATCCTCTGGAGAATCCTCTGGGGATCCTCTGGAGAACCCTCTGGAATATCCTCTGGAGAACCCTCTGGAGAATCCTCTGGAGAACCCTCTGGGGGATCCTCTGGAGAATCCTCTGGAGAACCCTCTGGGGATCCTCTGGAGAATCCTCTGGGGATCCTCCGGGGGATCCTCTGGAAGATCCTCTGGAGAATCCTCTGGAGAACCCTCTGGAGAATCCTCTGGGGAATCCTCTGGAGAACCCTCTGGAGAACCCTCTGGGGGATCCTCTGGAGAATCCTCTGGAGAACCCTCTGGGGGATCCTCTGGAGAACCCTCTGGAGAACCCTCTGCTGTGTGAGCATGGGTGGCTCAGTGGGGCCAGGCCCTGCCCGCAGCTCTGGCGCCTCCCTGGCCCCACCAGGGCCACCTCTCCTGCTCCCTGTGCTGGGCCAGGCTCTGTTTTCTCCTTCCTTGTGAGTGAAATTGCACAAACAGATCTGGGCCAGACCCGAGGCAGCTCCTGCTGCTGCCTGGAGCTCCACACCCACCTCCCCTCCCTGTGGTGCTGTTGTCACCCTGCTGTGGTGAGCTCAGGGTGGAGCTGCTGGTGTTGGTTTCAGTGGAAATCTTCTGCCCTGGGGTTGGTTTGAGTGGAAATTTTCTGTCCTGGTGTTGGTCTGAATGGAAATCCTCTGCCCTGGGGTTGGTTTGAGAGGAAATCCTCTACTCTGGTGTTGGCTTGAGTGGAAATCCTCTGCCCTGGGGCTGGTTTGAGTGGAAATCCTCTGCCCTGGTGTTGGTTTCAGTGAAAATCCTCTGCCCTGAGTGGAAATCCTCTGCCCTGGTGTTGGAAATCCTCTGCCCTGGTGCTGGTTTGAGCAGCCTGGGGTCTCTCTGCTTCCCCACTCTGTCAGTTTTCCTCCCCAAAAGTAAAAACCGAGAGAAAAAAAAAAGACCCAAACAAACTGAAGTCAGCCTCCAAATGAATCTCAGTGTCCTACAGAGGCTGGGGGAAAACTCACAGCTGCAGGAGGGCGAGGAGGAGCAGCACCAGGGTCTGATTTTGGGAAAACATTTCCAGCAGCAAGGAGCCCTTGGCAGCCTGACAGGGAGGGGAGCTGGTGCTACCCTGGGTTTATTCAGCAGCAGATTCCTCTGGGAGGGACGGGGGGTGTCCCTTCCCCTCTGCCCCTCCCCACAGCCCCACTGACTGCCTCTTCTGCTGCTCCTTTAACAGCGTGGCATTCCCTCAGGACAGGCTGGAGGCCACAGAGCCCAAATCCTGCACAGGTGAGAGCTGCAGAGCTTCTGTAGCAGCAGTAGAGCTCCAGCCCTGCAGCAGCAGCAGCAGCTGCTGCTCCCAGCTCCCCCGTTCCTGCTCCCCTCCCTGCTGCTCCCTGCTTTGCTCTGGGCCTGTTCCCCCCAGCCCTCACCTCCCTGAGGCTCCCCCAGCTCTCCCAGAGCTCGCTTTGGTGCCGTGCAGGGAGGGGTCGGTGGAATACTAAGGGATTCCGTGGGATTCCAAGAGATTTTGTGGGTTTCTGTGGGATTCCGTGGGATTCTGTGGGATTCCGTGGGATTCTGTGAGATTCCGTGGGATTCTGTGGGATTCCATGGGATTCCAAGGGATTCCATGAGATTCCGTGGGATTCTGTGGGATTCTGTGGAATTCCATGGGATTCCAAGGGATTCCATGGGATTCCAAGGGATTCCATGGGATTCCATGGGATTCCATGGGATTCCAAGGGATTCCAAGGGATTCCATGGGATTCCACGGGATTCCGTGGGATTCCGTGGGATTCTGTGCGATTCCGTGGGATTCCGTGGGATTCCGTGGGATTCCGTGGGATTCCGTGGGATTCCATGGGATTCCAAGGGATTCCATGAGATTCCAAGGGATTCCATGAGATTCCATGGGATTCCAAGGGATTCCATGAGATTCCTTGGGATTCCAAGGGATTCCATGGGATTTCAGGGGATTCCATGGGATTCCATGGGATTCCAGGGGATTCCAAGGGATTCTGTGGGATTCCATGGGATACCATGGGATTCCGTGGGATTCCGTGGGATTCCATGGGATTCCGTGGGATTCCACGGGATTCCAAGGGATTCCATGGGATTCCAGGGGATTCCATGGGATTCCAGGGGACAGAAATCCTGCTCTGCTTTCCCTGGGGCAGTTGCACTCAGACTGGAAGGAACCCGGGTCAGTCCTGCTGCTGCTGAGCTCAGAGCTGGAGTCGCTTCTCCTCAGGAATTCCTCCACTTCCCCAAGCAAATGGCTCATCAGAGCCCAAGGACAGGGCTGTCCATTGTCCAGAGCATTGCCTGCTCCTTCCCAACACTTCAGTGCCTTTATCTTCCCAACACTTCATGGCCTTTCCCTTCCCAACACTTCAGTGCCTTTATCTTCCCAGCCTGGCACTGCCTTTCCCTTCCCAGCTCATCTCTGCCTTTCCCTTCCCAACATTTCATTGACTTTTCCTTCCTGATCCATCTCTGCCTTTCCCTTCCCAGCCTGGCATTATTCCTTTCCTGACACTTCATCACCTTTCCTTTCCCAATCCATCACTGCCTTTTCCTTCCCGACACTTCATTGCCTGTTCCTTCCCAACACTTCATGGCCTTTCCCTTCCCTACACTTCACTGCCTTTCCCTTCCCAGCCCATCTCTGCCTTTCCCTTCCCAACACTTCATTGACTTTTCCTTCCTGATCCATCTCTGCCTTTCCCCTCCCAGCCTGGCCCTGCCTGTTCCCGTTCCCAGGGGCTGCAGGATGCTCAGGGCAGGATCTCAGGAGAAAAGCAGGAGAGGATGGGCCTGGGAATGGACAGGGACAGGGACAGGGATGGACACTCCTGCAGGGACATGGGGACAGGGCAGGGACATGGGGACAGGGCTGGGACAGGGACATGGGGACAGGGACAGGGATGGATACCTCCTGCAGGGACAGGGACATGGGGACATGGGCTGGGACAGGGACAGGGCTGGAATCCTGCAGGGACAGGGATGTGGATGGACACCTCCTGCAGGGACAGGGACATGGGGACAGGGACAGGGATGGACACCTCCTGCAGGGACAGGGACATGGGGACAGGGCTGGACTCCTGCAGGGACAGGGCTGGGCAGCTCCTGCAGGGACATGGGGACATGGGCTGGGACCTGGGGACAGGGACATGGGGACAGGGCTGGACACTCCTGCAGGGACAGGGACATGGGGACAGGGCTGGGACATGGGGACAGGGCTGGACACTCCTGCAGAGACATGGGGACAGGGACTGGGACATGGGGACGGGGACAGGGACGTGGGGACAGGGCTGGACACTCCTGCAAGGACATGGGGACAGGGATGTGGGGACATGGGGACAGGGCTGGACACTGCTGCAGGGACAGGGACATGGGGACAGGGACATGGTGACAGGGACAGGGACATGGGGACAGGGCTGAACTCCTGCAGGGACAGGGACAGTGCTGGGACAGGGACATGAGGACAGGGCTGGACACTCCTGCAGGGCCAGGGCTGGGCCAGCTGCCCGGACACTCCTAGCGGGAGCTCAGCAGCTCAGAGACATCTGCTCAGTGCTGCCAGCTTTCATTAAATGGACAAAGCAATGCCCTGAAAAGCCCGAGGATCAGGAAATGGGGTCTGAGGGCCCAAGGACACCTCTGGGAACAGCAGAAACTGAGGAAGCAGGTGATTGATATCCAGCACCAATCACATGGAAATCACAGGGACAGGGGACAGAAAGGACCCACTGGGGTTTACAGAGGGGACACTTTGGGCTTCTGTGCTGCCCCTGATACACAAAAATAACAATAAACCCCCCTCCCCTGGGTTTTAGGTGTGAGAGAGGCTGTAGCCAGTGGAGATTTTCTGCTGGAGCTCAGCTCCAAACAGGAATTGCTCCAGGCCCCAGGGAGTCACTCCTAGGCTGTCAGGGATAGCCAGGGCTGGATTGTGTTGGATTGGTGTGGAGGAGTCAGCAGCTACAAATAAATGCTGGGGGAGAGAGACTCTGGGAAAGCTGGGATCTGCTCCAGCTGAGTAAATCAGGAATGAAAATGTGAATAACTCGGGGCAGTTTAACGACACTTGGCCAAAGGTTCCAGGGAAGACAAGGCTTGGAAGGGAAAAAACAAAATAAAACCAAAACCCAACCCAGCTGTGTTGTTTGAGGGAGGGAGGAAACACAAAAATGGGCAGCAAGGAATGTAAACAGTGAGTTGGAAGTTGTGGGTGAATCCATTCCAGGCTGAATGAGCTGGTGAGAGGGACTCACCTTCCCCAGGGCAGGGAATGGAGCTGGGAAGGGAATGGAGCCCCAGGAGAGGCTGAGGGAGCTGGGAAAGGGGCTGAGCCTGGAGAAAAGGAGGCTCAGGGGGGCCCTTGTGGCTCTGCACAACTCCCTGCCAGGAGGGGACAGCCAGGGGTGATTGATCAGGTAATTGCAATGCAGGCCCCAAATCCAATCAGGGATTTTATGGAATTTCCCCCTGTCCCAAAGCACAGGCTCCATCTTGTTCATCAACACCAGCAGCAGATCTGCTTCAGCAACAAACATTAGGTCAGTGCTGGTAAAGAACTTTTCCTGATGAAAAATGTGAAAATGTGATCAAACCCCTCAGCTGGCCCTGCTGAGGCTGCTCAGATCCTGGGCACCGTTTGTGGAAACAGGACCTGGAGGGGCTGGAGTGTGTCCAGGGCAGGGAATGGAGCTGGGAAAGGGAATGGAGCCCCAGGAGAGGCTGAGGGAGCTGGGAAAGGGGCTGAGCCTGGAGCAAAGGAGGCTCAGGGGGGCCCTTGTGGCTCTGCACAACTCCCTGCCAGGAGGGGACAGCCAGGGGGGGTCGGGCTCTGCTCCCAGGGCACAGGGACAGGACAAGGGGAAATGGCCTCAGGCTGGGCCAGGGCAGGCTCAGCTTGGACAGCAGCAGGAATTTCCCCATGGAAAGGGAGCTCAGGCCTTGGAACTGCCCAGGGAGGTTTGCAGTGCCCAGCCCTGGAGGTGCCCCAGGAATTCCTGGAGGTGGCACTGGGTACAAGGTGGGGGCTTTCCCAGAGCTTTTCCAGCTCCCTCTGGCCCCATTTCTCTTGGGGAATCCTGGGGTCTGCAGGAGGCAGTTCTGTGCTTTTGGAGTAATTCCTTTCATGTGGTTATATATAAACATGTAAATAGTTCATATTTAAATAAGATCGAGTTGTTTTCACTTATTCAAGGGGAAGGATGGAGTGAAATGCAAATGGGTGCTCAGGCACGGGTTGGACTCGGTGAGCTTGGGGGTCTTTTCTGAGCTGAGTCATTCCATGATCCATCCTTCCTTCCTTCCTTCCTTCCTTCCTTTCTTTCTTTCTTTCTTTCTTTCTTTCTTTCTTTCTTTCTTTCTTTCTTTCTTTCTTTCTTTCTTTCTTTCTTTCTTTCTTTCTTTCTTTCTTTCTTTCTTTCTTTCTTTCTTTCTTTCTTTCTTTCTTTCTTTCTTTCTTTCTTTCTTTCTTTCTTTCTTTCTTTCTTTCTTTCTTTCTTTCTTTCTTTCTTTCTTTTCCTTCCTTCCTTCCTTCCTTCCTTCCTTCCTTCCTTCCTTCCTTCCTTCCTTCCTTCCTTCCTTCCTTCCTTCCTTCTTTTCTTTCTTTTCTTTCTTTCTTCTTTTCTTTCTTCTTTTCTTTCTCCTTTCCTTTCCTTTCCTTTCCTTTCCTTTCCTTTCCTTTCCTTTCCTTTCCTTTCCTTTCCTTTCCTTTCCTTTCCTTTCCTTTCCTTTCCTTTCCTTTCCTTTCCTTTCCTTTCCTTTCCTTTCCTTTCCTTTTCTCGTCATAGGCAGCTGTGGGTTGTTGCCTCTTCCCTCCAACCGAGCAGGACGGGGTCGATTTTAAAAACATCTTTATGAAATGAAACCCTTAAAAGCATGAAATTTAAAACAAAAAAATTGGGGAAAAAATGAAAAAAATTGAAAAAACTAGGAAAAAATGAGAAAAAATTTGAAAAAATTAGGAAAAAAAGAGAAAAAAATTGAAAAAAAATTTAAAAATTTTGAAAAATAATTAAAAGATAATAATATTTTAAACCCCACTTTCCGAGCCTCCCAAGCCGCTGCGGGGCCGGTGTTCAGGCTCAGGGCATTTTCCGCGCCGCGCGCTCCCGCTGCCGGCGATGCGCGGGCACGCGGCGGCCCCGTTGCCATGGAGACGGCGCGGGCGGTGCGCGCGTCCCCGGGGATGGAGCCGCGAGCGGCGGCGGCGGCGCAGGTTGGTGCTCCGGGCCGGGCCCTGATCCTGTCCTGTCCCTGTCCTGTCCCTGTCATTGTCCCTGTCCTTGTCCCCTCCCTGTCCTGTCCCTGTCCCTGTTCTTGTGTTGTCATTGTCCCCGTCCCCGTTTCTGTCCCTGCTCCTGTCCCTGTCCCTGTCGCTGTCCCTGTCCCTGTCCTGTCCCTGTCACTGTCCCTATTCCTGTCCGCTCCTTGTCCGTGTCCCTGTCCCCTCCCTGTCCCTGTCCCCTCCCTGTCCCTGTCCCTGTCCCTGTCCCTATTCCTGTCCCCTCCTTGTCCCTGTCCCTGTCCCTGTCCCCTCTCTGTCCCTGTCCCTGTCCCTGTCCCTGTCCCTGTCCCTGTCCCTGTCCCCTCCTTGTCCGTGTCCCTGTCCCCTCCCTGTCCCTGTCCCTGTCCCTGTCCCCTCCGGGCCCCTCCGCTTCGTCCCGCTCGGGCTCGGGTCCTGGGAGCTGCGGGAGGGGCTGCGGGAGCTTTGTAGGGTCGGCTGTGAGAGCTCTGTAGGGTCGGCTGTGAGAGCTTTGTAGGATCGGCTGGGAGAGCTTTGTAGGATCCGCTGTGAGAGATGTGTAGGGTCGGCTCCCCGAGCTTTGTAGGGTGCACTCCCAGGGCTGCAGGAGCATCGGCTCGGACAGGAGAGCGGGAGCAGCTTTGGGGACACGGAGGAGCCACCGGGAGAGGGACGCAGGGACTGCCCGGGGGGTTCAGGACCTACCGGGGGGATTCAGGACCTGCCGGGGGGGGTGGTTCAGGACCTGCCCGGGAGTTCAGGGGGGTTCAGGACCTGCCCGGGGGTTCAGGGGGTACCCGGGGGGGTTCAGGACCTGCCCGGGGGTTGCTCGGGGGTTCAGGACCTGCCCGGGGGTGCCGGCTCAGCTCGGACAGGGCCACGCTCGGGGGTCTCTGCCCCCCGGGCACCCCAAATGTTCCCGTGCCCTGCCCAGCCCCGGGCAGGTCCTGAACCCCCCGGGCACCCCCTGAACCCCCGGGCACCCCCTGAACTCCCCGGGCAGATCCTGAACCCTCCGGGCACCCCCTGAACCACCAGCACCCTCTGAACCCCCCGGGCAGATCCTGAACCCCCCGGGCAGATCCTGAACCCCCCGGACACCCCCTGAACCCCCCGGGCAGATCCTGAACCCTCGGGCACCCCCTGAACCCCCCTGAACCCCCCCGGGCACCCCCTGAACCCCCCGGGCAGGTTTGGGGGTGGATCCCCCCATCCCCATCCCCGCGCTCGGAGCAGGACCCCGCACACACCGGGGCTCTGCCCCCACAGAAGGAGCCCCGGCAGTCCCGTAACTTTATCCCAATAAAATGAGAGCCCAGGAGCTTTTCCCCGGGGGTCTCTGGGGTTTTTGGAGGGCGCAGCCTCCTTTCCATCCCGATTTCCCTCGCTCGTCCCCATTGGCCGAGGCGCCTGAGAGGCACGGACATCCCGGAGCGCCTGAAATTCCCCTTTAATTAACCGCCCCCTTTTAATTGTCAGTTCTTAGGGAATTTACGGGTTTCCCCCATTGTCCTTCACTGTCCAGTTTCATTTATCAGCAAATGGTTTGGTTTTGGTGCTCAAACGGCTCAGAAACCCCACAATCCGTGCCATGAATTGTATTGTGGTCCTCAGGGATTCATTTCCTTCAATTCTCCTCTGTGAAATCCCAATTATCTGTTTAGACTGATTTTCCTCAATTCTCCTCTGTGAAATCCCAATTTTCTGTTTGTATTCTCAGCTCCCTGATCGTTCTTTAACTTCTCTTCAGTTTGTCCTGAACAGAATCACCTTCAGTTCTTTTTAAAACCACCACAAACCCCGCGAAACGACACAAAAACATTGAAATTTGTCCTTCCTGCTGCTGAAGTCCCCTCGATTTGCAGTTGTTTTTTTTTCTCAGAGGACAGAGCCCAACCCCTGAGTCCTGGGCACGTGGAGCAGGCAGGTACAGAGGCCCTGGCAGATCCCAGCACGTTGGAAATGTTTAGCAAAAAAAACCCAAACCCTGAGGCTGCTATTTTTGGATGAGAAGGTTTTTAACCTACATTGGTGCTGGGTTAGGAGTTGTTTGTGGTTTTTGTCTGCTCCTTTGTGGGGAGGGCTTTGGGCTCCTGAGTGGGATCAGGGGCAGGAAAAGGGATCAGGAGAGGAAAAGGGATCTGGAGCAGGAAAAGGGATCAGGAGCAGGAAAAGGGATCAGGAGCAGGAAAAGGGATCTGGAGCAGGAAAAGGGATCAGGGACAGGAAAAGGGAGCAGGAGAGGAAAAGGGATCAGGAGCGGGAAAAGGGATCAGGAGAGGAAAAGGGATCAGGGGCAGGAAAAGGGATTAGGGGCAGGAAAAGGGATCGGGGCAGGAAAAGGGATCTGGGGCAGGAAAAGGGATCTGGAGCAGGAAAAGGGATCAGGAGCGGGAAAAGGGATCAGGAGCAGGAAAAGGGATCAGGGGCAGGAAAAGGGATCTGGGGCAGGAAAGGGGATCAGGGGCAGGAAAAGGGATCTGGAGCAGGAAAAGGGATGAGGAGCAGGAAACAGAATCAGGAGCAGGAAAAGGGATCAGGAGCAGGAAAAGAAATCAGGGGCAGGAAAAGGGATCAGGAGCAGGAAAAGGGATCAGGAGCAGGAAAAGGGATCTGGAGCAGGAAATGGGATCTGGAGCAGGAAATGGGATCTGGAGGAGGAAAAGGGAACTGGAGGAGGAAAAGGGATCTGGAGCAGGAAAAGGGATCAGAAGCTGGAAAAGGCATCAGGAGCAGGAAATGGGATCATGAGCAGGAAATGGGATCAGGGGCAGGAAAAGAGATCAGGGTCAGGAAAAGGGATCAGGGGTGGGAAAAGGGATCAGGAGCAGGAAAAGGGATCATGAGCTGGAAAAGGCACCTGGAGCAGCTCCCTGGACGAACATGTGGTGTTCAGAACTGAGCTGGGCACAGCCCAGGGGTGCCCGGCTGGGCAGGAGGTCCCTGGCCTGTGCCTGTCCCCTGTCCCCTGTCCCCTGTCTCCTGTCCCCTGTCCCCATCTCTGGGGTGGCAGCAGGGCCAGGGCAGTGCCCGTCCCCTGTGCTGGCACTGCTGGGGCACCTCCAGTGCTGAGGGCAGCTCTGACAGGAGAGATCTGGAGGGGCTGCAGCGTGTCCAGGGCAGGGAATGGAGCTGGGGAAGGGAATGGAGCCCCAGGAGAGGCTGAGGGAGCTGGGAAAGGGGCTCAGCCTGGAGAAAAGGAGGCTCAGGGAGGACCTTGTGGCTCTGCACAGCTCCCTGCCAGGAGGGGACAGCCGGGGGGGGTCGGGCTCTGCTCCCAGGGCACAGGGACAGGACAAGGGGAAATGGCCTCAGGCTGGGCCAGGGCAGGCTCAGCTTGGACAGCAGCAGGAATTTCCCCATGGAAAGGGAGCTCAGGCCTTGGAAGTGCCCAGGGAGGTTTGCAGTGCCCAGCCCTGGAGGTGTCCCAGGAATTCCTGGAGGTGGCACTGAGTGCTCTGGGCTGGGGACAGGGTGGGGATGGGGCACAGCTGGGATTTGATGCTCTGGGAGGGATTTTCCATCCTCAGGGATCCCAGGATGGTCCAGGGAAGCTGAGATGTTTCTCATTCCCAGGCCCCTTGAACAAAGTGCAGGAATTTGCTGCTTTCCAGGGATAAATCTGCCCCCTTTCCATATTTCCATTTCCATATTTCCTGGAAGCTGCTCCTGATGCCTTGGGAAGGCCGACCTGAAACAGAGGCTGGACAGAGCTGGAAAATAAAGTAGAGATTTATTAAAGGAGATATTTATTAAAGTAGAGATTTATTAATGTGGATATTTATTAAAGTAGAGATTTATTAAAGTAGAGATTTATTAATGTAAATATTTATTAAAGTAGATATTTATTAAAGGAGATATTTATTAAAGTAGATATTTATTAAAGGAGATATTTATTAATGTAGGTATTCATTAAAGTAGATATTTATTAAAGGGGATATTTATTAAAGTAGATATTTATTAATGTAGATATTTATTAACACAGATATTCATTAAAGTAGAGATTTATTAAAAGGTTTCCAGGACCCACCCTGGGCATTACAGCCTGACCAAGGCTGCACCCAGGGTGGGTCAGGAATGGCCACACAAAATGTCTCCCCCATCACGAGATTTTACATTTTTATCAGTTTTGGTCCATTTGCACATTGGGGTTTAATTGTCCAGTTCCAGCTCCAGGCTGTGAGGTCCCATCCTTCTTGTTCCTCCCTTCAGCCACCCTTGTTTGTGCTTTTTGGGCTGAAAGTTGTCCTTGGTGCTCAGCAGGAAGAGATTTGTTTTGTCTGCTTGTTCTGTGAGGAGCTGGATGTGAGGCTCTGGATGTGAGGCTCAGAACTGCATCCTTAGGCAGCACAGAATGTGAAATTATGAAATGATCTGAAATTAGAGCTGAAATCCGAGGCATCACTCCCAGGGTTTGCCCTGGGATGAGCTGCTGGGCTCCAGAGCCTCAGCAGAGTTTTGTTCCCATCCCAGGGCAGCCCCAGCATTCCCTGCCTGCCCTTGCTGCTCCCATTGCAGCTGCTGGTTTTAAACAACCCCTGGCTTTTCCTCCCAAAGGCTGTGCCAGGGAGCTGCTGGCAGGGGTTTGGGGTGCTCTGTGCCCCACATTCCAGCCTTGGGGAATGTTCAGTGTTCATCCCCGGGGAACATTCGAGCTCCAGCACGGAGTGGGGTCCTGGAGGAGCTGGAGGAGCAGGTGGGGGCTGCAGGGGCTTTGTCCCCTGCTTCTCTGCCCTGCAGGGACACCAGCAGCATCCTCCTGGAGCTCCTTCCCCGTGCAGGGTTCATTGGTTTGCAGAGCCTGGGAATCCAGGTTACCCTGATTTTCAGGGAGGGGTTTGTTCCTGGCTCAGAAAAGTCCCAGAGCTGCTCTGTGCTGGGCTCTAAACAGACTTTTTATTGCACAGGGGGTGACAAATCCCCCCTTTCTGCTGCAGTTTTTGGGGGGATTTTAATGGGAGATCTCAGGGGTGACATCTGAGCCCTGAGTGCTGCTCCCCCAGGGTCCCAGGGAGGGAGGAGAAGCCCCTGAGCAGAGCAGGGGGCAGGGCAGGAGCAGGAATCCCTGCTTGCCCTGGGGTTTGCCAGGGGTGGCCCTGGTGATGCCTTGGGAAGGCCGAGCTGAAACAGAGGCTGGACAGAGCTGGAGAATAAAGGAGAGATTTATTAAAGGAGAGATTTATTGAAGGAGATATTTATTAAAGGAGATACTTATTAAAGGAGATATTTATTTCCCAAAGATATCTCCACAAGGTATCTCCACAAGATATTTCCAAAAGCGATTCCCAAAAGCTATTTCCAAAAGATATTTCCCAAAAGATATTTCCCAAAGAT
This sequence comes from Phylloscopus whistleri, assembly GCA_017589585.1. Lineage (NCBI taxonomy): Eukaryota > Metazoa > Chordata > Aves > Passeriformes > Phylloscopidae > Phylloscopus > Phylloscopus whistleri. The sequence goes on along the minus strand of JADMLD010000610.1, from coordinate 169,367 downwards.
GTTTCCCAAAGATATCTCCAAAAGATATTTCCCAAAAGATATCCCCAAAATATATTTCCCAAAGATATTTCCAAAACATATTTCCAAAAGATATTTCCCAAAAGATGTTTCCCGAAGATATTTCCACAAGATATCCCCAAAAGATGCTCCCCAAAAATGAATCAGTGGCCTCAGGAAAGCCCCAGGCCGGGAGAGGCTTTGCTGGGTGCAGTCAGAACCTGGAAGCAGAATTGCTCCAGATGGAGAAGACCCCCGAGATCATTGAGCTCAACCTCTGATCCTCAGCTTGGAAACCTTCTACCCCAGAGCTTCCTGGGGCTCTCCTTGGCCTGGGTCCCTGCCTGGCAGGGCTGGGCTGGGCTGGGCAGGGCTGGGCTGGGCTGGGCTGGGCTGGGCAGGGCTGGGCTGGGCTGGGCTGGGCTGGGCTGGGCTGGGCTGAGCTGGGCTGGGCTGGGCTGAGCTGGGCAGGGCTGGGCTGGGCTGAGCTGGGCACTGCTGGGTGCAGGAGGAGCTATGGGGAAGCCCCATAACCACCCCAAAAGCAGATTGCAAACAGGGAATTGCACCCCCTGGCTCATTCAGAGGAGTCCCAGAAAATACTGAGCGGGTGTCTGAGTGGGGGGAGGTCATGGATCTCTGCCCCAGGAGAAAATCCCAGCCTGTGGAGCAGGAATGGGGCTGGAAAATGCAGGTTTGACTGCAGAAGGGGGCAGGTGCTGGTCTCAGAGCAGGGAACCCTTGGGTGCCAGGGGGAGGTTGGAGCTGGGGCTGGAGCATTCCCTGTGCTGGTCTCAGGAACCTTTGGGGGCCAGGAGTAATTTGGAGCTGGGGCTGGAAAGTTCCCTGTGCTGGTCTCAGAGCAGGGAATGTTTGGGGGCCAGGGGGAGGCTGGAGCTGGAGAGTTCCCTGTGCTGGTCTCAGGAACATTAGGGTGCCAGGGGGACGTTGGAACTGGGACTGGAGAGTTCTCTATGCTGGTCTCAGAAATTTTGGGGGGTCAGAGGGAGGTTGGAGCTGGGCTGGAGAGTTCCCTGTGCTGGTCTCACGAATTTTTGGGGGCCAGGGAGAGGTTGGAGCTGGGGCTGGAGAGTTCCCTGTGCTGGTCTCAGGGATGTTTTGGGGGCCAGGGGGAATTTGGGGCTGGGGCTGGAGAGTTCCCTGTGCTGGTCTCAGGGAACCTTTGGGGCCAGGGGGAATTTGGGGCTGGAGAGTTCCTTGTGCTGGTCTCAGGGAACGTTTGGGGCCAGGGGGAATTTGGGGCTGGGGCTGGAATGTTCCCTGTGCTGGTCTCAGGGATGTTTGGGGCCAAGGGGAGGTTGGAGTTTGGAGCTGGGGCTGGAGAGTTCCCTCTGCTGGTCTCAGGAATGTTTGGGATCCAGGGTGAGTTGGGAGCTGGGGCTGGAGAGTTCCCTCTGCTGGTCTCAGGAATGTTTGGGGTCCAGTGTGAGTTGGGAGCTGGGGCTGGAGAGTTCCCTGTGCTGGTCTCGGATGTTTGGGGCCAGGGGGAATTTGGGGCTGGGGCTGGAGAGTTCCCTGTGCTGGTGTCATGAATTTTTAGGGGTCAGAGGGAGTTTGGAGCTGGGGCTGGAGAGTTCCCTGTGCTGATATCTCGAATTTTTGGGGGTCAGAGGGAGTTTGGAGCTGGGGCTGGAGAGGTCCCTGTTCTGGTCTCAGGGATGTTTGGGGCCAGGGGGAGGTTGGAGCTGGGGCTGGAGAGTTTCCTCTGCTGATCTCACGAATGTTTGGGGGTCAGAGGGAGGTTGGAGGCGGGGCTGGAGCGTTCCCTGTGCTCAGGCAGGAGCTGCAGGGGCAGGGACAGCGCTGCTCCTTCCCTTGGGATGAGCTCCCACGTGCTCTGCCAAAACTGGGGACTCATCCGGGTTGAGGCCTCACAGGCAGATCCTCTGCAGATGAAATGTTGTGTCTGGGGGGAACACAAAACCTGAAGTGGGATTATTTTATTATCAATAATAATAAATTATTATTTATGCCCTGAGTGAGGGTGGGCAGTGGCTCTTCCCCTCAAATCCTGCCTGGAGAAGGAGGCAGGAGTCCCTGCAGGCAGCACACCCCTTGTGATTTCAGGTGTTTGAGGTGCAGGGATTGTCTCAGTGCTTTCCTGGCTCCTGGGAAGTGTGGGATGGGGTGAGCTGGGGCTCTGAGGGTGGCCAGGGAGCAGCAGGATCCCCGTGGCTGCAGCAGGAATATTGGGAGACAAAGGCTGGGATGGGCTCAGAGCCTGCTCAGGTGTCCCTCAGCTCCTGCTGCTGCTGCTCCCTGGCACGGCCACAGCGCACAGGGAGGGGCTGCTCCAGAGGCCTGGGCTGCTTCCTTTGGGTTTCCTGCTCCCCACAGGATCCCTGTCAGTGCTGGGTTTATTTCTGCTCCTCACAGGGCCCCAGTCAGTGTTGGGGTTTGTTTCTGATCTCTCACAGGATCCCTGTCCGTGCTGGGGTTTGTTTCTGATCTCTCACAGGATCCCTGTCAATGCTGGGTTATCTTGGCTGTTTCCCTGCTCCCTACAGGATCCTTGGCAGTGCTGGGTTTATTTCTGCTCCCTACAGGATCCCTGTCAGTGCTGGGGTTTGTTTCTGATCTCTCACAGGATCCCTGTTTGTGCTGAGTTCTTTCTTTTTGGTTTCCCTGCTCCCTGACAGGATCCCTGTCAGTGCTGGGTTTATTTCTGCTCCTCACAGGATCCCTGTCAGTGGTGGGTTCCCCTGGCTTGTTTTTCCTGCTCCCTGACAGGATCCCTGTCACTGCTGGGTTGTTTTTCCTGATCTCTCACAGGATCCCTATCAGTGCTGGGTTGTTTTTCCTGCTCCCTGACAGGATCCCTGTCACTGCTGGGTTTATTTCTGATCTCTCACAGGATCCCTGTCAGTGCTGAGTTACCCTGGGATGTTTCCCTGCTCTCTCACAGGACCCCTGTCACCGCTGGGTTCCCCTGGCTGTTTCCCTGCTCCCTGACAGGACCCCTGTCACTGTTGGGTTACCCTGGGATGTTTTTCCTGCTCCCTGACAGGATCCCTGTCACTGCTGGGTTTATTTCTGATCTCTCACAGGATCCCTGTCACTGCTGGGTTACCCTGGCTGTTTCCCTGCTCCCTACAGGATCCCTGTCACTGCTGGGTTTATTTCTGATCTCTCACAGGACCCCTGTCAGGTCTGGGTTACCCTGGGATGTTTCCCTGCTCCCTGACAGGACCGCTGTCACTGCTGGGTTATCCTGGGTTGTTTCCCTGATCTCTCACAGGATCCCTGTCAGTGCTGGGTTTATTTCTGATCTCTCACAGGACCCCTGTCACTGCTGGGTTGTTTCCCTGGCTGTTTCCCTGCTCCCTGACAGGATCTCTTCTCTTGCAGCCCCCCCAGGCCCGTGGGTAACATGAACGAGGCCATGGTGACCCAGGTGTCCTCGGGAGCGCCCACGCCGACCAAAAGGTACAGGAGGAGCCTGGGGCTGGGTCATTCCTGGGGAGGGGTGGGAATTGTTCCAGCTCTGCTGCTCAGAGTCCTGGCCCTGCAGAGCAGCTGCAGCTTTCCCAAAAAAACCCAGAGTGATTTCCTCTGGCTGGGAGAGGCTGGCTTGATGTCACTTGTGTCACCAACTGGGCTGGGAGAGGCTGGCTTGGTGTCACCAGCTGGGCTGGGAGAGGCTGGCTTGGTGTCACTTGTGTCACCAGCTGGGCTGGGAGAGGCTGGCTTGGTGTCACTGGCTGCTCCTCCTGTGCTCTTATGTCACCCCCAGGCTGTCACCTCACCCATCTCAGCTGCCACTGGCTGGGAGCTGCCAGCCCCCAGCATGGATGTCCCCACGTCCCCAAGGTGAATGTCCCCATGTCCACGTCCCCAACATGGATGTCCCCACATCCCCAAGGTGAATGTCCCCACATCCATGTCCCTGGGAGCTGCCCTGGCTGGGCTGGAGCTGATCCCAATCTTGGGATCACATCTGGTGTGGGAATCCTGGCATGGATGGGGCTGTGAGCGAGCAGGGAAGCCCCTGAACTGGGACTTTCACTTTCCTTTCCTGAGGAACAAACCCAAGGGCAGCAGTGTGGTGCAGAGCTGGGGATGAGTGAAGAAATATTCCTGAGGGGAATATTTATTAGAAATTAAATTATTATTTTAATATTATTAAGGTTAAGATTAAGATTATTAGAAAATAAATATTCCTGTGGGGAATGAATGAATAAATATTCCTGTGCGGAATGAGTGAATAAATATTCCTCCAGGGAATTAATGAATAAATATTCCTCTGGGGAATTAGAAAATAAATATACCTGTGGGGAATGAGTGAAGAAATATTCCTGTGGGGAATTAATGAATAAATATTCCTGCAGGGAGTGAGGAGCTGAGCTGACCCTTTCAGTGGCCGGGGCTGCTCCAGAGCCAAGGCAAAGCCCACATTTCCAGCAGCTCCAGGCACAGCTGGGCTCCCTGGGTGTCCCCCCTGCTCTCCCTGACAAAATGAGTTACATCTGCCCTGAAGTTCTCCCCAGATTCCCCTGGAGCTCCTCCCATGGGGTTCCTGCTGGCCCTGCTCCCTGGGCACTGTCTGTGGGGATCCCTGGGGGCTCTCAGGGTGCTGCTGGACAAGGAGCCAGAGAACCCTGCCCAGCGAAGGTGGGACAGGCAGCCCTGGGAGTGCCCTGCCAGGCCGGGCTGTGCTGTGAGCCAGCAGGAATTTCCCCAGGGAAAGGGTGCTCAGGCCTTGGAACTGCCCAGAGAGGTTTGCAGTGCCCAGCCCTGGAGGTGTCCCAGGAAGTCCTGGAGGTGGCACTGAGTGCTCTGGGCTGGGGACAGGGTGGGGATGGGGCACAGCTGGGCCTGGATGGGCTAGGAGGGATTTTCCAGCCTGAGTGGTTCTGGATTCTGGGATTCTGGGGTTCTGAGTTCCTGGGATCTTGAGATGCTGGGGTTCTGGGATTCTGGGGTTCTGGATTCTGGGATCCTGGGATTCTGGAATTCTGGGATCCTGGGTGTCTGGGATTCTGAGATTCTGAGATTTGGGGATTCTGAGATTCTCGGGTTCTGGGATTCTGAGACTCTGGGATCCTGGGGTTCTGGGGTTCTGAGATTCTGGGATTCTGGGAGCAGGGAACGCTGTCAGGGTTGGGTTCTCCAGTTCTCTGGAGCCTTTTCCCTCAAGATCCTGCTGGGAATTCTGGGGGGCTCCATGGCTGCACTCGGTGAATATTCACAGAACCCCAGGATCCCTGAGGCTGGGAAAGCCCTGCAAGGTCACCCAGGCCCAGCTGTGCCCCATCCCCACCTTGTCCCCAGCCCTGAGTGCCACCTCCAGGAATTCCTGGGACACCTCCAGGGCTGGGCACTGCAAACCTCCCTGGGCAGCTGTGCCAGGGCTGGGATGTCCCCCAGTGTCCCCTCCCTGCGTTTGCCCCTGGGACAGCAGCAGTGTCCTCACCCTCATGGAAACCCATTTTCATTTTTCCTGTGCCTCCTGCAGGTTTGGGGTTGTTCCACACCCATCACTCACCCCTGCCTCTGTTTTATTTACACTGCTTATGCCAATTCTATTGTTCACGCCATTTTTGTTGTTGGTTTTGTTGTTTATGCCATTTTTGGTTTTATTGTTGTGCTGGTTTGAAAGAAAAACCAGTGAGACTCCCAGTTAGAGATACAATTTAATAGGAGAAGAGAGGGAAAAAAAAGGTAAAATAAAATAAATGGAACAATACAGCCTGACACCTTGTTGGTCAGGGTGTTGGGAGCAGCCCACAGTGAGTCCTCCTGGAGTGGCAGATGTGGTTCTGTTGGGGCAGAGATGATCCTGTAAAACAAGGGTCCAGAGATGGTGAGAAGGGTTCAGGGATGGTGAGAAGGGTCTGCTCTTCCTCCAGGAATCCAGTGGAACCAGATCCCTGGTGTTCCTGAGTCTCAGTTTTTATCCAGGTAGGAATGGTTGGCTCCTCCCACTGGTGAGCCTTCATGGCCAAGTAGCAGGAGATAACCCTTAATGACCCATTAGCAGAAGATAATCCTTAATGACCCATTAGCATCAGATAATCCTTAATGGTTCATTAACAGAAGATAACCCTTAATGACCCATTAGCAGCAGATAATCCTTAATGGCCCATTAACAGAAGATAACCCTTAATGGCCCATTAACAGAAGATAATCCTCAATGGCCCATTAGCAGCAGATATCCCCATGGAGGGAGGACAAGTGGTGACAGAGATAACAAACACTGCCCCACCTGGTTTGAACAGCTGCCCCATTATCAGAAGGCACAGCCCTCCTCCCCCCAGAGTTACAAGAGATAAAGAAAAAACATCTCCCAACTGATTTCAACAGATGGAATAGAACACACATTTTAGGTTCTATAACCCAAGACAATTGTTTATGCCATTTTTGGTTTTGTTGTTTATGCCATTTTTTGTTGTTTTTGTTGTTCATGCCATTTTTGGTTTCGTTGTTTCATGCCGTTTCCATTGTTTGTGTTGTTTCTGTTTGCAGCCCCGACCCCTCCCGCGAGGAGCACGCCCTGATTGCCACCTTTGTGAGCCGCCTGCGCCGCGGGGCACGGTCAGTGCCACCCCTGGGGACACCGGGGACACCCAGGGGGTGTCCGTCTGTCCCACAGCCCCGCACACAAACCCTGCCCCACCCCAAACTGGCAAAATTCCTGAGCCTCTCTCTCCTGTCCTGGCTTGGAGAGGCTGCCCGGGACAGCCAGAGCCTCCCCTGGGGTGGGGAATGGAAACCCCTCCCTCCAAATCATAATTATAATTATAAAATTATATAATAATTATATATAATACACATACATATATTTATATATATTATATATATTTTATATATAATATATATAATATATTATATATAATATATAAAACATATATAATATGTAATATGTAAATGTAATATACACTATATACTATATACTATATACTATATACTATATATAACATATATAATTATAATATGTAATATGTAATATATAAAATGTAAATGTAATATATAGTATATAGTATATAGTATATAGTATATAGTATATAGTATATAGTATATAGTATATAGTATATACTATATATTACATATTATATATTATATATTATATAGTATATAGTATATAGTATATAGTATATAGTATATAGTATATAGTATATAGTATATAGTATATAGTATATATTATATAGTATATATTATATAGTATGTATTATATAATAAATCTATAATAATATAATTTATATTATATTATATTATATTATATTATATTATAATTTTGCAATTCAGGGGCTGTCAGGCAAAGGTATGGGAATAGTGATGCCTTAGGGAGGCTGACCTGAAACAGAGGCTGGACAGTGCTGGAGAATAAAGGAGATATTTATTAAAGGAGATATTTATTAAAGTTGATATTTATTAATGTAGATATTCATTAAAGTAGAGATTTATTAAAGGAGATATTTATTAAAGTAGAGATTTATTAATGTAGATATTCATTAAAGTAGAGATTTATTAAAAGGTTTCCAGGATCCACCCTGGGCATTACAGGAGCCTGACCAAGGCTGCACCCAGGGTGGGTCAGGAATGGCCACACAAAATGTCTCCCCCATCACGAGATTTTACATTTTTATCAGTTTTGGTCCATTTGCACATTGGGGTTTAATTGTCCAGTTCCAGCTCCAGGCTGTGAGGTCCCATCCTTCTTGTTCCTCCCTTCAGCCACCCTTGTTTGTGCTTTTTGGGCTGAAAGTTGTCCTTGGTGCTCAGCAGGAAGAGATTTGTTTTGTCTGCTTGTTCTGTGAGGAGCTGAGTGGCACTGAATGTGAGTCTCAGAACTGCATCCTTAGGGGGCACAGGATCTGAAACTGTGAAAGCTGAAATCTGAGGCATCTAATCTAAATCTAAATCTAAATCTAAATCTAATGACAGTTCTTTACTGGGAAATTAAAAATAAAAAAATGTAATACTACAAAAAAGCAAACAAAAAAAAGAGAACAGAATCAGAGCACAACCTGCCAGCCTGTTGGGCAGGGGGTTGGGAGCAGCCCCAATCAATCCTCCTGCAGTGCCAGATGTGGTTCTGATGGAGCAGAGATGATCCTGGAGAAGGGTGGAGTTTCCCTCTGGAGCTGCAGTGGTGCTGAGCTGGGTTCGTCTCTGGGAATGCCGTGCATAAGGGCTGCCCTGGGGCTCTGGATCCTGGATCTCGCTCAGATCTCCTCTCTGTCACTGTCCCATCCCATGGCAGGGACATTGGGACATGGAGACATTGGGACAGGGGGCCATGGGGACATGGGGACATCTGCCCCTGTCCCAGGGGGCTCCAGCCCGTCCCGTGGCAGCTGAGCTGTGTCAGCCCTGGAGCTGAAGAGTGAAGGACCAACCCCAAATTCCCACCCTGGCCTGGTGAGGTGGGTGTGAGTCAGGTGTAAGTCAAGTGTAAAGTGCGAGCCAGGTGTAAATCAGGTGTAACTCAAGTGTGAGTCAAGTGTAAGGTGTAAGTCAGGTGTAAGTCAAGTGAAAATCAGGTTTCAGTCAGGTGTAAGTCAGGTGTAAATCAGGTGTGAGTCAGGTGTAAATCAGGTGTAATACATGTGTAAGTCAGGTGTAAATCAGGTGTAAGTCAGGTGTCAGGTGTAAATCAGGTGTAAGTCAGGTGTCAGGTGTCAGTCAGGTGTAAGTCAGGTGTAAGTCAGGCTGATGTACAGTGCCATGAAGTCCATGCTGTTGAGTGACAGAGGGTCCTGCCCAGGCCAGCAGGGACCCCCATTCTTCCCCATGGGAATCATCCTGGCTGGGATCATCCTGAATTCCCAGCTGGGATCATCCTGAATTCCCAACTGGGACCATCCTGAATTCCCAACTGGGATCATCCTGGCTGGGACCATCCTGAATTCCCAACTGGGATCATCCTGGCTGGGATCATCCTGAATTCCCAACTGGGACCATCCTGAATTCCCAACTGGGATCACCCTGAATTCCAAACCAGGATCATCCTGAATTCCCAGCTGGGACCATCCTGAATTCCCAGCTGGGACCATCCTGAATTCCCAACTGGGACCATCCTGAATTCCCAGCTGGGACCATCCTGAATTCCCAACTGGGATCACCCTGAATTCCCAACTGGGACCATCTTACCTGGGATCATCCTGAATTCCCAACTGGGATCATCCTGAATTCCCAGCTGGGACCATCCTGAATTCCCAGCTGGGATCATCCTGAATTCCCAGCTGGGATCATCCTGAATTCCCAGCTGGGACCATCCCGGCTGGGACCATCCTGAATTCCTAACTGGGATCACCCTGAATTCCCAGCTGGGACCATCCTGAATTCCCAACTGGGACCATCCTGAATTCCCAGCTGGGATCATCCTGAATTCCCAGCTGGGACCATCCTGGCTGGGACCATCCTGAATTCCCAACTGGGATCATCCTGAATTCCCAACTGGGATCATCCTGGCTGGGACCATCCTGAATTCCCAGCTGGGATCACCCTGAATTCCCAACTGGGATTATCCTGGTTGGGATCACCCTGAATTCCCACCACCTCCTCCTGCCCTGGCCCCTGCTGCCCTGGGGTGACCAGCAGGGTTTGCACACACAAGTTCCCCAGACACAAATTAAACCCGGGCCTGGACCCAGGCATTTTCCTGCATCCCCGCTGGAATCTGTGGACCCTGGAGGAAAAGCTGCTCAGGGGGAAGCCTGGGCCAGTATGGGGAGGGATGGGAGAGGGAATTGTCAGGATTCCTTCCTCTGCCCTCTCTGTCTCTGTGCCCTGGCGCATCCCCATGGCCCTGGATGCTTTGGGCTTGCAGTTTTGACCGGCCCGGGCTGACCCTGCTTTGGGTTTGCAGTGCCCTGGTTTGGTTTTGGTTGACCCTGCTTTGGTTTTGCAGTTTTGGCCAGCCCAGGCTGACTCTAGTTTGGTTTTAGCTGACCCTGGTTTGGTTTTAGTGTTCTGGACAGCGCAGGCTCACTCTGGTTTGGGGTTGCAGTGCCCTGGTTTGGTTTTGGCTGATCCTGGTTTGGTTTTAGATGACTCTGTTTTGGTTTTGCAGTGCCCTGGCCAGCCCAGGCTGACCCTGGTTTATTTTTTCCTGACCCTGGTTTGCTTTTGGCTGACCCTGGTTTGGTTTTGCAGTTTTGGACAGCCCAGGCTGACCCTGGTTTGGTTTTGGTTGACCCTGGTTTAGTTTTTCCTGACTCTGGTTTGGTTTTGACTGACTCTGGTTTAGTTTTGGCTGACCCTGGTTTGGTTTTGCAGTTTTGGACAGCCCAGGCTGAGTCTCTGGTTTCGTTTTAGCTGACCCTGCTTTGGGTTTGCGGTGCCCTGGTTTGGTTTTAGCTGACCCTGGTTTGGTTTTAGTGTGCTGGACAGCCCAGGCTGACATGAGTTTAGTTTTGGCTGACACTGGTTTGGTTTTACAGTGCCCTGGTTTGTTTTGGCTGACTCTCTGGTTTGTTTTTCCTGACCCTGGTTTGTTTTTGGCTGACCCTGGTTAGTTTTTTGGTGACCCTGGTGTGTTTTTGCTGACCCTGGTTTGGTTTTGCAGTGCCCTGGACAGCCCAGGCTGACTCTCTGGTTTGTTTTTTCCTGACCCTGGTGTGTTTTTCCTGACCCTGGTGTGTTTTTCCTGACCCTGGTGTGTTTTGGCTGACCCTGGTGTGTTTTTCCTGACCCTGGTGTGTTTTTGGCTGACCCTGGTGTGTTTTTGCAGTGCCCTGGACAGCCCGGGCCGGCTGGACGAGGAGCATCGCCTGATCGCCCGCTACGCCGCGCGTTTGGCCGCTGAGGCCGGGAACACTGTGAGTGACCCCGTCCATCCCTGGCACTTCTGGGGGGTCTGGGAGGCACCACGGGGGGCAGGGGGGCACCACGGGAGGCTGGGGGGCACCACGGGGGGCTGGGGTCCCAAAGGTGCAGCTGAGCCCCCATTCCTGCCCGGGCAGCACCATGGGCAGGGCTGGGCAGTGGGGGAACAGGAGATGGGTTCTGCTGAGGCTGCAGAGAGAAACCTCAGAGGGAAACCTGCAGAGATGAGAAACCTGCAGAGATGAGAAACCTGCAGGGAAACCTGCAGAGAAACCTGCAGAGAAACCTGCAGAGAGAAACCTGCAGAGATGAGAAACCTGCAGAGATGAGAAACCTGCAGAGATGAGAAATCTGCAGAGAGAAACCTGCAGAGAGGAACCTGCAGAGATGAGAAACCTGCAGAGGGAAACCTGCAGAGATGAGAAACCTGCAGAGAGAAACCTGCAGAGATGAGAAACCTGCAGAGATGAGAAACCTGCAGAGGGAAACCTGCAGAGATGAGAAACCTGCAGAGATGAGAAACCTGCAGAGATGAGAAACCTGCAGAGAGAAACCTGCAGAGATGAGACACCTGCAGAGATGAGAAACCTGCAGAGAGGAACCTGCAGAGAGAAACCTGCAGAGATGAGAAACCTGCAGAGATGAACCTGCAGAGATGAGAAACCTGCAGAGAGAAACCTGCAGAGAGAAACCTGCAGAGATGAGAAACCTGCAGAGATGAGGAACCTGCAGAGATAAACCTGCAGAGAGAAACCTGCAGAGAAACCTGGAGAGATAAACCTGCAGAGAGAAACCTGCAGAGATGAGAAACCTGCAGAGAGGAACCTGCAGAGAGGAACCTGCAGACACTTGAGCAGAGCAGATCCTGGGCTGGGGTGGGTTCATTCCAGGGGGAGGCAGCCTCAGGGAGGGAAGGGTGGGTTTGTGTTTGCAGCTCCTCAGGGGCGGCACAAAGACGATTCCAGCTGGGAAAGATCAGAGCTGCCCCGGCAGAAAAGGGCGGCGGGAGCACAGCAGGAGCTGAAACCCCGGAGAGGGTTTGGATGGATGAATGGATGATGGGTGGATGGATGGATGGATGGATGATGGATGGAGGATGGATGGATGATGGATGGATGATGGATGGATGGATGGACATGGATGGATGGATGGATGGATGGATGGATGGATGGATGGATGGATGGATGGATGGAAGAATGATGGATGGATGGATGGATGGATGGATGGACATGGAGGGATGGATGGATGGGTGGGTGGATGGATGATGGATGAGGGATGGATGGACGGATGGACGGATGGATGGATGGATGGAGGATGGATGGGTGGGTGGAGGGATGGATGGATGGATGGATGGATGGATATGGAGGGATGGATGGATGGGTGGGTGGATGGATGTTGGATGATGGATGAGGGATGGATGGATGGATGGATGGATGGATGGATGGATGGATGGAGGGATGATGGAGGGATGGATGGATGGATGGATGGGTGGATGGATGGGTGGATGGATGGATGGATGGATGGATGATGGATGATGGATGGGTGGATGGATGATGGATGGGTGGATGGATGATGGATGGATGGATGGATGGTGGGATGGATGGGTGGTGGGATCCCTGCCCGGGCTGGACTATCCACTGGGAAGGAGAGGAAGCTTTGCAGGGACCATTTTCCAGGGATTTCCCTCAGGGCGTGTGCAGCCAAGATCCTGCAGAGGGGTGTGGGCAGAGACCTGTGTCCCCTAAAACAGAGATCTGTGTCCAACTCCCATAAAACAGAGATCTGTGTCCCCTAAAACAGAGATTTGTGTCCCCTAAAACAGAGATCTGTGTCCCAATCCCATAAAACAGAGATGACAAATTAGGAAAAGAAGTCCCTCCTGTGGGTGGTTGCTCTGCTCTCAGTCCCCTCAGAGCTGGGAAAAGTTGCTGTGCAGGGTGGATCTTGGTGGGTCCCAGGTGCAAGATCCCCCAGAGACCCCCGGTCCTTAGTCCGGGGAGGTTTGAACAGTTCCAAAGAAAGAGGAAAAAAAGGGGAAAAAAGGAAAAAAAGAGGGAAAAAAGGAAAAAAAAGAGGGGAAAAAAGAGGGGAAAAAAAGAGGAAAAAAAAGAGGGGAATAAAGGGAAAAAAGGGGGGGGGGGGAAAAGAGGGAAAAAAGGGGGAAAAAAGAAAAAAGAGGGGAATAAAGGAAAAAAGAGGGGAATAAAAGAAAAAAGAGGGAAAAAAGGGAAAAAAGGGGGAAAAAAAGGGGGGAAAAAGGGGGGAAAAAAGGGAAAAAAGAAAAAAAGAGGGGAATAAAGGAAAAAAGAGGGAAAAAAGAGGGGAAAAAAAAGAAAAAAGAGGGAAAAAAGGAAAAAAGAGGGGAAAAAAGAAAAAAGAGCAAAAGCAAAAGAAAAAAAGACGGAAAAAAAAAGAAAACTGGAGCTTCTCTGCCTCAGCTAAGCTACACTAACTAACTAAAAAGGAAAGCAAAAAGAGAGAGGGAAAAAAACACCTCTCCATCTCATGTCTGTGCGTTGTTGACTCCCACTCTCAAGGCCAGCCTGGATTTCTGTGAATTCTGTAATTTCTGCGATTTTTGATTTCTGTAATTTCTGTAATTTCTGTGATTTCTGTGAATTCTGTGATTTTTGTTTTCTGTGATTTCTGTGATTTCTGTGATTTCTGTGATTTCTGTGATTTTTGATTTCGGCGATTTTTGATTTCTGTGATTTCTGTGATTTCTCTAATTTCTGTGATTTCTGTGATTTTTGATTTCTGCGATTTTTGATTTCTGTGATTTCTCTAATTTCTGTGATTTCTCTAATTTCTGCAATTTTTGATTTCTGTAATTTCTGTAATTTCAGTAATTTCTGTGATTTTTCGTTTCTGTGATTTTTGATTTCTATGATTTCTGTAATTTCTGTAATTTCTGCGATTTCTGCAATTTTTCATTTCTGTAATTTCTGTGATTTTTGATTTCTGTGATTTCTGTATTTTCTGTAATTTCAGTAATTTCAGTAATTTCAGTAATTCCTGTGCTTCCCGTGCTCGCCGTGACCCCGTGCCCCCCCCTCTCTCTCTCTCTCTCCCCGCAGCCCCGGCCGCCGGCAGATTTGGGTTTCAGCTTCGATGCCAACCGGCAGCAGCGGCAGCTGATCGCCGAGCTGGAGAACAAGAACAGGTACGGGCAGCCCTCCTGCCCCCCTCCCCAGCTGATTAGTCACTCATTAACAGCAGCTAATTAGCCGCGGGGAGGGGCTGCCCTGCCCCTGCTCCCCGGGGAGGGTTTGATCATCTCAGATCTTCTCAAAATCATCTTCACCACCACCCAGCAGCTCATCCATCAACCCCCGGGGCTGGGACCTGAGCCCAGAGACCCCTGGAGCCCCCAGAACCCCCAGGGGAGGGGGGATTGTGCCCCTGTGCTCAGGTGAGACCCCAGCCCTGGGGATTCCAACAGCACCAGGAGCTGGAGCTGCTGCAGAGAGCCCAGAGGAGCCCCAGAGCTGCTCCAGGGCTGGAGCCCCTCTGCTCTGGAGCCAGGCTGGGAGAGCTGGGGGTGCTCACCTGGACAGGAGAAGCTCCAGGGAGAGCTGCCCATCCGTCTCTATCTGTCTGTCTGTCTGTCTGTCCAGGGCAGGCGTGCAGAGCAGTCAGAGCAGCCTCTCCAGACAAACCCCCGTGCCCCTCTGACGCTGCTCAAGATCACAACGACACAGACTCTGACTCCAGCAGGCTGACAGTGTCTCCAAAACCTTTATTACCCGGGAATTCCTTCCCTTTTATGTTATTTTACAAAGAGCCACCCAAGGGGTGAAACAAAGATAAACTTCTTCAGTCACATTGGTCAGAGCAGAGGAGAAGTCCCTCCTGGGGAAAGGAATGCAAACAAAGGTTACAGTCAGGAAAACGTGGCTCTGGTTGGCAGGAAACTCTCTGGGAAAAGAGTTTCAGAGAAACCCAAACATCTCAGGCACCAACCAGGGCTGCACCTCTCCTTCCCCTTGCTGCGCTCCCAGAACCGGCCTGAAAGGCACAGAACTCAATATCCAACAATTAAAGATACAAAGGTCATCAATCAGCCTGGGACAGGGGACCCAGGGACACTGCAGGGAGGGATGTGAGCAACAAATTCCAGATCCTGGATCCTGTTCTGTGTGAGGGGTCCCAAGGACACTGCAGGGAGGGGTTTCACTCTGTCAGTAACAGATTTTCCAGATCCTGGAACCTGTTCTGTGTGAGCAGCTCCCAGAGACACTGCAGAGAGGGATTTCAACCTGAATAAGAAATTCCAGGTCCTGGAGCATTCCCTGTTCTGTGTGAGGGGTCCCAGGGACACTGCAGGGAGGGGCTTTACCCTGTGGATAACAAATTCCAGATCCTGCAGCACCCTCTGAGCTCCCAGAGACACTGCAGTGAGGGATTTCACCCTGTGAGCAACAAATTCCAGATCCTGGATCCTGTTCTGTGTGAGGGGTCCCAAGGACACTGCAGGGAGGGGTTTCACTCTGTCAATAACAGATTTTCCAGATCCTGGAGCCTGTTCTGTGTGAGCAGCTCCCAGAGACACTGCAGAGAGGGATTTCACCCCGAATAAGAAATTCCAGATCCTGGAGCATTCCCTGAGCTCCCAGGGATGCTGCAGGGAGGGGTTTCACGCTGAATAAGAAATTCCAGATCCTGGAGCACCCCCTGAGTTCCCAGAGACACTGCAGTGAGGGGTTTCACCCTGTCAACAACAGATTTCCCAGGTCCTGCAGCACTCCCAGGGCTGTGCCCACACCCCTGTGCCAGCCCTGTGACCAGAACCTGGGGCGGGGCACTGCCAGGAGGGGCTGGGGCACTGCAGAGGCATCCGGGAGCGGTGCAGACACTGACCCAGGATGGACATTGAGTGCAGTGTCCAGCTCTGGGTGTCCCAGGATGGACATTGAGTGCAGTGTCCAGCTCTGGGTGTCCCAGGATGGACATTGAGTGCAGTGTCCAGCTCTGGGTGTCTCAGGATGGACATTGAGTGCAGTGTCCAGCTCTGGGTGTCCCAGGATGGACACTGAGTGCAGTGTGATTGGTTCTGTAATTGATCCCCTGGCTCTGTGATTGATCCTGTGATGATCCCCTGACCCTGTGATGATCCCCTGACCCTGTGATTGATCCCCTGACCCTGTGATTGATCTGTGATGATCCCCTGACCCTGTGATTGATCCCCTGACTGTGATTGATCCTGTGATTGATCCCCTGACCCTGTGATTGATCCCCTGACCCTGTGACTGATCCCCTGACCCTGTGATTGATCCCCTGTGATTGATCCCCTGACCCTGTGATTGATCCTGTGATGATCCCCTGACCCCGTGCCCTCTCTGCTGCCCCCCAGGGAGATCCTGCAGGAGATCCAGCGGCTGCGGCTGGAGCACGAGCAGGCGTCCCAGCCCACCCCCGAGAAGGCGCAGCAGAACCCGACCCTGCTGGCCGAGCTGCGGCTGCTGCGGTGAGGGGACAGCGCGGGGACAGGGGGACAGGGGGACACAGAGACACGGCTGGGGACAGGGGGACAAGGGGACATGGCTGGGGACAGAGGGGCATGGCTGGGGACAGAGGGACAGAGGGACATGGGGACACGGATGGGGAGATGGGGACACGGTCTGGGACAGAGGGACACGGTCTGGGACAGAGGGACAGAGGGACACGGCTGGGGACACGGGGACACAGGCTGGGACAGAGGGACAGAGGGACATGGCCGGGGACAGAGGGACAGAGGGACAGGGGCTGGGACAGAGGGACATGACCAAGGACAGAGGGACAGAGCGACATGGGCTGGGACAGAGGGACACGTCCCCGGCAGGGACAGGGAGCCCCGGCAGGCTGGGCTCTGCCTGGGAGCTTCTCCCTCGGTGCTGACCCCTGGCTGTCCCTGAGTGCAAACCCCGGAGGCCCAGCTCCGGACAGAGCTGCAGGCGGGGTCTGGGCAGGGGAAGGAGGGGAGGGGAGGGGAGGTCACCCCGCTCGGCTGCCGTTGTCACCCGGCTGCTGGTGCAGGGACTGTCCCTGTCACTGCTGGAGCAGCTCTGCTGAGTCCCCCCAGCCACGGGCACGGCTTTCCCCCCCAGCCCCTGCAGCCTCTCCTCCTCTTCCCTTTCCCTCTTTCCTTCTTTCCTTTCCCTCTTCCCTTTCCCTCTTTCCTTTCCCTCTTTCCTTTTCCTCTTCCCTTTCTCCTCCTTCCTTTCCCTCTTCCCTTTCCCCCTTTCCTTTCCCTCTTCCCTTCCCCCTCTTTCCTTTCCCCCTTTTTCCTTTCCTTTTTCCTTTCCCTCTTTCCTTTCCCTCTTTCCCTCTTTCCTTTCCCCCTCCTCTTTCCTTTCCCTCTCTTTCCTTTCCCCTCTTTCCCCTCTTTCCTTTCCCTCTTCCCTTTCCCCTCTTCCCTTTCCATCTCATTCCTTTCCCTCTCTTTCCTTTCCCCGTTTTTCCTTTCCCTCTTTCCCTCTTTCCTTTCCCCCTCCTCTTTCCTTTCCCCTCTTTCCTTTCCCTCTCTTCCCTCTCCCTCTTTCCTTCCCCTTTTTCCTTTCCCTCTTTCCTCCCCTGGCCCATCCTGCCCTGTCTGAGCCCTGCCGGGCTCTCATGCTCAGAGACACCAAAAATGAGGTTTTTTCCCCCAAAATGCCCAGCAGGGCCTCCCTGTGCCCGTGGCCGGGGCAGGTCTCTGCCTCTGGGGGATTTGTCACCTCCAGATCTGTGCCCTCCCCCACCTCCAGGTGTGATATCATCAACCTCACCAGGTGTGACCTCACCTGTGCCCAGGTGTGCCCGGTGTCACTGCTCACCTGTCCCCTGTCCCCTCCCCCGTGTCCCTGTCCCTGCACAGGTGCCTTGATGTCACCTGGAGCTGTCCCTGCACCTGCCCAGGTGTGACCCCACCTGTGCCCAGGTGTGACAGGTGTCACTGTGTCCCTGTCCCCTCCCCTGTGTCCTTGTCCCCGCACAGGTGTGACATCACCTGCCCAGGTGTGACAGGTGTCACTGCTCACCTGCCCAGGCGTGACACCATCTGTCCAGGTGTGACCCCACCTATGCCCAGGTGTCCCAGGGGGGACAGTGGCACAGAGGGTGACAGTGGCACAGAGGGCACACTCTGTCCCTGTCCCCACACAGGTGTGACGCCACCTATGCCCAGGTGTCACTCTGTCCCTGTCCCCATCCCCACACAGGTGTGACATCACCTGCCCAGGTGTGACCCCACCTACGCCCAGGTGTCCCAGCTGTCACTCTGTCCCTGTCCCCTGCCCTCTCCCCCATGTCCCTGTCCCCACACAGGTGTGACATCATCTGCCCAGGTGTGACCCCACAGGTGTGCCAGGTGTCACTCTGTCCCTGTCCCCACACAGGTGTGACATCACCTGCCCAGGTGTGACACAATCTGTCCAGGTGTGACCCCACAGGTGTGCCAGGTGTCACTCTGTCCCCATCCCCACACAGGTGTGACCCCACCTGCCCAGGTGTGACCCCACAGGTGTCCCATGTGTCACCCTGTCCCTGTCCCCATCCCCACACAGGCGTGACGTCACCTGCCCAGGTGTGACCCCACAGGTGTGCCACGTGTCACTCTGTCCCTGTCCCCGTCCCCACACAGGTGTGACCCCATGTGTCCAGGTGTCCCAGGTGTCACTCTGTCCCTGTCCCCATCCCCACACAGGTGTGACCCCATCTGTCCAGGTGTGACCCCACCTATGCCCGGGTGTCACTCTGTCCCCATCCCCACACAGCTGTGACATCACCTGCCCAGGTGTCCCAGGTGTCACTGCTCACCTGCCCAGGTGTGACCCCACCTATGCCCAGGTGTGACCCCACAGGTGTCCCAGGTGTCACTCTGTCCCTGTCCCCGTCCCCACACAGGTGTGACCCCACCTGCCCAGGTAAGCCCCGTGTTGAGCTCCCCCGCAGGATTCCAGCGGGGGGAGAGCAGGACCCGAATCCCTTTTACCCCGCGCGGGTCCGGGCCAGTCCCGGGCTCACCCCCTTCCCCGGTCCGGGCCAGCCCCGGGCTCACCCCGCGCCCCTCTCCCGTGTCCCGGCGCAGGCAGAGGAAGGACGAGCTGGAGCAGAGGATGTCGGCGCTGCAGGAGAGCCGGAGGGAGCTGATGGTGCAGCTGGAGGGGCTGATGAAGCTGCTCAAGGTGAGGAATCCCCCGGGGGGCTCGGGGCTCCCTGCGCTGCCCCCACACCCCCGGAGATCCCACCCGCCCCGAGGGGCCTTGCCCGGCCCAGCCCCGGGTGGGGTTCGGGGGGTTCGGGGGGTTCGGGGTTTGTTGGGGGGGAAACACCCAGAACTCGGGATTTGGGGTGGGGTTTGGTAATTGGGGTTCAGATCTTCCCCCCTCCTGTCCCGGGGAAAGGAACGGGGAGAAAAGGGAAGAAGGAAGGAAAAGGGGAAAGGGAAGAGGGGAAAGGAAAGAGGGAAATGAAAGAGAAAAAGGGAAGAGGGAGGAGGGAGGAGGGAGAAGGGAAGAGGGAAGAGGGAAGAGGGAAGAGGGAAGAGGGAAGAGGGAAGAGGGAAAGGAAAGGAAAGGAAAGGAAAGGAAAGGAAAGGAAAGGAAAGGAAAGGAAAGGAAAGGAAAGGAAAGGAAAGGAAAGGAAAGGAAAGGAAAGGAAAGGAAAGGAAAGGAAAGGAAAGGAAAGGAAAGGAAAGGAAAGGAAAGGAAAGGAAAGGAAAGGAAAGGAAAGGAAAGGAAAAAGAAAGAGGGGGAAAGAGGAAAAGGGAAGAGGAAAAGGGAAGAGGAAAGGAAAGAGGGAAAGGAAAGAAGGGAAGGAAAGAGGGGAAAGGGAAGGACAGGGACAGTGACAGGGAGCTGGCCCTGCACAGCCCCTGCCACCTCTGGGGCTCCTGTTTGGGGGCTCTGGGGCTGCCCCTGAGCCCAGGTTTGGGTTCCTCAGGAGGGTCCCTGGTTGTTTTTTGGGGCTGAACCCCCACGGAGGGGGATTCTGTCACCCCTTGTTCTGTTCTGAACCAAAGAGCCGGGGGCAAAGCCTTGGGGAGGTGATGGTGCCAGGGGAGGGGCCCGGGGGGCTGCAGGGGTGGGGAGGGGGGGACAGAGGTGGCACGGGGGGGGACAGAGCTGGCACGGGGGGGACAGAGCTGGCAGGGGGGGGACAGTGGCACAGGGGGTGACAGTGGCACGGGGGTGGCAGTGGTACAGGAGTGACAGACAGTGGCACAAGGGGTGGCACAGGGGGGTGGCAGTGGCACAGGGGGCACAGATCAGCTGCTGGCACACCTGGGTGGTGCCAGGAAGATCCAGAACCTCTCTGCACACCGGAGGAACAAGGGATTGGCAGTGCCTGCGGCTCAGAGGTGCCAGCACTGCTCAGCCTGGGCTCCCCTGGTCCTGGAGGGGAATTCCTGATCCTGATCCTGGAGAGGAATTCCTGATCCTGTGGAGAAACTCCTGATCCTGGAAGGGAATTCCTGATCCTGGAGGGGAATTCCTGCCGCTGCCCCTGATCCTGATGCAGGGGGAGATGACCAAACTCTCCTCAGCAGGGCCTGGCTCCTTCCCCTCCCTGTGCAGCCGGGCACAGCTCTGCCTGTGCTGGGGAATTCTGCTTCTGCTGCAGCCACAGGGGTTCTGCTCTGTGCCTGTCCTGCTCAGCCCGTTCATGTCTGACCTGGGAATTCACAGAAATATTGGAATCCCAGAGTGGTTTGGGTGGAAGGGGACCTAAAACCCCCCCAGTGCCACCTCTGCCCTGGCAGGGACACCAAATCCCACCCAGTGCCAGCCCTGCCCTGGCAGGGACACCAAATCCCACCCAGTGCCACCTCTGCCCTGGCAGGGACACCAAATCCCCCCCAGTGTCATCCCTGCCCTGGCAGGGACACCTCCCACTGTCCCAGGCTGCGCCCAGCCCCAGTGTCCAGCCTGGCAGAGCTCCAGCAGACAGATCCCATTTCTCTGCTTCCATTTCCTGCAGGGCCATTTCCTGGGATTATTTATCGCTCCTGAGAGGGCCCCTGCCCATCCCTGCTCAGACTGACAACTCTTTGTGTGCCCTGTGGGGATAATTTAGGTGTTTTCCCTGACCTGGGGCCCATCTGGTGCTGGTGGGAGGCA
Organism: Phylloscopus whistleri; assembly: GCA_017589585.1. Taxonomy (NCBI): domain Eukaryota; kingdom Metazoa; phylum Chordata; class Aves; order Passeriformes; family Phylloscopidae; genus Phylloscopus; species Phylloscopus whistleri. Next base: position 148,500 of record JADMLD010000610.1, on the reverse strand, counting down.
CAAGGGTGGGATCTGGGCCCTGAGCAGGCCCCACATCTGCCTAACAGCCCCAAAGGAGAAAAAACCCCAAAATGTCTGCTGGAAACCCCAAAAATATCTGCTAGAAACCCCAAAATGTCTGCTAGAAATCCCAAAATGTCTGCTGGAAACCCCAAAAATGTCTGCTGGAAACCCCAAAATTTCTGCCTGAAACCCCAAAATGTCTGGTGGAAACCCCAAAAATGTCTGCTGAAAACCCCAAAAATATCTGCTGGAAACCCCACAAATGTCTGCTGGAAACCCCAAAATGTCTGACGAAAACCCCAAAAATGTCTGCTGGAAACCCCAAAAAAGACTGCTGGAAACCCCAAAATGTCTGATGGAAACCCCAAAAATGTCTGCTGGAAACCCCAAAAATGTCTGCTGGAAACCCCAAAATGTCTGCTGGAAACCCCAAAAATGTCTGCTGGAAACCCCAAAAATGTCTGCCAGAAACCCCAAAATGTCTGCTGGAAACCCAAAAAATGTCTCCTGGAAACCCCAAAAATGTCTCCTGGAAACCCCAAAAATGTCTGCTGGAAACCCCAAAATATCTGCTGGAAACCCCAAAATGTCTGCTGGAAAAAAACCCAAAAATGTCTGCTGGAAACCCCAAAATATCTGCTGGAAACCCCAAAAATGTCTGCTAGAAACCCCAAAATGTCTGCTAGAAACCCCAAAATGTCTGCTGGAAACCCCAAAATGTCTGCTAGAAACCCCAAAATGTCTGCCGGAAACCCAAAAATGTCTGCTGGAAATCCCAAAATGTCTGCCGGAAACCCCAAAATGTCTGCCGGAAACCCCAAAATGTCTGCTGGTAACCCCAAAAATGTCTGCTGGAAACCCCAAAAATGTCTGCTGGAAACCCCAAAATGTCTGCCGGAAACCCCAAAATGTCTGCTGGTAACCCCAAAAATGTCTGCCGGAAACCCCAAAAATGTCTGCTAGAAACCCCAAAATGTCTGCTGGAAACCCCAAAATGTCTGCTGGAAACCCCAAAATGTCTGCTGGAAACCCCAAAAATGTCTGCTAGAAACCCCAAAAATGTCTGCTGGAAACCCCAAAATGTCTGCTGGAAACCCCAAAAATGTCTGCCAGAAACCCAAAAATGTCTGCTGGAAACCCCAAAATGTCTGCTGGAAACCCCAAAAATGTCTGCCAGAAACCCCAAAAATGTCTGCCAGAAACCCCAAAAATGTCTGCTGGAAACCCCAAAATGTCTGCTAGAAACCCCAAAAATGTCTGCCGGAAACCCCAAAAATGTCTGCTGGAAACCCCAAAATGTCTGCCGGAAACCCCAAAATGTCTGCTGGAAACCCCAAAATGTCTGCTGGAAACCCCAAAATGTCTGCTGAAAACCCCAAAAATATCTGCTGGAAACCCCACAAATGTCTGCTAGAAACCCAAAAATGTCTGCTGGAAACCCCAAAAATATCTGCTAGAAACCCCAAAATGTCTGCTAGAAACCCCAAAACGTCTGCTGGAAACCCCAAAAATGTCTGCTGGAAACCCCAAAATGTCTGCTAGAAACCCCAAAAATGTCTGCTGGAAACCCCAAAAATGTCTGCTAGAAACCCCAAAATGTCTGCTGGAAACCCCAAAATGTCTGCTAGAAACCCCAAAATGTCTGCTGGAAACCCCAAAAATGTCTGCTAGAAACCCAAAAATGTCTGCTGGAAACCTCTAAATGTCTGCTAGAAACCCCAAAATGTCTGCTGGAAACCCCAAAATGTCTGCTGGAAACCCCAAAAATGTCTGCTAGAAACCCCAAAAATGTCTGCCAGAAACCCAAAAATGTCTGCTGGAAACCCCAAAAAAGACTGCTGGAAACCCCAAAATGTCTGCCGGAAAACCCCAAAACGTCTGCTGGAAACATCAAAATGTCTGCTGGAAACCCCAAAAATGTCTGCTGGAAACCCCAAAATGTCTGCCAGAAACCCCCAAATGTCTGCTGGAAACCCCAAAATGTCGGCTGGAAACCCCAAAATGTCTGCTGGAAACATCAAAATGTCTGCTGGAAACCCCAAAATGTCTGCTGGAAACCCCAAAATGTCTGCTGGAAACCCCAAAAATGTCTGCTGGAAACCCCAAAATGTCTGCTGGAAACCCCAAAATTCTCCCCCAGCTCCTCAAAAACAGCTTTCAGTGGCTGCTCCAAATGAAGGGAAAGGTTCTGCTTTAATCCTGCTCAGATGGGAGATCAGCCAGGGGAGGGTGATCAGCGGGCTCAGGGATTTCCAGCTTTTATCCCACGGGGTTTAATTCCCTGACCTGGATTTCTGGGGGGCTGTGAAATCCAAGGAAATGTCAGAATTACCCAGGAAATGTCAGAATTACCCAGGGAAATCTGGGCTGTGAGGAGAAAAATCCATGGAAATGTCAGAATTACCCAGGAAATGTCAGAATTACCCAGGAAAATCTGAGCTGAGAGGGGAGAAATTCCATGGAAATGTCAGAATTATCCAGGGAATGTCAGAATTATCCAGGAAATGTCAGAATTTCCAAGGAAATGTCGGAATTACCCCGGGAACTCTGGGCTCAGAGGAGAAAAATCCATGGAAATTCAGAATTACCCAGGAAATGTCAGAATTACCCAGGAAATGTCAGAATTATCCAGGGAACTCTGGGCTGAGAGGACACAATCCTTCCTCTAGAGCAGGGCCACCTTCCCCCAGAGCAGGGCCACCTTCACCTGGGCCACCTTCCTCTGGGACAGGGCCACCTTCCTCTGAGACAGGACCACCTTCTCCTGGGCCACCTTCCTCTTGGGCAGGGCCACCTTCCTCTGGGTCACCTTCCCCTGAGACAGGGCCACCTTCTCCTGGGCCACCTTCCCCCAGGGCAGGGCCACCTTCCTCTGTGACAGGACCACCTTCTCCTGGGACAGGGCCACCTTCTTCTGGAGCAGGGCCACCTTTCCCTGGGCCACCTTTCCCTGGGACAGGGCCACCTTCCCCTGGGGCAGGGCCACCTTCCCCCAGGGCAGGGCCACCTTCCCCTGGGCCAGCAAAGGTCCTCGCCCCTGCCCATCCCGTGTCCCACCGTGGCCACCAGCAGAGCCCCTTGGAGTGTGACAACGGGACAAGTGTCACCCCGCTGTCCCGTGTCCCTGTGTGCTGGCACCACCCTCTGTCCTGTCGCTGTGCGTTTTGTGTGGAAATCAGCGTTTTCAGGGGATAGTTAATTAATTAATTAACCTTTCCCCTCTCTCTCTCTCTCTTTCCCCACCTTTTCCTCTCGTCTCCAGGAAGAAGAGCAGAAGCAGGCAGTAAGTTGACTTCTTCACTCTGTGGGTGATTCACGTTTGTTTTTCTGTTCCTTTCCTGCGTGAAATCCGTTCTCTGTTAATTGGCTTGTATGCAAATGAGCCCTGGGAATGGGGGCGGGGCTTTTCGTGCCTGAGAGCTGGAGTGTTGAGCAGGGAGTGTGTGTGTGTTATCCTGGAGTTATCTTGGAATTATCCCGGGGTAATCCTGGACTTATCCTGGAGTTATCTTGGAATTATCCTGGGGTTATCCTGGAGTTATCCTGGAGTTATCTTGGAATTATCCTGGAGTTATCTTGGAATTATCCTGGGGTTATCCTGGGGTTATCCTGGGGTTATCCTGGAGTTATCCTGGGGTTATCCCAGGGTTATCCTGGGGTTATCCCAGGGTTATCATGGAGTTATCCCGGAGTTATCTTGGAGTTATCCTGGAGTTATCCCGGAGTTATCCCAGAGTTATCCCGGGGTTATCCCGGGGTTATCCCAGAGTTATCCTGGAGTTATCCTGGAGTTTTATCCCGGAGTTATCCTGGAGTTTTATCCCGGAGTTATCTTGGAGTTATCCTGGGATTATTCTGGAGTTATTCTGGAGTTAAATTATCTTGGAATTATCCTGGAGTTATCTTGGAATTATCCTGGAGTTGTCTTGGTATTATCCTGGAGTTGTCTTGGTATTATCCTGGAGTTGTCTTGGTATTATCCCAGGGTTATCCCGGAGTTATCCTGGAGTTTTATCCTGGAGTTATCCCTGAGTTATCCTGGAGTTATCCCAGAGTTACCCCAGGGTTATCCCAGGGTTATCCTGGAGTTATCCCGGGGTTATCCCTCTCCCCTCTCCAGGGGAGGCCACTGCCATGGGTTGGGCTGGGGAGGCTGTTGTGGAACGGTGCCTGACCATGAGGGTGGGGATTCCCAGCTGGCCCCACACCCAATCCTGTGGGGGATCCTGGGGCCCCAAAATGATCCTGTGGGGGATCCTGGAGCCCCACAGCCGATCCTGTGGGGGATCCTTGGGCCCTACACCGGATCCTGTGGGAGATCCTGGGGCCCCACAGCCGATCCTGTGGGGGATCCTCAGGCCCCACAGGATCCTCGGGAGCGCCTCTGTCTCCTCAGGAATCCTTTCATTTGCCTCTGTGCCACACGCAGGCCCCTGCACGAGAACTAATTAATGCCTTAATATCCCGGGCATGGCTCGGCGTCCCTCGGGGCTGCCGGAGGTTCCGTGCAGGAGCCCCGGGGTGCTGGGAGAGAGAGCAAGAGACTGGAGCGCCGGGGCTCTGGTGCCGCTCGATTCCCCTTTCCATCGCTCAGATCCGAGCTCGCTGCTCATTTCGGGATCCACTCCAGAGGGAGCCCTTCTGCTTCTCTCGGCAGCAGCAGCCGGGCCTTCCCAGCCTTTGCAGCCTTCTCAGCTTTTGCTGTATTCCCAACCTTTGCAGCCTTCCCAGCCTCTGCAGCCTTCCCAACCTTTTGCAGCATTCCCAGCCCTTGCAACCTTCCCATCCTTTGCAGCATTCCCAACCTTTGCAGCCTTCCCAACCTTTTGCAGCGTTCCCAGCCTTTCCAGCATTCCCAACCTTTGCAGAATTCCCAACCTTTGCAGCATTCCCAACCTTTGCAGCCTTCCCAACCTTTGCAGCACTCCCACCGTGGTTCCCCTTGCCCCCAGCAGCTTTAGTGACCACTGACCCGTGCCTCACACCTGGGGGATCCCGTGTGCTGCTCCCCACGGGCGGATCTGGATGTTCTGGGAATTCTGGGGACTCGTTCAGGGGAGGGAAAGGACGTTTTTGGGGCAGCTCCTGTTGCTGAGAGCGTTTCCGTTTTCCGTGTGCTGGAACTGGCTTTTGGTGACTCCTGGGTGGGATTTTGCTGCTGTTCTGTTGCCTGAGCTGGTGGTGACTGGGCGCTGGAGCCCAGGGAGGGAATCATGGAATCCTGGAATGGTTTGGGTGGGAAGGGGCCTTAAATCCTCCCCAGTGCCACCCCTGCCCTGGCAGGGACACCTCCCACTGTCCCAGGCTGCTCCCAGCCCCAATGTCCAGCCTGGCCTTGGGCAGTGCCAGGGATCCTCTGGGCACCCTGTGCCAGGGCCTGCCCACCCTGCCAGGGAACAATTCCTGCCCCAAATCCCAGCCAGCCCTGCCCTGGGGCACTGGCAGCCATTCCCTGGCTCCTGTCCCTCTGTCCCTTGTCCCCAGCCCCTCTCCAGCTCTCCTGGAGCCCCTTCAGGCCCTGCCAGGGGCTCGGAGCTCTCCCCAGGGCTCAGTTTTTCCCTTTCACCCCCTGGATCTGCATCCCCCAGGATTTGTCTGCTGAGAGTCAGAAGCCCAGCCCGGAGCCATGGCAGGCAGCAGCACCTTGGGCTGACAGGATCCCAGAGGGGTTTGGGTGGGAAGGGAGCTCAGAGCCCCCCCAGTACCACCCCTGCCCTGGCAGGGACACCTCCCACTGGTCCAGGCTCTGTCCCTGGAGCTGCCACCAGGGAATTGTTGCTGCTGTGGGCACTGAGGCTGCTGTGGGTCAATCCCCTGTGCCTCCAGAAACCAAACCTGGGGCACCCTCAAATCCCCAAATCAGCTCTTCTTGCCAAGATTCCCTTTCCAGGAAGTTCTGAAGCCTCTGTGTCACCTGCCAGTGGGGCCTGGGTCAGCATTGCTGGCACAGAAATGTGAATAAAGCACGACAGGGTCAGGTCATGGAATCCCAGAGGGGTTTGGGTTTGGGAAGGGAGCTCAGAGCCCCCCCAGTGCCACCCCTGCCCTGGCTGTGTCCCAGCTGGGAAGATCCCAACTGACACCAGGGCCCTTCCCAGGTCACAGCTGCTGAGGAGCCTGGGTGATCTGCTCAGTGTGGAGCCCTCCCTGTTCTGCAGTGGCAGGAGCAGCCCTGGGGCTGCCCGGGGTCCAGGTGAGCGCTGCAGGGGTCCCCCAGGATCTGCAGCACAGGGAGGTGTCCTTGGCGTGTCCCACAGGCCCTGCAGCCGTCCCAGCGCAGCACCAGGAGCTCCAGCAGCAGGGAGCATCCTGTCTTGGCTTGGACAGACAGTTGTCCACCAGGGTCAGCCAGAGCTCCCCTTGGAATGGAGAATGGAAACCCCTCCCTCCAAATGATAATTTTGCAATTAAGGGCTTTCAGGCAAAGATTTGGGAATAGGAATAACAGTTCTTTACTAGGAATATTAACAATACAAATGGAGTAGAAAACAAAACCACTCAACCAAGCAAACAAACAAACAACAATCCTGGAAACCCTGACAAAGTCAGAGCTACAACCTGACACCCTGTTGGTCAGGGTGTTGGGAGCAGCCCACAGTGAGTCCTCCTGGAGTGGCAGATGTGGTTTTGTTGGGGCAGAGATGATCCTGAGAGAAAAGGGTTCAGGGATGGTGAGAAGGGTCCAGTGATGGTGAGAAGGGCCCAGGGATGGTGAGAAGGGTCCAGAGATGGTGAGAAGGGTCCAGGGATGGTGAGAAGGGTCTGCTCTTCCTCCGGGACTCCAGTGGAACCAGATCCCTGGTGTTCCTGAGTCTCAGTTTTTATCCAGGTAGGAATGGTTGGCTCCTCCCACTGGGTGGAGCATCTCCCACTGGGATGATGGAATGTGTCCTGTCATTGGTGAGCCTTAATGGCCAATTAGCAGAAGATAATCCTCAATGGCCCATTAGCAGGAGATAACCCTTAATGACCCATTAGCAGGAGATAATCCTCAATGGCCCATTAACAGCAGGTATCCCCCTGGAGGGAGGACAGGTGGTGACAGAGATAACAAACACTGCCCCACCTGGTTTGAACATCTGGCCCATTATCAGGAGGCATCTGCCCCCCTCCTCCCAGAGTTACAAGAGATAAAGAAGAACATCTCCCCAGCTGCTTTCAGCAGATGGAATAGAACACACATTTTTGGTTCCGTAACCCCAGACACATCCCTAATGCCAGAGAGGCACAGGAACAGCCTTGGGCAGAGGAGCTGGGAGCTGCAGTGGGAACTTTTCTTGGGAGCTGCAGTGGGAGCTTCTCCTGGGAGCTGTAGTGGGATTTTCTCCCCCAAGAGATGCTGGAGCTGCGGGAAGGGTGGAGCAGAGGGGCTCAGGCCGGGCAGGGGGGTCACCCAGCAGAGCAGTGCAGTGTGCCCACCCCGCAGCCCCCCAGGGAAGCTGTGGGTCCCTGGGAGGGTTTCTCCTCAGCCCCACGGGGAGGGAGTCAAGAGTTCCCATTCTCCTGCCATGGATCACACCGGGTGTTCAGAGCAGCCCTGCCCAGCCCCGAGCGAGCTGGGATGGGCTGTCCTTGCCAGGGGAGCAGAGGGGTATCTCCAACCTGCCAGAGCCCTGAGAGAGGGGAATCTCAACCTGCCAGAGCCCTGTGAGAGGGCAATCTCAACGTTCCAGAGCCCTGTGAGAGAGGAATCCCAACCTGCCAGAGCCTTGTGCCTCTAAATTCATAACAGGTGGGAATCCAAAATCCCACCCCGGGGGTGGCAGGCACACCTTCCTCTACCCCAGGGTGCTCCAGCCTGGCCTTGGGCGCTGCCAGGGATGGGGTGCCCACAAAAAAACTTCTTTTCGTGGCCTTTAGAAGGAGTTCACAGAAACCCCTCCCACACTCAGTCAGGGAAAACCCAGCAGAAGCCAAGAGATCTTCATCCCAGTGTTCTCCTTGCAGGATGTTATCAATTTCGAGAGCCAATTTCAACGAAAACGATTTATTGCCAACGAAAATTTCTGACAAGAGAATTGACAAAGCCAAACAAATCAAGGAATCAGTGCGCACCGGGTGAAACCCCAGACGTGAGCTCTGTAGTGTCACGTCCCTCCGAGGTTTCACAAAGTGTGTCCCCAAGTCAGTTAGCTTTATACCCCTCCTGGCTTGGATTATGTATTCTTTGAAATTGTTACATTCTGTAACATTGAAATTGTACATGTCCCGACTTGTTCCTTGGGCCCTGGCGCCGGTGAGATGTTGAAACGTCTGGCGGCTGGTTTCGCTGTTTCAAAAGATTTCCTTGGTGAATGGGATCCCCAAGATTTCCTTGGTGACTGAGATCCTCAAGATTTCCTTGGTGAATGGGATCCCCAAGATTTCCTTGGTGACTGGGCGATGTGGATGGCCTTGATAAGATACCATCTTGGAGTCATCAGGGGCTGATCACCTTCACCCTGGCTATTCTTCCCCCTTCTATTGGAATTGCAATTTCTTTTCTTCCTGGAGCTGGAGACAGCTCTTGTGAGATTCTCCAGGCCCTGTTGTGAGAGAGGGGGTTTCGGTTTTCTTACAACTATATTTCTACTACAGCCACGAATATTATGAAAACATGAATTATTCCCTGTTACAGACTTTAAATCCCACCCAGGGGTGGCAGGGACACCTTCCTCTACCCCAAGGTGCTCCAGCCTGGCCTTGGGCGCTGCCAGGGATGGGGTGCCCACAAAAAAACTTCTCTTTGTGGTCTTTAGAAGGAGTTCACAGAAACCCCTCCCAGGCACAGTGATGGAAAACCCAGCAGAAGCCAACAGACCTTCATCCCAGCGCTCTCCTTGCAGGAGAACATCCCTGGAGGAGCTGACCCGGCGGGGGTGGGCTCCCAATGCCCGCTAACTCAATTGCAGAGGAATTAACATTAACCCAGATTCCCTGGCTGCATCTGCAGTGCTTTCCCCGGGATCATTTCCCAGCCTGGCAGGGTAATCAGAGCCACGTGAGGGACATCTGCATCCACCGCCAGTTCCTGTGGCACCTGGCCCTCGTTAACAGTAACGAGGAAATGGCACTTTGGGCTTTCTTGACCCCACCTGAAATCCATTTGGCCGGGCAAAGGTTGCCAACAGCTGGCAGCAATTTGGGGCTCCCCTTCCTCATCTGCTGCACAGACCGCGCCGCCCCGCCCGGGCCCTCTGCTCCGCCGGGAATGTTACAAATTCAAAGAGCCAATTCCATCGAAAAAACGGTTTGTTTTGCCGGAGAATTTGGGCAGCGGGATTGACGAAGCCCACAGTCAAGGAAACGGCGGCGATCCCGGTGTAATAAGGAATAATTCATGTTTTCATGATGCTCGTTGTTATAGTAGGTAGCAGTGAGAATAGAGTTTTATAGGAAAAGCCAAAAGAAACCCCTCAGAGCAGAGAGCTTGGAAAGTTTGGCAAGAGCCATCTCCAGCTCCGAGGAGAAGACAGAGAAATTGCAATTCCAATAGAAGAAGAATAGCCAGGATGAGGGTGATCAGCCTCTGATGACTCCAAGATGGTGTCTTATCAGGACCATCCAAATCGCAAGAACCGTCTCCAGCTCCAAGAAGACAAAGAAATTGCAATTCCAATGGAAGGAGAAGAATAGCCAGGATGTAGGTGATCAGCCTCTGATGACTCCGAGATGGTATCTGTTATAGATTTTTCAAAGCCAATTTTAAATCAGAAAAACAATTTATTGCCAAAAAGAAATTTAGAACACGAAATTGACAAGAAATTGAGAAAGCAAACAAAATGAGGAGTCGATGCGCATCCAATGAGCCTCGACCTACGTTCAGCAGCGCCACACCTCCTGAGGTCTCACCCCAAGTGCCCCAAAGTCCATCTGTTTTACACCCTCCTCGATTCAGACTCCGTGTACCTGTCCAGGCTTGTCTCCCAGTCTGTCGCAGACGACATAAAGAACTCACACCCACACCTTGCGATGTCCCAGGCGGAAAAGGGAAAGGTTTATTTACAGAATCAACATTTATCGAACTCCAGCAGTGATCATGGATTGGAGGAAGAAAATCTTCTTCTCCAACCACACTGGACTATGCAACAGTCCATCAACAGTCTCCTCCTTATGAAAAGAATGTAAACATTGCTGGATTTTACAATAACAAGTGGCTTGTTTATACAAAAGTGTATCTGACTCTAAAAACACAGAAAGCTAAAAATAAGACTTTTACAAACTCCTTAAAAGGGACAGAGGAGATAGGCAAAAACCCAGACAACACGGGTCCAGGTGCAGGGAGGACCCTGAAGCCCTTCTGCTATTCAATTTCAGAATTTCAATATGTCTTTTTGTCCCTTGTGCAGTTCTTGATAGGATTTCAGGCGACAGAAACTCCATCTGAATAGACTTCCTGAGTGTCAGGATATTCTCAAGCACTCCTAATGTTTCAGGCCCGATACCGTCTCGAGTCATCAGTTCTTATCGGGGGCTCATCACCGCCGTGCCAGTTTCTTCCTCGCCCCTCACTGGTATTATAATCTCTGCTTCCCTGCTTTGGGGACGAAGGAGTCCTCTTCCGAAATCCCTCTGGTCCCGGCTCTCATTTCTTCCGTGGCTGCTTTTCTTTGTTTCTTTCAAAATACCCTTCAACCCTTATGTTTATTTGCTATAACAGGGTTATTACAAAAATATAATTCACCCGCCACCATAACGGTGTTGTTATAAAAACATGAATTAACTATCTACTACAGTATCTTATCAGGGCCATCCAAATCGCCCGGGGATCCCTTCCACCCAGGAAACCCTTTGAGACAGCAAACCAGAAATTTCAACATCCACCAGTGCCAGGGCCCAAGGGACAAGTCAGGACATGTGTAATTTTAAGATCACGTAAACCCAAGCCAGGAGAGGTATAAAACCGGCTGGCTTGAGCCCGGATTTTGGTGAAAACTCGGGGAGACGTTGCATGACAGAGGTCACATTGGTGGTTTCACCCAGTGCCGGCACTGCTCCTTGGGTGTTGGCTCTGCCGTTCGCTTGTCCAAAATTTTCGTTGGCAAATAAACTGGTTTTCGTTGGAATTGGCTCTCTAAATTTATAACACCAGGAATTCGTCCGTGGGTGAAATCGTGAACACACCTCTATCACACTGTATTCCCCGAATTTCACTGGGTGAAATTGCAAATACAACCTCTATCACACTGCATACACGAGTTTCACCAAGTCTGAGCCCATGCCAGCCGTTTTTATCCCCTTTTGGCTGGGCTACCTGAGTCCCCGAGATTCTTTAAGTTCTTTTGTCCCTTTTGACTTCTTTTTGGTGGTTGATGCAATTTCTGAAATTTGCATTGGTTCTCCTGAAAGGGTTTCCTGGGGTGGAGGAGCCCCTGAATGGTCCGAATGACCCTGATAAGAGACCATCATCTGCTGATCGCTGAGCCATCAGTCTGATCAGGCGTTGAGTGTCTCCTTCCGGCCTTGCTCTCCACCTTCTATTTCCATTTTAATGTTTTTGTCTTCTCTCAGGGAGATGGCTGAAAGCTCTTGGTGAAAGCCCCACACACCCCTCTTCCTTGTGAGAGAGGCCTTTTTTAGGGTATAGTTTGCTGTTCCATGAAAATGCTTCATTTCTACTTACTAACATATCTTATGTATGTTACAAATTTTAAGAGCCGATTTCAGTCAAAAACAATTTATTGCCAACGAAAATTTCGAACAAGAAATTGACAAAGCCAAACAAATCAAGGAAGGGCACGGGGTGAGAACCTCAGACGTGAGCTCCACAGCGTCACGTCCCTCCGAGGTTTCACCAAGTGCGTCCCCAAGTCAGTCAGCTTTGTACCCTTCTTGATTTGGACTACATGTTCATGTCCTGACTTGTTCCCCAGACCCAGCTGTCCATGGGGGAGGACCTTGAAACTCTTCTGAGATTGGATCTGCAGTTCCATTCTAAAGTTTCTAGAAGTTCTTTTGTCCCTCGATGTAGTGGTTGATAGGATTTGGGAAACAGAGCCTCCACCTGAAAGGATTTTCTGGGTAGAGGAGCTCCTGAATGGTCCAAATGGCCCTGATAAGAGACCAAATGGTCCTGATAAGAGACCATCATCTGCTGATCACTGAGCCATCAGTCTTATCAGGCGTTGAGTGTCTCCCTTCCAGCCTTGCTCTCTACCTTCTATTTGTATTTTAATGTTTTTGTCTTCTCTCAGGGAGGTGGGTGAGAGCTCTTTGTGAAAGCCCCACACACCCCTCTTCCTTGTGAGAGAGGCCTTTTTTAAGATACAGTTTGCTGTTCCATGAAAATGCTTTATTTCTACTTACTAACATATCTTATATGTTATAAATTTTAAGAGCCAATTTCAGTTCTTTTGTTCCTCGATGTAGTGGTTGATAGGATTTGGGAAACAGAGCCTCCATCTGAAAGGATTTCCTGGGTGTGAGGGTGTTCTCGAGTACCCTTAATGTCCCAGGCCAGATACCCTCTCTGGGCCATCAATCCTTATCAGATGCCATTAATCCTTATCAGATGCTGATCATCCCTAGCTCCGCTTGCTCTCCGCCTTTTTATTGGTATTGTAATTTCTTTGTCTCCTTCCTGGAACTGGAGGTAGCTCCTGCAAAACTTTTCTAAGCCTCTCTGTGGAAGGGGTTTCTTGGCATATTTAACAAATATATTTTTTTTTACCGCCACCAAAAAAACATTATGAAAACATGAATTATTCTCCATTAAGTTATATAACACCAACATTATGAAAAAGTGAATTACCATCCAGCACAGGGAACAGCCCCTTTCCCCAGCCCAGCTCTTCACGAGGGTTTGTCTCTCTCCAAGGCACATCTTGTCAGGGCATGTTGTGTGCAGGCTGGGGGGGAGCATCAATCACCCGCTGCTCACGGTGCCCCAAACTTCTGGGCCCTTTGAAGTCTCGGAGCTCTTGGCCCCTCTCCAGATTGTTCTGTGCCTCCCCAGCCCGCAGACAGACTCCTGCACTCGAGGGGCTGCAGGCAGGCACAGCCCCCCATGGGTGAGCTGGGGATGCAGATCCAGGGGGTGAAAGGGAAAAAACTGAGCCCTGGGGAGAGCTCCGAGCCCCTGGCAGGGCCTGAAGGGGCTCCAGGAGAGCTGGAGAGGGGCTGGGGACAAGGGACAGAGGGACAGGAGCCAGGGAATGGCTCCCAGTGCCCCAGGGCAGGGCTGGCTGGGATTTGGGGCAGGAATTGTTCCCTGGCAGGGTGGGCAGGCCCTGGCACAGGGTGCCCAGAGGATCCCTGGCAGTGCCCAAGGCCAGGCTGGACACTGGGGCTGGGAGCAGCCTGGGACAGTGGGAGGTGTCCCTGCCAGGGCAGGGGTGGCACTGGGGGGGCTCTGAGCTCCCTTCCCACCCAAACCACTCTGGGATCCTGTCAGCCCAAGGTGCTGCTGCCTGCGATGGCTCCGGGCTGGGCTTCTGACTCTCAGCAGACAAATCCTGGGGGATGCAGATCCAGGGGGTGAAAGGGAAAAACTGAGCCCTGGGGAGAGCTCCGAGCCCCTGGGTGGGATTTGGGGTCCTTTCCCACCCCGAGCAGTGGGTGATGCCCCAGTGCTGATCCTGTGAGTGCCCAGAGCATCAGCCCAGCCCAGCCCCAGGCAGGGGATGAAGATCTGCTGGATTCGTGCCCCTGAGCTGATCTGATGGGCTCGTTAGCGCTGTCAGCCACGGGGATTAAGCCGCCAACGATCTGGAGAAGGGAGCAAACCTGTGATGGTTCCAAATGAGCCCCACGCTGGGGAGGGGCAGCGCCTGAGGGGGCTTTTCCAGGCCCAGGAATCCTGAGCGCTTTTAAAGCACCTCCCTGGCCTCCAGCTGGTGAAATCCAACGGGGAAAGGGGCAGGGAAAAGGAAATATTCATTTTTTCTGAATGAGCATCATCCACTGATGGAATGGTTTGGGTGGGAAGGGAGCTCAGAGCCCCCCCAGTGCCACCCCTGCCCTGGCAGGGACACCTCCCACTGTCCCAGGCTGCTCCAGCCTGGCCTTGGGCACTTCCCCTGAACTACATCAGTTAAAAACCCCCAAGATTTCCCATTTCTCCGCCGTTTAAATTCTTTGTGGCTTTCAGCACATCTGCCTCGGGCTGCTGCGAGGGAGGGACGTTCCCAGCAGTAAATCTCAGGCTAAATCACAAACACAGCACCAGCCCCGGATCACAGCCCCAGCCCCGGATCACAGCACGGGTTTGGCCGTCAGAGCCGCTCCCATTTCCCTGTGATGAATTAAAAAAACCCCCCGGAGGTTTCAGGCTGAGGGCGGCACGCGAGGCCAGAGCTGCAGCTGGAGCTGACACTGCACAGGCCCAGGGCTGGGCTGGGCTGGGTGGGTGCAGCCCTGCAGATCAGCTGGGTCCAGGGAGAGGCGTTTTTCCCCTTCCTGTGGCAGCGTTTGCAGCGGGCTCTGGCTGCCTGCAGGGCTGGCATTGCCTGGCAGCAGCTCGGGAGTCCTGTCACAGTGCAGGAGCCACCAGGCACAGGGCAGGAGGCTGAGGAGAGTCCCTGAGCTGTCCCTGTCCCTGTCCCTGTCCCTGTCCCTGTCCCTGTCCCTGTCCCTGTCCCTGGGCTGTGCACAGGAGGGTTCCAGAGCCACCAGGTGATGCTGTCCTGGCAGACACCACATCTGAGCCAGCAGCCCCCAGCCCCAGCAGTCCCCAGGCCTTCAAGCTGCCCTGTTTCTGCAATGCCCAACAGCACCATGCCTGTGATTTCTGGGTTTCTTTATCTTGCTTCAAATCGGCTGTAACTCCCCAAAAATCCTCCCAAAAATCCCCACAGTGGGAAGGTTTTACTCTTCCAGCAGAGATGGAATCGGTCCAGTTTGTCCAGGAGATCCCTGGCCAGAGAGGAGACACCCAAACCCCTGCAGCCCCTGTCCCAGCAGGGGCACAGAGCTCTCCTGTCTCTGCCACACCTGGGAAGCCTTCGGAGGATAAATGAACAATAATCGGGAACAATTCCTTCAGGGAATTCCTTCAGGGAATTCCTTCAGGGAATTCCTTCCCCTCCGGCCCAGCCCATCCCACCCCTGCCCTGGCAGGGACCCAAATCCCACCCAGTGCCACTCCTGGACACCTCCCCCTGTCCCAGGCTCTGTCCCTGGAGCTGTCACCCAGCGCTGCCACCAGGGAATTGTTGCTGCTGTGGGCACTGAGGCTGCTGTGGGTCAATCCCCTGTGCCTCCAGAAACCAAACCTGGGGCACCTTCAAATCCCCAAATCAGCTCTCCTTGCCAAGATTCCCTTTCCAGGAAGTTCTGAAGCCTCTGTGTCACCTGCCAGTGGGGCCTGGGTCAGCATTGCTGGCACAGAAATGTGAATAAAGCAACGACAGGGTCAGGTCATGGAATCCCAGAGGGGTTTGGGTTTGGGAAGGGAGCTCAGAGCCCCCCCAGTGCCACCCCTGCCCTGGCAGGGACACCTCCCACTGCCCCAGGCTGCTCCCAGCCCCAGTGTCCAGCCTGGCCTTGGGCACTGCCAGGGATCCAGGGGCAGCCGCACCCGGGGGATGCTCGGGGGTTTTCCATCGGAAAAGCCGCCCCGGGAGGGGCAGAGCAGCCTCGGGCTGCTCCGTGTGCTCTCCGACACGGGCAGGGTGCAGCCCCCGAGCTCTCTCCCCTGCTCCGGGGGCTCTTTGCAGCCCCGGGGCCGCCGGGAGGGGCTCCGGGCGCTTCTCCCGCTCCGCCTGTTCTGCATTAACCGGAGATCAAAGCGGCTGTGCCGGGACGGCAAGGAGCTCAGTGCCTGCCCGCCGCAGACACGCCTGCAGCAGCTGTGGGGCCGCGGAGCAGCCCCCGGAGCAGCCCCCGGAGCGGGGGATCCTCGGCAAAACGGGGCTGGGGGGAGCGACCCTGTGCCAGCTGCTCCTCCTGCCCAGCCCCTGGCGCCGGAGTCCTCTGGGCTCTGCCGGATCTTCCACCTCCTCCTGGTGGGGCTGGGAAGGTGTGGGGTGGACGGGGGAGGGAGCTGGGGATGGTTCTGCCCTCCCCAGGGCAGGGGTGGGGGGCACAGGGAGCCCAGGGCCACCCCAGTTCCTGCCCAGGGGTGCTCAAAGCCCCAAAAGGGCAGCCTGGAGCGTGGGCACTGCTGGGGGGGGTAAACATCCTCCTCCTCCTGCTCCTTCTGCTTGGACAGCAGCAGGAATTTCCCCATGGAAAGGGAGCTCAGGCCTTGGAAGTGCCCAGGGAGGTTTGCAGTGCCCAGCCCTGGAGGTGTCCCAGGAATTCCTGGAGGTGGCACTGAGTGCCCTGGGCTGGGGACAGGGTGGGGATGGGGCACAGCTGGGACTGGATGGGCTGGGAGGGATTTTCCAGCCTGAGTGGTTCTGGATTCTGGGATTCTGAAATCCTGGGATTCTGGGATTGTGGGATCCTGAGATTCTGGGTTCCTGAGATTCTGGGTTCCAAGATTCTGGGATTTTGGGATCCTGGGGTTCTGGGATCCTGGAGTTCTGGGATCCTGGGAACCTGGGATTCCAAGATTCTGGGATTCTGAGAGTCTGGGATCCTGCGATTCTGTGTTTCTGGGATTCTGAGATTCTGGCATCCTAAAATTCTGGGATTCCAAGATTCTGGGATCCTGGGGTTCTGGGATTCTGGGATCCTGGGAACCTGGGATTCCAAGATTCTGGAATTCTGAGATTCTAGGATCCTAATATTCTGGCATTCTGGGGTTCTGGGTTCCTGGGATCCTGAGGTTCTGGGTTTCTGGGATTCTGGGAACCTGGGATTCCAAGATTCTGAGATTCTGGGATTCTGAGATTCAGTGCTCTGGGCTGGGGACAGGGTGGGGATGGGGCACAGCTGGGATTTGATGCTCCGGGAGGGAATTTCCAGCCCCAGGCATCCTGGGATTCCTCTGGGGACGGAACGCTGCCCACCCCGGGGGCGTGCGGAGCTCTGAGCATCCCTGGCAGGGCTGAGCAGGGCGGAGGAGGAGGAGGAGGAGGAGGAGGAGGAGGAGGAGGAGGAGGAGGCGGGGCGAGGTTTGTGCCGTGACGAGGCTGTGCCTGTGTCATCCATCCCCTCACGTTTTTTTCCCTGCTCCGTGTGTGGGCCCGGCTTGTGCAGGCAAAACCCCGGGGAGGAGGAGCTGGGATCATTCCCAGGATGTGCCTTTGGGGAAGGGTTTGCAGGCAGCTCCTCTGCACCTCCTCCTGCTGCTGATGCTGCTGCTGATGAGCCAGGAATGGCAAAAAATAGAAAAAATAAATTTAAAAAAAAAAAAGGATGACAAATGCTGCAGTTTGCTGGGAAAAGCAGGGAAGGTTGGTGCTGCTGCTCACCCAGGGAAATGTGGGAGGTGGAAACGTGCACTGCCAGCCCTGGGTGTGTGCCTGGGGCACAGACAGAGTCACCCAGAGAGCCAGGGATGCCACCCACCCCCTCAGCCCCCCTGAGGGAACATCACCCACTGCTGGAACATTCCAGCTCAGGGGTTTCAAAAGCAGATTTTGGAGAGCGGTGGTGTCACAGCAGCAGCAGCAGCCAGAGGAGCTTCCCTTCAGCTGTGCCCATCAAACCCCTCGTTTCTCATTTCATCTCCCCCAACCACCCCATCCAGGGGGAATCTGTGGGTGCAGGGATCAGACCCTGCCCCTGTGTTGCCATTCCCTGCTCGGGTTTCAGCTCACTGGGAGCAGAACCCACATCTCTGGATCCTGTCAGGAGGGTGTTTATCACGCCAGGGCCTGGCCAGCCAGCCATCCATCTCAGTGAGGATCTATTTTTAGTGCCCTGGCTGTGTCTGGCAGCTGTGCACCAACATCCCAGCAGGGTCTGGAAGGAGACAGCAGCAGAGTGAGGCTGCCCGTGGCCTCTGGTGCTGCCCAGGACCCACTGGGGCTTTGCCTCCTTCATTTTCTGCCATTTTATGTGATAAATGTGGGGGGTTTATCTTCTTTTCTCCTCTCAGAGCCGGGATTAAATGCTCAGGAGATGCAATTTTGGTGTTTAGACTCAGGTTTTTATTAATTCTCATCTCTGGTACAGCCTCACAAGCTGTGAGCTCTAACAAAGTGAAAAATGGCTCTAACTCTGTGCAAGCTCTTTTAATCACTAATTTAGGTGTCATCTCATAACTGGTTGATTTGTGCTTAAAAGGCCTTGGGAAGAGTTGGGGACAGAGTTTTTTATCTCCTTTTCTGTTAGAACCGGGATTAAACGCTCAGGAGATGCAGTTTTGGTGTTTAGACTCAGGTTTTTATTAATTCTCATCTCTGGTAGAGCTCACAAGCTGTGAGCTCTAATTGAAAAATGGCTCTAACTCTGTGCAAGCTCTTTTAATAACTAATTCAGGTGTCATCTCGTATTTGGGTTATTTGTGCTTAAAAGACCTTGGAAAGAGTTAAGACACAGTTTTTTATCTCCTTTTCTGTTAAAGCTGGGATTAAATGCTCAGGAGATGCAGTTTTGGTGTTGGGGCTCAGGTTTTTATTAATTCTCATCTCTGGTACATCTCACAAGCTGTGAGCTCTGGCTAACAAGGTGAAGAGTGGTTCTGTGTCCCTCTCTCTCTCCACTGTGGTGTTTCCCTGAGGGTCAGTGCCTGCTGGAAACTCTCCAGGGCTCCAGCACCCCAGCAGGGCTCAGCCCTGCAGCTCCCACTGCTCAAAGGCTCCCGTGAAGCCCCCAGAGGGAGGGTTTGAGGGCTCGTTACAAATTCAAAGAGCCAATTCCATGGAAAAGCGATTTATTTTGCCAGAGGGTTTGGGATTCTGAGATTCTGGATTCCTGGGATCCTGAGTTCCTGAGATCCTGAGATTCTGGGATCCTGAGGTTCTGAGATTCTGGGATTCTGAGATTCTGGGATTCTGGGTTCCTGGGATTCTGGGATCCTGGGGTTCTGGGATTCTGAGATTCTGAGATCCCAAGATTCTGGGATCCTGAGATTCTGAGATTCTGGGATTCTGGGTTCTTGGGATTCTGGGATCCTGGCTGTCTGGGTTCCTGGGATTCTGAGATTCAGTGCTCTGGGCTGGGGACAAGGTGGGGATGGTGCACAGCTGGGATTTGATGCTCTGGGAGGGATTTTCCAGCCTGAGTGGTTCTGGATTCTGGGATCCTGAGATTCTGGGATTCTGGGAACCTGGGATTCCAAGATTCTGGGATCCTGAGATTCTGGGATTCTGGGAACCTGGGATTCTGGGAGCCTGGGATTCCAAGATTCTGGGATCCTGGGGTTCTGGGATCCTGAGATTCTGAGATTCTGATATTCAGTGCTCTGGGCTGGGGACAGGGTGGGGATGTGGCACAGCTGAGATTTGATGCTCTGGGTGGGATTTTCCAGCCCCAGGGATCCTGGGATTGACAAAGCCCACAATCGAGGAGGCAGTGCCGACACTGGGTGAAATCGTGAGCACAGCCTCTATAACACTGCATTACATGAGTTTTCACAAAGTTCTGAGCCCCTGCCAGCCATTTTTATACTTTTTCTGGCTGGGCTACCTGAGTCCCAAATTCTAGAACTTCTTTTGTTCCTTGTTGACTTCGTTTTGGTGGTTGATGTAATTTCTGAAAACGGGTCTGGTCCTGAGGTGGGGAAGGCTCCTGAATGATCCAAATGGTCCTGATAAGATTCCGTCACTAAGCCATCGAGTTTTATCAGTGTCCTCGTTCTGGCCTGGTTCTCCACCTTCTATTTGTATTTTAATTCCTGGATGGTCCAAATGGTCCTGATAAGATTCCATCTCTGAGCCATTCAGGCGTTGAGTGTCTTCCTTCTGGCCTGGTTCTCCACCTTCTGTTTGTATTTTAATTCCTGAATGATCCAAATGGTCCTGATAAGAGACCATCTCTGAGCCATCAAGTTTTATCAGGTGTTGAGTGTCTTCCTTCTGGCCTTGTTCTCCACCTTCTATTTGTATTTTAATTCCTTTGTCCTCTCCTCTGGAGAGGGGTGAGAGCTCCTGGCCAAAGCCCCACACCCACCCCTCTGCCTTGTGAGAGGGGCCTTTTTTAGGGTACAGCTTGCTGTTTTTCAAAAGCACGTTTTATTTCTGCTTACTATGACACAAATATTATGAAAACACGAATTGCCATCTCTCACAGGGCTGGTGATGGATGCAGCTGAGGAAGGGGGTGATCACACCTGGGCATTCCCTGCCCAACCCCCTGGGCTCCTGTGCTAGCTGAGTCTCCTTGAGGGGCTTTGGGGGAAATATCTCGTGGGATGGGATAAAAGATTCCAAAAGAGGCTCTCACCTCAGGGTTATTCCAAGGCTTTATTCTCCAGGGAAAAGAGGGCGAAAAGAGGAAGGAGCAGGGGTTTAATCTAATCTCAGGATAGGTAGCTGGCACTGAGCCAATAGGTCAGAGATAAGGAAAGGAAGGGTCAAACTGAATGGTCACAGGTTTTAGGGGGTTCTGGGGAAAAAACCATTTCCCCAGAGGAATACAACTATGGATAACGGGGATTTCCCAGGGGTTCCTCCCATCCCAGCAGCTCCTGCCCTGCCAGGGGCATTTCCTGGGGCCCTGCTGGGCTCTGAGAGCCCCTGTTCCAGGCCAGCCCCAGAGCCTCCTTCCTGTATGAATGAACAGGGCAGGAGGTGATTATTAACTCCTAAAATGCCTTTATTAAAAGGGGAAAGCTTGAGGGATTGCTCCCCCAGGCACTGCCGAGGAGGCCCAAATCCATTTTGCTGCTCACACTGCAAAACCAAGAGTTTCTTCTCACAAAATTCCCAGAACTCGTTGGGTTTGTTTTCAGTCCAGGGGTGTCTTTCTTTCCGAGGGCCTTTCGAGTTATGGTTGTTGGGGAAGATGAAAAAGGAAAAGCTTTATAAACATGCCTGCTTAGGTTTGGAGAATATGGAACCTGGAAGTGAAATAGAATTGCAAGCAAGTTTTGATGTCTAAAGCCTCAGTTCCTGGACAGCTGGAGAGCAACAGTGTGGCTGCTGAAAGTGATCAATCCCCTTTTAATTAAACAATTCTCCTCACCAAGAGCCCAAGGGTCAGAGCTTGGCAGGAGGGGTCCCAAGAGTCGTTTTTACAGTTTAAAATCCAACCCAGCGTGGGCATGGAATGATCCTTACAGGCTGGGTGTGAATGCTGTAGGGTTTGTGTCTCGGGCTGGATTGGTTGGTGTCAGTGAGAATGTTCAGTGGAGAAGAAATTTAATGGATTGTAAGGGGATAGTGTAATGTAATGATTCCTATAGGCTGTGTGTGAATGCTGTAGGATTTGTGTCTTGTATTAGATTGGTTGGTGTAAGTTAGAATATTCAGTAGAGAAGAAGATTTAATGTGTTGTAACGGGAACTTTGCGCTCTTACTTCTCTTACTTCTCTTCAGGTCCTCTCTTACTTCTCTTTCTCCTCTTACTCCTCTCTCTTGCTCTTCTCTCTCTCTGGGGCTGCTCCTGCAGCTGCAGCTCCCAGCAGGGCCCCTTCCCCCAGGCCCTGTGCAATAAATAAATAAACCCCTGCTCCAGGAGCAGCCTTCGTTCCAGACATCTCCCATCTCCATCCTCCCCGGTTCCCACAATGGCGAGGAGGTGAAAAGCCTCCACAGGCAGCTCGATGTCCTGCCAGCCTGGTGGCCTCCTCTGTGGGTCTGGATTTTGTGCTGACTCGTTGTTGCTGGGGGTTTTTCGTGTTAATTGTAATTAATTGTACTAAACGTTCTGGCAAGGCTTCATGGGGATGTCTTGGTTTGGACAGACAGGTGTCTGCCAGGGAAAGCTGGAGCTTCCCTTGGAATGGAGAATGGAAACCCCTCACCCCCTCCAAATTATTATAATTTTGCAATTAAGGGCTCTCAGGCAAAGATTTGGGAATAGGAATAACAGTTCTTTACTAGGAATATTAACAATACAAATGTAGTGGAAAAAAACAACCAAACAAACAAACAACAGTCCTGGAAACCCTGACAGTCAGAGCTCCAACCTGACACCCTGTTGGTCAGGGTGTTGGGAGCAGCCCACAGTGAGTCCTCCTGGAGTGGCAGATGTGGTTCTGTTGGAGTAGAGATGATCCTGAGAGAAAAGGTTCCAGTGATGGTGAGAAGGGTCCAGGGATGGTGAGAAGGGTCCAGAGATGGTGAGAAGGGTCCAGGGATGGTGAGAAGGGTCCAGGGATGGTGAGAAAGGTCCAGAGGTGGTGAGATGGGGTCTGGTGATGGTGAGATGAGGTCTGGTCTTCCTCCCAGAAATCGGGGTGAAGCAAGAGAGCTCCTGTTCCTGAGTCCCGGTTTTATCCAGGCAGGAATGGTTGGCTCCTCCCACTGGGTGGAGCATCTCACAATGGGATGATGGAATGTGGATGTTCTATTTTGGGAAAGGGGAACAGCTTGAGGAAGAAAACAGCCTGGGGAGTCTTAATGGCCCATTGTGAAAAGAGATAAGAAACACTGCCCTACCTGGTGTTAACAGTTGGTTCATTATCAGAAGGCATCCCTTCTCCCTTGAGTTACACAAGATAAAGAAAAAAAACCATCTCCCCAAGTGCTTTTCACAGATGAAATAGAATACACCCCCCTGGCTCCACAACCCAGGAGAGGGGTCTGTGCAATTTCCATAATGGGCGTTGGTTTTGGATTGAGGAGCAGACAGGGGGTCAGCAGGGAGCAGGAAGAGCAGAGAGCAGGCAGGGAGCAGAAAAAACTCAACAAGAGATAAGGTGTAGTGGTTTAAGGCAAATTTGGGAGGAGAATTCCTAGGGAGGCTCTCTTTCCCCTTCCCTCAACTGGTTTGGGAGAAAACCTCCTCAAAGAGAAAGTGGAAAGAAACCTGTTTATTAAACTGGCAAAAACACTTCCCCAGCACAATAAATTGAACAATTCCAGATGACAAGAACTTCGTGCTGCCCGGGACAGATGACAAATTAGGGAAAACAAAGTTTCTCCTGTAGATGGTTTTTGGTCTCAGCTCTTCTGAACATAAGGGCACACAAAACTGGGACTAGGGTTACAAAGTGGGTACAAACCATCCGAGATAACAATAACCATCAGCAGAATGTCCAATGCACGATTAGAAGTCTTTAAAACACTTTTAAAGTAACCATCAACAGAACATCCAATGTATTATTAGGAGTATTTAACCCTTTTAAAGTAACCATCAGCAGAACATTCGATGTATGATTAGGGATCTTTAACACTTTTAAAGTAACTATCAACAGAACATCCAATGTATGATTAGAAGTCTTTAACCCTTTTAAAGTAACCCTCTGCAGAACATCCAATGCACAATGAGGAGTCTTTAAAACAATTTTAAAGTAACCATTAACAGAACATCCAATGTATTATTAGGAGTCTTTAACACTTTTAAAGTAACCATCAAGAGAATATCCAATGTAGGATTAGGAGTCTTTAAAACACTCTTAAAGTAACCATAAACAGAACATCCAATGCATGATTAGGAGTCTTTAACACTTCTAAAGTAACCATAAACAGAATATCCAATGTATGATTAGGAGTATTTAACCCTTTTAAAGTAACCATCAACAGAACATCCAATGCACTATTAGGAGTCTTTAAAACACTTTTAAAGTAACCCTCTAAAGAACATCCAATGCACGATTAGGAGTCTTTAACCCTTTTAAAGTAACCATCAACAGCACATCCAATGTATGATGAGGAGTCTTTAACACTTTTAAAGTAACCATCAACAGAACATCCAATGCACTATTAGGAGTCTTTAAAACACTTTTAAAGTAACCCTCTAAAGAACATCCAATGCACGATTAGGAGTCTTTAACCCTTTTAAAGTCACCATCAACAGCACATCCAATGTATGATGAGGAGTCTTTAACACTTTTAAAGTAACCATCAACAGAACATCCAATGCAGGATTAGGAGTCTTTAACACTTTTAAAGTAACCATCAACAGAACATCCAATGTATGATTAGGAGTCTTTAACACTTTTAAAGTAACCATCAGCAGAACATCCAATGTATGATTAGGTGTCTTTAACCCTTTTAAAGTAACCCTCAATAGAATATCCAATGCACCATTAGGAGCCTTTAACACTTTTAAAGTAACGATCAACAGAACATCCAATGCATGATTAGGAGTCTTTAAAACACTTTTAAATTAACCCTCTGCAGAACATTGGACATACAACCAGGAGTTACGGGGTCCCACCCACATCACCGCGGGGATGGAGCTGTCCCAGGGCACAGCAGCAGCAGCACCTGCCCCTGGCCCCGCTCCTCCCCAGCTCACAACTTCCCCAGCACAGCCTCCAGAGCCCCCGGAGCGCTGCATAAAACATCAGGGAAAGCGTTCCAGGAAATGATGGAAGCCGGGAGGAATTTAAATATTTTTTCTGTCCTCGCCCACATTCTGCCTTCGCTGGGCTCCCCTCCTTCTCCTCTTTTCCAAACCTCAAGCTGCAGCTCTCGAGGTTCCTGGAGCTGCTCTCACACTTCCCTCCCTGCCTGGCTTTGAACAACAGCTGAGCAACCCCGCTGGCGTTTGCCGCCCTGGCAGCAGCTGAAGCCACAGCGTTAATTAGTGATTAATGATTAATGACGAATCCTCAGCGGTTGTTTCCATCGCCACCCCACACCGCTCTCCCCCGGGGATGACTCCACACCTTCCCTCTCCTCTGCACGCGTCAGAGGAGCCTCGGGGGCTCAGCTTTGGAAGCAGAATTGCTCTTCCCTCCCTCCCTCCCTGCCTCCCCCGGGTGCCTCAGGAGCATCCCAAACCTCCTGTCCCTCCTGGCACAGGGCTCTGCTCCCTCCTGAGCCGCCTCTGGGCGATTCTCCCGCCGTGGGACGGATCTCTGGAGATCTGAGCACCCCTGGAGGTATCCAAGGAGCAGGTGGGGATCGGGCACAGTTCAGGCTCGGTGCTCTGGGAGGGATTTCCCAGCCCCGGTGATCCTTGGAGCTCCTTTCCTGGGTGGTTTCCTCCCAGCTCAGAGGGTTCAGGCTGTGCAGCAATTGGGCGTTGCTGTCAGCAGCCTCTCCTCTCCTGGAAGGAGCAGTGCTGAGCAGTTTTGTTCAGGTGGTTTTTCCTCAGAGCAGCCTTTTCAGAGCATCCGGAACGTTCCTGTTCCTCAAAAAGGCAACTGCTCCACTGCCACTGCCTTTCTGTGCCCTTCTCCAGCTTTGGGCAGCAACTGGAAACTTCTGAACGTAGGAATCACAGAATCACAGAATTTCCAGATTGGAAGAGACCTTCAAGATCATGGAGTCCAACCCAGGCCCTAACACCTCAACCAGACCATGGCACCAAGTGCCACATCCAGTCTTTTTTTAAACACATCCAGGGAGGGTGACTCCACCACCTCCCCAGGCAGGCCATTCCAGTATTTTATCACTCTTTCTGTAAAAAACTTTTTTCTAATATTCAACCTGTATTTCCCCTGACGGAAAAGGGGGGGTTTTGTGCAAAACCTTCCCCGAGCCAGCTCACCTGCTTCATTCAGGCTTTGGGTTCCATTCTGTGCTCGCCCTCTGAGCCAGAACTGTCCCGGGTGCTGCTGCTGTGAGAAGGTGGTGGCACAGAGGATCCATCAGAGTTCCCATTTCTGCCTCCCAGGCTGCTGAGGAACGCTGTCCCCATCCAGCCCAGGGTGTCCTGTGGTGCCTCATCTGGGTTTGGCTTCACCTTTCCCTGTCCATCTCTGCCTTCCCACCCTGTGATCCCCCCGGGGCGGCTCTGCCCAGCCTCTGGGAGAAGGGGGATGTCCCCAGGCCATCTCAGGTCTTTAATTAACACCTCTGCTGGGCTTCTCCTCCCTCCTGAGCCCCTTCTCCTGGCTGCCTGTGCCTGGGTTGGTCCCCAGCAGTGTTTGGCTCTGGTGCTCCACTGCCCCCTTGGCACCCTCGGGATTCCCTGTGCCACCAAAAGCTGCTGCTGCCAACCCTCAGCCACAATCCTGTCCTTTTTTTCTGCTCCAGTCTCCTCTCAGCTCTTCTCTTCTCTTTTCTGATGTGAAATGCCCTTTTTCCTGATGTCTTTTTCCTTTTCTGTCCTTTTTCCTGATGTCTTTTTCCTTTTCTCTCCTTTTTTCTTTCTGATGTGAGCCTGCCAAGTCATTCCGCTCCTCCTTTTATTATTATTATTATTATTACCCCTGAAAATGCCACCATGCCCCTGGAATTTCCCTGTTAATTCAAGGTTTATTACAAATGGATATCAATAGGCCAAAAAAAAAACCTCTCAGGCAGCTCTGCAGGGGCTCTCAGGCCCTGGTTCCCCAGGCTGCTGCTGCCTTTGGGTGTGAATGTCTGCAGAGGCCAGAGTGCTGGCAGGGAGGTTCTGGGCTGCAGGAGCTCGGAAATCACAGAATCACAGAATCTCCAGGTTGGAAGAGACCTTCAAGATCATCGAGTCCAACCCATGCCCTAACACCTCAACTAAACCCTGGCACCCAGTGCCACATCCAGGGAGGGTGATTCCACCACCTCCCCGGGCAGGCCATTCCAGTATTTTATCACTCTTTCTGTAAAAAACTTTTTTCTAATATTCAACCTATACTTCACTTGACGCAGCTTGAGACTGTGTCCTCTTGTTCTGTCTGTTGTTGCCTGGAGAAGGAGAGCAACCCCAAGCTGACCACATCCCCCCTTCAGGAAGTTGTAGAGAGTGATAAGGTCACCTCTGAGTCTTCTCCTCTCCAGGCTAAACAACCCCAGTTCCCTCAGTCGTTCTTCATAGGGTTTGTGTTCCAAGCCCCTCACCACCCTCCTCTGGACGTGCTCGAGCATCTCAATGTCCATCCCAAACTGAGGTGCTGCTCCCTGCACCAGGAGGAGCCACCCCAGCAGCTGGGACTTCAGCCCTGTCCCCGTCCTGAGGCCCAGGGGCTGATCCTGGGGAGGGGAAAACACTGTGGGGGCTCCTGCAAACCCGGCCTGAGCTGAAATCCTCCAAAAAATGCTGAGCTGAGCTGAGCTTTGCACTTTGGGGTCTGTGCCCAAGCAGGGGCTCCTTTCCTGGCTGTGCCACTTCGTTCCCTTACCTTTAACCCCATCTCCAACCAGCTGTGGCCCACAAGGAGAATTTTCCTACCAAGTTACAAAAAACCACCCAGAGCCAGGGAGAGGAAGGTGAAAAGGAAGGACTCGGTCTCTGCCCTAAATCCTCCATCTTGCTCTGTATATATATTTATATTTATATTTATATTTATATTTATATTTATATTTATATTTATATTTACATTTACATTTACATTTACATTTACATTTACATTTACATTTATATCTATATCTATATCTATATCTATATCTATATCTATATCTATATTTATATCTATATTTATTTTTATTTTATCTTTATCTTTATCTTTATCTTTATCTTTATCTTTATCTTTATCTTTATCTTTATCTTTATCTTTATCTTTATCTTTATTATTATTATTATTATTATTATTATTATTATTATTATTATTATTATTATTATTATTATTATTATATGCACCCTGTGGGATCGCACACTTCTGTCCAAACCCCACCCCCACAATCCCAGCACTGTCACTCAATTTTGGGAGCCTTTTCCACAGCCTCAGGTCAGATGCAGAGTTTTCCTGAGGGTCAGTGCCTGTCAGAACAGAAAACCTGAAATTCTCCGTGCCCAGGGCTCCACCAGAGCAGCCTCTGTACCAATTCTCCCACAGATCCACTCGTTTTGGAGATGCTGGGCTGAGAGTTTTTGCTTTTTGCTGAGGTGGAGATGAGAGTTTGTGTCTCCCCCCACCCCGATTCTTCCTTTTCCACTTGGGGTTGTTCTCCTCCTCCACGTTCTGCAGGGATTTGGGCTCTGGGTGGGTGGGTGGTTGGGCTCGTGTGGGATCCGGGGTGGACGGTGAAGAGAGATCTCTGGAGTCAAGGCTGGTCTTGGAGAATGTGGTTTGTTGCACAGGGCATGGGTGAAGGGGCCCTGCTGGGAGCTGCAGCTGCAGGAGCAGCCCCAGAGAGAGAAGAGCAAGAGAGTGAAGTAAGAGGAGGAAGAGGAGGAAGAGGAGGA
This sequence comes from Phylloscopus whistleri, assembly GCA_017589585.1. Lineage (NCBI taxonomy): Eukaryota > Metazoa > Chordata > Aves > Passeriformes > Phylloscopidae > Phylloscopus > Phylloscopus whistleri. The sequence goes on along the minus strand of JADMLD010000610.1, from coordinate 120,582 downwards.
AGAGGAGGAAGAGGAGTAAGAGAGCAAAGTTCCCCTCACAATCCATTAAATTTCTTCTCCACTGAACATTCTCACTGACACCAACCAATCCAGCCCGAGACACAAACCCTACACCATTCACACCCAGCCTGTAAGGATCATTCCATGACCACGCTGGGTTGGATTTTAAACCCTAAAACGACTCTTGGGACCCCTCCTGCCAAGCTCTGACCCTTGGGCTCTTGGTGAGGAGCAGGGCATTGTTTAATTAAAAGGGGATTGATCACCTTCAGCAGCCACACTGTTGCTCTCCAGCTGTCCAGGAACTGAGGCTTTAGACATCAAACTTGCTTTCAATTCTATTTCACTCACAGGTTTCATATTCTCCAAACCTAAGCAGTCATGTTTATAAAGCTTTTCCTTTTTCATCTTCCCCAACAAGAGAGAGAAGAGCAAGAGAGCGAAGTAAGAGCAGTAAGAGAAGTAAGAGAGGAGCTGAAGAGAAGTGAGCGAAGTTCCCGTTACAATACCTTAAATCTTCTTCTCTACTGAATATTCTAACTTACACCAAACAATCTAATACAAGATACAAATCCTACAGCATTCACACACAGCCTATAGGAATCATTACATTACATTATCCCGTTACAATCCATTAAATTCCTTCTCCACTGAACATTCTCACTGACACCAACCAATCCAGCCCGAGACACAAACCCTACAGCATTCACACCCAGCCTGTAAGGATCATTCCATGACCACGCTGGGTTGGATTTTAAACCCAAAAAACGACTCTTGGGACCCCTCCTGCCAAGCTGGTGGGCTCTGCTCTGACCCTTGGGCTCTTGGTGAGGAGCAGAGCATTGTTTAATTAAAAGGGGATTGATCACCTTCAGCAGCCACACTGTTGTTCTCCAGCTGTCCAGGAACTGAGGCTTTAGACACAAAACTCGCTTGCAAATCTATTTCACTTCCAGGTTTCACATTCTCCAAACCTGAGCAGGGATGTTTATAAAGCTTTTCCTTTCTCATCTCCCCCAACAGGCTCACACCCCCAGAGGGGCTGAGCTGGGCTCCCCCAGCCCCTGCCAGGCCGTGGGCAGCCAGCCCTGGCAGCGGGAGTGCCCCCCACGCCGTGTGAGCCTCTGCTCTGCCTCTGTGCCCGTGACTCATCCTCACCTCGGTGTCGTCAGGAGGTGTCATCAGCAGAGCTGGGCTATTTCTGTGCTCATTAGAATGTGGAGGGGAGGATGGATCCCTGAGGGATTCCTGCTGGATCCCCCCCCAGCCAGGCAGGTTCAGCAGAACCCAGCCCGGGTGCTCCTGGCTCTCAGGAGGGTGCAGAGGCACAGGAGGATTCAGAGGCACAGGAGGATGCAGAACCCAGCCCGTGTGCTCCTGGCTTTCAGGAGGGTGCAGAGGCACAGGGCAGAGGCACAGGGGGATGCAGAACCCGTGTTCTCCTGGCTTCCAGGAGGAGGCAGAGGCACAGGAGGATGCGGGACCTGTGTTCTCCTGGCTCTCAGGAGGATGCAGAGGCACAGGAGGGTGCAGAACCCATGGTGTTCTCCTGGCTTTCAGAAGGATGCAGGACCCCTTGTGTTCTCCTGGTTTTCAGGAGGGTGCAGAGGCACAGGGCAGAGGCACAGGAGGATGCAGAACCCAACCCGTGTTCTCCTGGCTCTCAGGAGGGTGCAGAGGCACAGGGCAGAGGCACAGGAGGATGCAGAACCCAACCCGTGTTCTCCTGGCTCTCAGGGGGATGCAGAACCCATGTTCTCCTGGCTCTCAGGGGGATGCAGAACCCATGTTCTCCTGGCTCTCAGGAGGGTGCAGAACCCATGTTCTCCTGGCTCTCAGGAGGAGGCAGAGGCACAGGAGGATGCAGAGGCACAGGAGGATGCAGGACCTGTGTTCTCCTGGCTCTCAGGAGGGTGCAGGACCTGTGTTCTCCTGGCTCTCAGGAGGGTGCAGAGGCACAGGGCAGAGGCACAGGAGGGTGCAGAAGCACAGCTCACAGCCCTGCCCCGTGCTGGCAGGCAGCAAAGCCCAGGCTGGTCCCCCAGGGCTGCTCCTGGGTGGCTCCTGTCCCAGCAGGGGCCGGCGGCTCCGTGCTGGGGGATTTCACGCCTCGGCCTCAGCAGTGATCCTCTCAGACAGCCCCTCCTTGCCCTCCCGCTGGCCCCGTGCGTGTCCCTGGCCACGGCTGTCCCGGCCCCTTCACGCTCGGCCTCAGCTGGGGGCTCCTGGACGTGGCTCTTTTTTGTCTCCCCCAAAGGCCCGGAGCTCCTTTTTGCAGGCGGTGAAAAGGCAGCAGAGCTCAGCCCGGATTACCCGGGCTCTCCTTTGTTGTGGCCGTGTCCCTGTTCCCCCAGCTGGGGATGCTGCCTGCCCCAGAGCTCCCTGTGCAGGCCTGGCTGTGGGGCTGGGCTGTGGGGCTGGGCTGTGGGGCTGAGATGTGGGGCGGGGCTGTGGGATGGGATCAGCACAGCCCTGAGTGCTGCCCCACAGCCACCAGGAGCTCTGCTCCTCAGCCCAGGGAGGGAGGATGACCAAAAATGCCCCAAAGTACTCAGGCCTGGCAGGGGAGCTGGCTCTGGTCCTCAGGACTCTGTGTCACCTGGGTCCCTGCTCTCCTCAGAGCAGCTCCTCTGCCCTCACAGGGCCTGGAGGGACCCAGGGAATGGCTCCCAGTGCCCCAGGGCAGGGCTGGCTGGGATTTGGGGCAGGAATTGTTCCCTGGCAGGGTGGGCAGGCCCTGGCACAGGGTGCCCAGAGGATCCCTGGCAGTGCCCAAGGCCAGGCTGGACACTGGGGCTGGGAGCAGCCTGGGACAGTGGGAGGTGTCCCTGCCAGGGCAGGGGTGGCACTGGGTGGGATTTGAGGTCCCTTCCAGCCCAAACCATTCCCTGATTCCATGAATTTGAGCTTCTGCAGTTTTCTGGGTGAGGAGGAGACAGACAGGGAAATCGCTGCCCTCCAGCCAAGGTGGAGTTCCCAGGCTGTGTTTTTTAGGACAGGGAAATCCCAGGCTGTGTTTTTTAGGACATGGAAATCAGAGCTGCAGGCACTTCCTGAGTCCCCCGAGTTCAGGGGAATCTGCTGCTGGGCTGGGATGGTCCCACACTCAGAGGTTTTGCTCCTGCAGCAGCTCCACGGGGGGAAAAGCTCCCCAGCCATGAGCCAAGGGCCTGAAGCCTGAGAACAAAACTGCAATAAATCCAAAACTGCAATAAATCCAAGACAAATCAGGGTCTTGGCCCTGATGCCTTGGGAGGGCTGAGCTGGAGCAGAGACTGGACAGAGCTCAGAGAATAAAGCAGAGATTTATTAAAAGGCCTTTGGGGTGCACCTTGGGCAGGACAAGAGCCTGGCCAGGGCTGCACCCAAGGTGGACAAAAAATGGTCACAAAATGGAGCCAAAATGGACACAAAATGGTCACAAAATGGACCCAAAATGGACACAAAATGGACCCAAAATGGTCACAAAATGGACCCAAAATGGACACAAAATGGACCCAAAATGGTCACAAAATGGACACAAAATGGACACAAAGTGGATCCAAAACGGTCACAAAATGGCGACCAGCCACAAGGTCTCACACTTTGATCAGTTTTGGTCCATTTGCATTTTGGGGTTTAATTGTCCAATTCCAGCTTTGGTTTATGAGGTCCCATCGTTCTGTTCCTCCCTCCAGCCCCCCCTGTTTGTGCTTTGGGGCTGAACACTTGTCCCAGGTGTCCTTGGTGTGCAGCAGGAGCAGGATTTGTTTTGTGTCCCTGCTGTGTGCAGAGCTGAGTGACCCTGAGTGTGAGCTCAGAACTGCAGCCCTGGGCAGCACAGAGCCTGGAGAACACCAAAGCTCCAGCTCCAGGAGCTCAGCCAAGCTGGGGATTGGGGCAGGAGGAGCGTTAGGCAGGCAGTGGTGGGATGGGACAATCTGCTCCATCTTGGGGTGGAACAATCTACTGCATCTTGGGATGGAACAATCAATCTGCTCCATCTTGGGATGGAAAAATCCATCTGCTCCATATTGGGATGGAACAATCTGCTCCATCTTGGGATGGAAAAATCCATCTGCTCCATATTGGGATGGAACAATCTGCTCCATCTTGGGATGGAACAATCTGCTGCATCTTGGGATGGAACGACCTGCTCCATCTTGGGATGGAACAATCAATCTGCTCCATCTTGGGATGGAACAATCCATCTACTCCATCTTGGGATGGAACAATCCATCTACTCCATCTTGGGATGGAAGAATCCATCTACTCCATCTTGGGATGGAAAAATCAATCTACTCCATCTTGGGATGGAACCATCAATCTGCTCCATCTTGGGATGGAACAATCCATCTACTCCATCTTGGGATGGAAGAATCCATCTACTCCATCTTGGGATGGAACCATCAATCTGCTCCATCTTGGGATGGAACAATCCATCTACTCCATATTGGGATGGAACCATCAATCTGCTCCATCTTGGGATGGAACAATCCGTCTGCTCCATCTTGGGATGGAACAATCCATCTGCTCCATCTTGGGATGGAACAATCCATCTGCTCCATCTTGGGATGGAACAATCCATCTACTCCATCTTGGGATGGAAAAATCAATCTACTCCATCTTGGGATGGAACAATTCATCTGCTCCATCTTGGGCTGGAACAATCTGCTGCATCTTGGGATGGAACCACCTGCTCCATCTTGGGATGGAACAATCAATCTGCTCCATCTTGGGATGGAACAATCCGTCTGCTCCATCTTGGGGTGGAACAATCCATCTGCTCCATCTTGGGATGGAACAATCTGCTCCATCCTGAGCTGGAACAATCTGCTCCATCTTGGGATGGAACAATCTGGTCCATTTTGAGCTGGAACAATCTGCTCCATCTTGCGCTGGAACAATCAATCTGCTCCATTTAGAGCTGGAACGATCTGCTCCATCTTGAGCTGGGACAATCCATCTACTCCATCTTGGGATGGAACAATCCATCTGCTCCATCTTGAGCTGGAACAATCCATCTGCTCCATCTTGAGTGCAGCCCCAGGACCCCCGGGCAAGGCCCCGCTGCAGCACGGGTGGGGGGAGCACAGGCCCCAGCGCCGGGGGAATGGGGGATGAAAGCAAAAATGTCAGGCTTTGAAAGGAGCCAGGGAGAGGGCGGCGTTCCGTGTGGTAACCGAGGATTTTATTGTTTCCTGATCCCCGCTCGCTCCCGGTCCCGCAGCTGGGGGGAGAGGGAGGAATGAAAGCAGACAGGGTTTGGTGGATGAGGGGCTCCAGCAGCCCGGGGGGAGCAGGGGCTGGGGGCAGGAGGAGCCCAGGGATGGCAGGGCACAGCCGGGGAGCCCTTCCCTGGTAAGGGGAAGGGCAGGAGCTGCTGTCCCCACCGCGTCCCCGTGCTGGGAAAAGGGCTGGGAGGTGCTGGAGAACCGGGATCCTGCCCGGGCTGAGCCAGGGGAGAGCCCAGAGCTTCCCCCTCTCCTGGCCACCATCCAGGCACGGAACGCTCCTCCTGCGTGGCCAGGCATGGTGTGGAACCCGGCAGGGCTGCCACCCTCCCTGGGGACATGGGGTGGGCACACTGCTGTCCCCAGGCAGCTCCAACCCTCCCTGGGGCCACACTGCTGTCTCCAGGCAGGTCCTACCCTCCCTGGGTACAGGGTCTGGGCACACTGCTGGCCCCAAGCAGCTGCCACCCTCCCTGGGGTGGCCACACTGCTGTCCCTGGGCAGCTCCCACCCTCCCTGGGTACAGGGTCTGGGCACACTGCTGGCCCCAAGCAGCTGCCACCCTTCCAGGGGACATGGGGTGGGCACACTGCTGTCCCCGGGCAGCTCCCACCCTCCCTGGGACCACACTGCTGTCCCCAAGCAGCTGCCACCATTCCTGGGGTCACACTGCTGGCCCCAAGCAGCTCCCACCCTCCCTGGGGACCATCACTTTTAGAGATTCACTGCTCACTCCAGGGCTGTGCTTCCTTTTGCTCTGCTCACTTTTAGGGATTTGCTGCTCACTGCAGGGCCGTGCTCGTGCTCCTTTTGCTCTGCTCACTTTTAGTGAATCACTGTCAGTGATTCACTGCTCACTCTGGTGCCGTGCTTGTGCTCCTTTTGCTGTGCTCACTTTTAGAGATTCACTGCTCACTCCGTGCTCGTGTTTCTTCTGCTCTGCTCACTGTCAGTGATTCACTGCTCACTGCAGGGCCGTGCTCGTGCTTTTTTTGCTCTGCTCACTTTCAGTGATTTGCTTTCTCCCAGCAGTGCACATCTGCCAGTTAAACAACCTAAAACAAATGTCGGGGTGGCTTTAGCCAGTGCATGGGGTGTAGATATCCTGCAATTTCCCACACACCTAAAACAAATGTTGGGGTGGCTTTAGCCAGTGCATGGGGTTTAGATATCCTGTCATTTCCCACACAGCCCCAGAAAGGAAACTCCCAACCTGTTCAGTTCTCGTGCCAGGAGGTGCTGGGCCAGCTCCAGAAGGGATTGACAGGACCCTCCAAGGGACACCCACCTGGTGCTGCTCCACATGGTCCCCAGGTGGTGATGGGGCTGGGGGGTTCCTCACCTTCCCAATGCCCCCAGGAGGTGCTGGGCACTGCCCGGGTGGGGCGAGGCCCAGGGGACCCTGGCAGGGGCACAGGGGCTCCTCCTTTAACTGGGCACTGAGGGTGGGGCAGGGAGGAGCCTGGGGGGCTCCTGCACACACAGCCCCAGCTGTGCCCGGGGGAGCCAGCCTGGGAGAGCCAGCCCTGCATTCCCACCCCGAGGGAGCCCCAAAGGCTCCCAGCTGTGCCCAGGACACCCAGCTGTGCCCAGGAGAACCAGCCTGGGGGAGCAAGCCCTGTCCTCACTCCCTGATGGAGAACCAGAGGCTCTGTTTTGGTTTGGACAGACAGGTGTCTGCCAGGGAAAGCTGGAGTTTCCCTTAGAATGGAAAATGGAAACCCCTCACCCTCAGAACCCCAGAATCCCAGAACCCCAGAATCTCAGAATCCCAGGAACCCAGAATCCCAGGAACCCAGAATCCCAGAATCTCAGAACACCAGAATCCCAGAATCTCAGGATCCCAGAATCTCAGAAACCCAGAAACCCGGAATCCCAGAATCTCAGAACACCAGAATCTCAGGATCCCAGAATATCAGAATCCCAGAAACCTGGAATCCCAGAATCTTGGAATCCCAGAAACCCGGAATCCCAGAATCTTGGAATCCCAGGATCCCAAATCTCAGAACCCCAGAATCTCAGGATCACAGAATCCCAGAATCCAGAACCACTCAGGCTGGAAAATCCCTCCCAGCCCATCAAATCCCAGCTGTGCCCCATCCCCACCTTGTCCCCAGCCCAGGGCACTGAATCTCAGAACACCAGGATCCCAGAATCTTGGAATCCCAGGTTCCCAGAATCCCAGAATCTCAGGATCCCGGGAACCCAGAATACCAGAATCCCAGAACCCCAGAATCTCAGAATCCCAGAAACACAGAACCCCAGGTTCCCAGAATCCCAGAATCTCAGGATTCCAGGATCACAGAATCCCAGAATCCAGAACCACTCAGGCTGGAAAATCCCTCCCAGCCCATCCAGTCCCAGCTGTGCCCCATCCCCACCCTGTCCCCAGCCCAGGGCACTCAGTGCCACCTCCAGGAATTCCTGGGGCACCTCCAGGGCTGGGCACTGCAAACCTCCCTGGGCAGTTCCAAGGCCTGAGCTCCCTTTCCATGGGGAAATTCCTGCTGCTGTCCAAGCTGGGTGTGGGGCAGAGCCCTGTTTGTGTTTGCAGAGCGTCCCCCAGAGCCCCCAGCCCTTTGTCTGTCTGGTTTGTGTGCACAGCTCTGGTTTTACATGCACAGGTGTGCACAGGTGTGAGTTTATCTGCACAGGTGTGATTTTACCTGCACACAGGTGTGATTTTACCTGCACAGGTGTGATTTTTACCTGCACAGGTATGAGTTTACCTGCACAGGTGTGCACAGGTGTGCTTTTTACCTGCACAGGTCTGGGTTTACCTGCACAGGTGTGAATTTACCTGCACAGGTGTGATTTTACCTGCACAGGTGTGAATTTACCTGCACACAGGTGTGATTTTACCTGCACAGATGTGATTTTCATCTGCACAGGTCTGGTTTTACCCACACAGGTGTGATTTTACCTGCACAGGTGTGATTTTTACCCACACAGGTGTGATTTTATCCGCACAGGTGTGATTTTTACCTGCACAGGTGTGATTTATGTGCACAGGTGTGATTTTACCTGCCCAGATGTGATTTTATCTGCATAGGTGTGATTTTACCTGCACAGGTGTGAGTTTATCTGCACAGGTGTGTACAGGTGTGATTTTACCTGCACAGGTGTGAGTTTATCTGCACAGGTCTGGTTTTACATGCACAGGTCTGGTTCTGTGTGTGCACAGGTGTGCACAGGTGTGATTTTTACCCGCACAGGTGTGATTTTACCTGCACAGGTGTGCACAGGTGTGATTTTACCTGCACAGGTGTGGGTTTTTTGCACCCAGCTCTGTGTGTCCCTGTCCATGTGGGGCTGGCACAGCACCCCCAGCTGCTCCCACCCCACATCCCGGAGCCTCAGGGTGCGGGGTCAGGCAGGGATGGGGCTCTGTGGGGCTCTGTGGGGCTGTGTGGGCTCTGTGGGGCTCTGTAGGGTCTGTGGGGCTGTGTGGGGTTCTATGGGATTCTGTGGGGTTCTATGGGGCTCTGTGGGGTCTGTGGGGCTGTGTGGGGCTGTGTGGGGCTGTGTCGGGCTCCGTGGGGCTCTGTAGGGTCTGTGGGGTCTCTGGGGCTCTGTGGGGCTCAGTGGGGCTCTGTGGGGCTCTGTGGGGTCTGTGGCTCTCACTGGGACTGTGTGGGGTCTTTGGGGCTCCGTGGGGCTCCGTGGGGCCGGGCCGAGCACCCCCATCCCCTCCACCCCCCGTTGCCATGAAAACCTCATCCGGGCCTTTAATTAATGCCTCGCCAAGGTCATTAAGCCTCCCCCGCTAATGAGCCTCCCCCGCTAATGAGCGGCCGGAGCCGGGGAAATTCAATTTCCCGGCCGCGATCGGGTTCGGCAGCCCCGGCTGCTCCGGGGGCCGCGGGCTCGGGTTTAAATGTTAAATATTAAATATTAATTATTAAATATTGAATGTTAAATGTTAAATATTAAATAGTAAATAGTAAATAGTAAATAGTAAATAGTAAATAGTAAATATTCAGTATTCAATATTCGATATTCGATATTCAATATTCAATATTCAATATTCAGTATTCAATATTCACTATTCAATATTAAATATTCAGTATTCAGTATTCAATATTCAATATTCAATATTTAATATTCAATGTTCAATATTCCGTATTCAATATTCAATATTTAATATTCAATGTTCAATATTCAATATTTAATATTCGATATTCAATATCCAATATTGAATATTCAATATTCAATATTTAAATATTTCAATGTTCCCCTCGGCGGGGAGGGGCCGGGGATTTTCAGCTGCGATGGAGCCGGGATTGCTCAGCAGCAGCAGCAGCAGCAGCAGCAGCAGCAGCAGCAGCAGCAGCAGCAGCAGCAGCAGCAGCTCCGTGTGCAGCTCGGGGAGGGCTCTGCTCCTCCCTTCCTGCTGCAGGGAAATAATTGTGCAATTAATGGGGAATAAAAATAAAATAGAATAAAATAGAATAAAATAGAATAAAATAAAATAAAATATAAAATAAAATATAAAATAAAATTAAATTTAAATTAACATTAACATTAAAATTAAAATTAAAATTCAATAAAATATAAAATAAAATAAGATAAAATAAGATAATATAAAATAAAATAAAATAAAATAAAATAAAATAAAATAATGAAATAATATATAAAATAATAACATAACATAACATAACATAACATAACATAACATAACATAACATAACATAACATAATGTCAGATGGCAGCGCAGCCCCAAATCCTGGAGAGGGTCCTAGCAGGGAAACTGCGGCCCTGGGGCTGCAACGGGATGGGCGGTGAGGGAGGGGCTGCAGAGATGGGGTGGGATCCCAAAAATGGGAGTTGGGGCTCCAAAATGGGATTTGGGGCTCCCCTGGAGGTGGAATGGAGCTGGGATGGGTGGGCTGTGATTTCCCCGGCCCCAGGGGGCTGGGATGGGTGGGCTGGGTGGGCTGTGACTCCCCCCGAGCTGGGATGGAGCTGGAATGCTGCCGGGCCGGTCGGGGCAGGGCCGCTCCTGTCCCTGCAGCTCTGCCCGGCTCGGGGCGGGGCTGGAGCTCGGGGGGGACACCGGGGACATCGGGGACACTGGGGACACCAGAGCCCTGCAGGGCCACAGCCCATCCTGGCAGCCCCAAATCCATTTTGGGAGCCCCAAATCCCATCCTGGCAGCCCCAAATCCCATTTTTGGCAGCCCCAAATCCCATCCTGGCAGCCCCAAATCCCATTCTGGCAGCCCCAAATCCCATTTTGAGGAGCCCCAAATCCCATTTTGCAGCCCCAAATCCCATTTTGGGGAGCAGGGAGCAGCACCCCTGGGTGCAGACACTACAGCAGCTGAAAATGTGCTCGGAAAAGGGATTTTTGGGGTTTTTTGTTTTGTTTTGTTTTGTTTTTTTCCCCCAAAATCAGTCGTCAAGGGTTTTGGGTTTTTTTCCTGTTAAAATAGAAAGAGGTGCAGATTGAAATTCCTCTGTAGCTGATTATTTCTGTCCTGAATTAATTACTGCTCCTTAATTAATTCCTGACAGGAAATAAAAAAATTAAATAAAAATAAAATAAAAATAAAATAAAATAAATTTTGGGGGTTGGCACCGGGCAGGAGGGGATGGTGGGGCTGTGAGGAGGGGGGCTCAGCCCTGGGGGGGTCTCCACCCCAAAATGAGGGGGGGTCCCCAGCCCTGGGGGGGTCTCCAGCCCAAAGTGAGGGGAGGTCCCATGGCAGGGACACCTGGAGGGGGGAGGTTGTGGGTGCTGCAGCCTGGGGGTGCTCAGGGATAGCCCTGGGGGTGTTCAAGGACAGATTTGGGGTTCAGGGCCAGGTTGGGGTTCAGGGACAGCCCTGGGGGTGTTTGTGCCGAGCAGCCCCGGCTGCCTGGCCCAGGTGTTTGAGGTGTTTCCTCACAGCTGCTCCGTTCATCCTCTGCCTCACCCGCAGCAGCTCTGCAGGAACAGCGCCTGCAACTGCAGAAAACACAACCTTGGTGCCGTTTTGGTGCCGTTTAGTGCTCGGTTTGTGCTGTTTGGGTGCTGTTTTGGTGCCATTTTCGTGCCGGTTTGGTGCCATTTTGGTGCCATTTTGGTGCTGTTTTGGCTCCATTTTGGCATCATTTTGGTGCTGTTTTGGTGCCGTTTCCTGCCATTTGGTGTCGTTTGGGTGTTGTTTGGTGCCATTTCAGCGCCTGTTTGGCAACGGTTTGGCGCTGTTTGGTGCCAGTTTGGTGCCGTTTTGGCACCATTTCGGCGCCATTTTGGTGCCGGTTTGGCACCGTTTTGGTGCCATTTTAGTGCTGTTTTGGTGCCGTTTGCGGTTTGGGTGCCGTTTAGTGCTGTTTGGTGCCATTTTGGTGCCGGTTTGGTGCCAGTTTGGTGCCATTTTGGTGCCATTTGGTGCTGTTTTGGTGCTGTTTTGATGCCGTTTGGGGTTTGGGTGCCGTTTGGTGCTGTTTGGAGCCATTTTTGGTGCTGTTTGGGTGCTGTTTGGTGCTGTTTTGGTGCCGCTTTGGTGCCGCTTTGTTGCCATTTTGGTGCCATTTTGGTGCCGTTCTGGTGCCATTTGAGCGCCGTTTCGTGCCATTTTGGTGCCATTTGGTGCCAGTTTGGTGCTGTTTGGTGCCATTTTGGTGCCGTTTTGATGCCGTTTGGTGCTGTTCGGTGCTGTTTTGGAGACAAGACCTGTGAGTTTTCTGCAGCCTCCCAGTGTGTTGGTTCTGTGGTGCTCTGGTCACAGAGTCAGCAAATCCTGGAGAGGTTTGGGTGGGAAGGGACCTAAGGGAACTAAGAGGGAACTAAGAGAGAAATAAGAGGGAAATAAAAGGGAAATAAGAGGGAAATAAAAGGGAAAATAGAGGGAAATTAAAGGAAATAAGAGGGAAATAAAAGGGAAATAAGAGGGAAATCCAACCGTGCCTGTCTGTCTCCTCCTGGCCCAGCAGGAAGCAGAGGCAGTTTTTCCAGAGGTGCATGGTCACACACCAGCTGGGGGCTCTGGCCGGGTTTGGGGCAGGAATTCCCAGGGGAATGCGTTGTTGAAACGACACTCACAGTCTGAGATGTCCCAGGCAAAAAAAAAAGGCGCAGTTTATTTACAGACCTTGACATTTATAGAATTCCAACAGTGACCATGGACTGGAGGAAGAAAATTGTCCTCTACAAACACACTGGTCAACCCAACAGTCCATTCATTTTTTTCCTCTCTAGAAAAAAATACAAAACAATCATTATTTACATGAAAAGTGTGTAAAGTCTCAAAAGTAAAACATCAAAAACCTAAAATGAACTGTAAAAAAACTTAAAAAAACCACAGTGGTTGTGGGAAATTTGGCAGCAACTCCAAAGGTGGGGGAAAGGAAAGGAAAGGAAAGGAAAGGAAAGGAAAGGAAAGGAAAGGAAAGGAAAGGAAAGGAAAGGAAAGGAAAGGAAAGGAAAGGAAAGGAAAGGAAAGGAAAGGAAAGGAAAGGAAAGGAAAGGAAAGGAAAGGAAAGGAAAGGAAAGGAAAGGAAAGGAAAGGAAAGGAAAGGAAAGGAAAGGAAAAAGGGAAAGGAAAAAGGGAAAGGAAAAAGGGAAAGGAAAAGTTCCATCCAGCTCTCCCCTGGAGCTGATCCGTGCTCAGGGCACGGAAATGGCATTTTGGGTTAAACCTGACAGCTGTTGTGTACAGGACCCGGTAAACTGGGGACAATAAATCAAGCTTGGCTCCCAAACATTTCAGGAGCCAGGTCAGAGGTTTCTTTGGTGGTTTTTCTAAATGGAAATCCATCTTCTGTGTCCAGCTTCCAGGAAGGACATGAACGAGCCAGTAATTCCTGGGTTTTGTGGGGCTGCAGCTCCCAAACAGAGTCGGAGAGGAGTTTACAAACCTGCTCAGCCCTGCCTGGGCTCTGTTTACAAAAGGCATCCAGAGTTTCCCAGCCTGGGAGCCCCGTGGAGGGGCAGGGCCGTGCCAGGGAACGCAGACACTCGGGCAGCAGCCCTGGCACAGGGTAGCCCTGGCACAGGGCAGCCCCACATCCACGGGGACACCCCAGCTCCAGGGGTTCTGGGGCCTCGGAACGGCCTCAAGCTGCACAGGGCGGGTTCAGGTGGGATGTTGGGAACAATCCCTGCCTGGAAGGGCTGCCCAGGCCCTGGGCAGGGCTGGACCCACAACACGTGTGGGGAACAGCAAGGCAAAGCCAAAGCCCTACACTGAACCTTTGGTCACACCGTGGGTGGTGACCACGACTGACCAGACACAGGCAAAGGATGAGAAGGAGACTCCTTCTCTCTGAGGGTACAGGGTTTATTGCCTGATGCTGTTCCAGATCACAACGACACAGACTCCAAGGTCAGAAGGCTGACAATGACTCTTGTTTTACCCAGGAATTTTTTCCCTTTTATGTTATTTTACAAAGAACCACCCAAGGGGTGGAGGAAAGCCATTCTTCAATTACATTGGTCAGAGCAGAGGGACATCAAGGAGAAGTCCCTTCCGGGGAAAGGAATGTAAACAAAGGTTACAGTTAGGAAAACATGTCTCTTGTTGACAGAAAACTCTCTGGGAAAGAGTTTCAGAGAAACCCAAACATCTCAGGCACCAACCAGGGCTACAATTGCCACCGAGGGGGTCAGGGAAAAAGAGTAACAAGCACTGCTGTGCAGCAGCTTTTAAACGAGGGGTGGAACAATGGGCGGGGCACAAGAACAACCAATGGGGCTCCCTGTGGGTGGTACAGAAAATCACAACCAATGGGACTCCCTGTGGGTGGTACAGAAAATCACAACCAATGGGGCTCCGTGTGGGTGGTACAGAAAATCACAACCAATGGGGCTCCCTGTGGGTGGCACAGAAAATCACAACCAATGGGGCTCCCTGTGGGTGGTACAGAAAATCACAACCAATGGGATTCCCTGTGGGTGGTACAGAAAATCACAACCAATGGGACTCCCCGTGGGTGGCACAGAAAATCACAACCAATGGGACCCCCTGTGGGTGGTACAGAAAATCACAACCAATGGGACTCCCCGTGGGTGGCACAGAAAATCACAACCAATGGGACCCCCTGTGGGTGGTACAGAAAATCACAACCAATGGGGTACACAAAGGGGAGGGTGAAATACTCCCCTGCCCGCCCTCCTGGGCTCCTGTGGGGAGCTCAGTTTCCTTGAAGGCTTTGGAGGAATATCTCAGGGAAACAGGGGAAAAGATTCCAAAAGAGTCTCTCACCCCCTGGGATCGGTCCAAGGCTTTATTCTCGAAGGGTTCCAGGGGAAAGAGAGCAAACAAGGAAGAAGCAGAGTAGATAAACAATGGGTTTATCTACTCTCTGTTTCAGGGTAGATAACTGGCCCTGAGCCAATAGGTTAGAGATAAGAGGAAGAAAGGGTCAAACTGCATGGTCACAGGCTTTGGGGGGTTCTGGGGGAAAAACCATTCCCCAGAGGAATACAACAGGAGGATACAAAGCTGAGGTACCAATCAGGCATCGAGGAGCAGAGAACATTCCAGACAAAGGGGTGTGTTCAAACTGTGATGGAGGGGTTGGCATGTCTGGGGATTGACAGGGAAGGATCTGGAACAAAGGGTTGGGTTGGTTGGATGGACAGAAAGGAAGGTGGGAGCCATTGAGGGCTGAACCAGCTGTGGGGAAAATGGAGGGAAATGGGAGCACACCACAACAGGGGACTCCCCATCCCAGGAGGGATTTAACGCCCTGTGGGAGTGGCACTTGGGGACAGGGATGGGGACAGGGGACAGTGGTGGCCTGGGCGGTGCTGGGGGATGGCTGCACTCTGACCCTCGAGGGCTTTTCCATCCTCAGTGATCCCGTGAAATCCATGATCCTGTGAAATCCAAGATCCTGTGAAATCTGGGATCCCGTGAAATCTGGGATCCTGTGAAATCCGGTATCCTGTGGAATCCGGGATCCCGTGAAATCCGTGATCCCGTGAAATCCGGGATCCCGTGAAATCCGGGATCCTGTGAAATCCAAGATCCTGTGAAATCTGGGATCCCATGAAATCTGTGATCCCGTGAAATCTGTGATCCCGTGAAATCCGTGACCCCGTGAAATCTGTGATCCTGTGAAATCTGGGATCCCGTGAAATCTGTGATCCCGTAAAATCCGTGATCCTGTGAAATCCATGACCCTGTGAAATCCGTGACCCTGTGAAATCCGTGACCCCGTGAAATCCGTGATCCCGTGAAATCTGTGATCCCGTGAGATCCGGGATCCTGTGAAATCCATGATCCTTTGAAATCTGTGATCCCATGAAATCCATGATCCTATGAAATCCGTGACTCTTTGAAATCTATGATCCCGTGAAATCTGTGATCCCGTGAAATCCAGGATCCTGTGAAATCTGTGTTCCTGTGAAATCCGTGATCCTGTGAAATCCATGATCCCGTGAAATCCGTGATCCTGTTGCTCCCTCCAGCTCTCCCCCTGCCTGCAGCCGTGGCAGGAGGGAGTTTTGTGTTTGATTCGCTGCCCTCCCTGCAGCACCTCCTCACCCGGCCTCAGGAACCCCACAGGTGTCCCCAGAGGGTGCTGTGGTGGCTGTGTCAGGTCACAGCTGCCACCCTGCAGGGGCTGGCACAGCCCTGCTGCCCCAGCTGCCTTTGCTCTCCCAGCACACCAGGACTGGGCTGGTTTCAGTGCTGAGAGCCTGGCTGGGGCTCCGTGTCACCATCGGTGTCCCCATCAGTGTCACCATCGGTGTCACCATCGGTGTCACCATCGGTGTCACCATCGGTGTCACCATCAGTGTCACAGTGAGAGGCTGTCCTGGGGAGAGGGGACCTTGGAGCTGCTCCTCAGAGCAGCTCCTGCCTGCCCTGGGCAGGGACACCTCCCACCAGCCCAGCTTTCCATCCTGGGCTCTGCCCGTGTGGCAGCAGAGAGCCCTGGGCTGGGTTGGCATAGAGCCCTGGGCTGGGCTGGGCTGGCATGGAGGTGTCAGGGGAGGAAGTGCCAGCTCAGAGCTTCCACTTGCTGCTCTCTGTGCTCATGGCCAAGGCCAGGCTCCTCCAGAGCATCAAGGGAAGGGACATGTGGGGACTCCATGTGCTGAATAAGTACAGGAGGGGATATCAGTATGGAAGAGAGATTCCTTTCCTTTCCTTTCCTTTCCTTTCCTTTCCTCTCCTTTCCTCTCCTTTCCTTTCCTTTCCTTTCCTTTCCTTTCCTTTCCTTTCCTTTCCTTTCCTTTCCTTTCCTTTCCTTTCCTTTCCTTTCCTTTCCTTTCCTTTCCTTTCCTTTCCTTTCCTTTCCTTTCCTTTCCTTTCCTTTCTTTGCCTTGCCTTGCCTTGCCTTGCCTTGCCTTGCCTTGCCTTGCCTTGCCTTGCCTTGCCTTGCCTTGCCTTCCCTTCCCTTCCCTTCCCTTCCCTTCCCTTCCCTTCCCTTCCCTTCCCTTCCCTTCCCTTCCCTTCCCTTCCCTTCCCTTCCCTTCCCTTCCCTTCCCTTCCCTTCCCTTCCCTTCCCTTCCCTTCCCTTCCCTTCCCTTCCCTTCCCTTCCCTTCCCTTCCCTTCCCTTCCCTTCCCTTCCCTTCCCTTCCCTCCCCCAGGGGCTGGGGGCTCCATGGGTGTCTGGGCAGGCCATGTCCAGGGCTCCAGTGACCCCAGAGCTCTCAGATCCCTCTGGAGCTGCACGAGGAGGGGACACAGCCCTGTCCCTGTCCCCATCCCCCCCAGGATGTGACCCCAGGGTTTGCTCTCAGGTTCTGCTCTCTCTCAGGGGTTTCTCTCAGATTCTGCTCTCAGGTTCTGCTCTCTGGGTTTGCTCTCACAGCCGCCCGTGTTTTCCAGGAACCGCATCACGAGCTGCTCCGCCGGCCGTGAAATGCAAATCAGCCCAGGCAGCCGCTGCCAAGAGGTTAAAAAAACGATTAAAAATGAGAAACTCGAGCGTTCGGGCACTTTCTTGAAGAACGTCAGGGAGACAGAGAGTCTCAGAGAGGGGCGTTGGTGACAAGGAGGTTCCCTCTTGCCCGGGTGTGACAGGAGTGGACACTGCCAGCCCGGGCGTGTCTGGGGGTCCCGGTGCCCCTCAATCCAGGGCTGGGTGGGATTTGGGGCAGGAATTGTTCCCTGGCAGGGTGGGCAGGCCCTGGCACAGGGTGCCCAGAGGATCCCTGGCAGTGCCCAAGGCCAGGCTGGACACTGGGGCTGGGAGCAGCCTGGGACAGTGGGAGGTGTCCCTGCCAGGGCAGGGGTGGCACTGGGGGGGCTCTGAGCTCCCTTCCCACCCAAACCACTCTGGGATCCTGTCAGCCCAAGGTGCTGCTGCCTGCCATGGCTCCGGGCTGGGCTTCTGACTCTCAGCAGACAAATCCTGGGGGATGCAGATCCAGGGGGTGAAAGGGAAAAACTGAGCCCTGGGGAGAGCCCAGAGCCCCTGGCAGGGCCTGAAGGGGCTCCAGGAGAGCTGGAGAGGGACTGGGGACAAGGGACAGAGGGACAGAGGGACAAGGGACAGAGGGACAGAGGGACAGAGGGACAGAGGGACAAGGGACACAGGGACAAGGGACAAGGGACAGAGGGACAAGGGACAGAGGGACAGAGAGACAGAGGGACAGGACACAGACCCCAGGGCTGTCCCCTGCCACTGAGGGGACACCAGGAGCTGTGCTGGGACGGCAGCGTCACCCCCGGTGCTCCCCAGGGTGTTGGGGTGGCTTGGACTGGAGGAAAAGGTGAAATGAGATCTAAAAGTTCATTCTTTCAGCAACAGGTGAAAATAAATTAACATCTCCAAAATATGCAAGTGTAAAAATAATAAAAAAATTAACATACATAGAATCTCTATATATGTAATACATGAAATATCTGCGTATGTAATATATGAATATATAAATATATGTAAATATACAACAATGTATACATTTACATCTATGTATAAATATAGATGTAGATCTACAGATAAATCTATGTAATATATTAAATATATAAATGTATTTTATAGAAATAGATAAAGATAATATATGAAATATGTCTAACATAAATATATGTAATATATTAAATTTATAAACCTATGAGATATATAATGTATTATGTATATAAATGTGTATTCTATATTTTATATTATAAATATATAAAATATAATTTGTAACTATATATAATGTCAATAAATATTATAAAAATATATAAAATAAATATTTAAATAAATATTTAAATAAATATATAATAAAGATATACATAAAGATATAAATGTATAAATATATTAATATTTGCATATGTAATCATGAATGTATAAATGCTTGAGACATACAAAGCATGTGATTTTATAAACACATGTCAAAATAGACAAAAATAGGCAAAAATAGATCAAAAATAGATAAAAATAGACAAAAATGGATAAAAATGGATAAAAATAGATAAAACCTGATGAAATAGATTAAAATAGGTTAAAATTGATAAAAATTGATAAAATAGATTAAAATAGATGAAAACTGATAGAAATGGATAAAAACGTATAAAAATAGATCAGAATGGATAAAACTTTACAAACAAGTCCATGAAGTTCCGTGCCCGGGCTGCCACCACTGCCCACAGGCCGGAGCAGCCGCTCCCTGCCAGGCACAGCCTGGCCTGGCCCCGCCCCTGTGTCTGTCTGTCTGTCCTATGTCCGTCTGTCCAATTGTCCGTCCATCCGTCCGTCTGCCCATCTGTCTGTCCGTCCGTCTGTCTGTCTGGTGTTGCAGAGCTGTTGTTCCTGTTCCCAGGGCTCTCTCTGTGTCTCTTTGTCTGTCTGTCTGTCTGTCCCTGCATAGCCGTTGTCTCAGGGCTGTCTCTCTGTCTGTCTGTCTGTCCCTGCAGAGCTGTTGTCCCCAGCGCTGTCCGTCTGTCTGTCCCTGCAGAGCAGTTGTCTCCAGCGCTGTCTGTCTGTCTGTCCCTGAAGAGCAGTTATCCCCAGCGCTGTCTGTCAGTCTGTCCCTGCAGAGCGGTTGTCTCAGCGCTGTCTGTCTGTCTGTCTGTCCCTCTGCAGGCGCAGGCCGCAGGCTCGGCCCAGCCCTCGCCCACCCACGGCCGCCCCCCGGCCGTGCCCCCGCGCTCGGCCTCGGCCGGATCCACGCCCACGCACGGACCCCCGGACACGCTGGGGCTGGGGGGGGACCTGCAGGAGACCTTCACCCCAGGTGAGCCCCCGGGGCACCGAGGGGGGATTTGGGGCAGGAATTGTTCCTGGGAGGGGGCTCAGGGTGCCCAGAGCAGCTGTGGCTGCCCCTGGAGCCCTGGCAGTGCCCAAGGCCAGGCTGGACACTGGGGCTGGGAGCAGCCTGGGCCAGTGGGAGGTGTCCCTGCCAGGGCAGGGGTGGCACTGGGGGGGCTCTGAGCTCCCTTCCCACCCAAACCACTCTGGGATCCTGTCAGCCCAAGGTGCTGCTGCCTGCGATGGCTCCGGGCTGGGCTTCTGACTCTCAGCAGACAAATCCTGGGGGATGCAGATCCAGGGGGTGAAAGGGAAAAAACTGAGCCCTGGGGAGAGCCCAGAGCCCCTGGCAGGGCCTGAAGGGGCTCCAGGAGAGCTGGAGAGGGGCTGGGGACAAGGGACAGAGGGACAGGAACCAGGGAATGGCTCCCAGTGCCCCAGGGCAGGGCTGGCTGGGATTTGGGGCAGGAATTGTTCCCTGGCAGGGTGGGCAGGCCCTGGCACAGGGTGCCCAGACGATCCCTGGCAGTGCCCAAGGCCAGGCTGGACACTGGGGCTGGGAGCAGCCTGGGCCAGTGGGAGGTGTCCCTGCCAGGGCAGGGGTGGCACTGGGGGGGCTCTGAGCTCCCTTCCCACCCAAACCCCTCTGGGATCCTGTCAGCCCAAGGTGCTGCTGCCTGCCATGGCTCCGGGCTGGGCTTCTGACTCTCAGCAGACAAATCCTGGGGGATGCAGATCCAGGGGGTGAAAGGGAAAAAACTGAGCCCTGGGGAGAGCCCAGAGCCCCTGGCAGGGCCTGAAGGGGCTCCAGGAGAGCTGGAGAGGGGCTGGGGACAAGGGACAGAGGGACAGG
This sequence comes from Phylloscopus whistleri, assembly GCA_017589585.1. NCBI lineage: Eukaryota > Metazoa > Chordata > Aves > Passeriformes > Phylloscopidae > Phylloscopus > Phylloscopus whistleri. The sequence goes on along the minus strand of JADMLD010000610.1, from coordinate 100,399 downwards.
AACCAGGGAATGGCTCCCAGTGCCCCAGGGCAGGGCTGGGTGGGATTTGGGGCAGGAATTGTTCCCTGGCAGGGTGGGCAGGCCCTGGCACAGGGTGCCCAGAGCAGCCCCTGGAGCCCTGGCAGTGCCCTGGACGGGGTTTGGAGCAGCCTGGGACAGTGGGAGGTGTCCTGGAAGGTCCTGGAGGTCCTCCCCACCCCAACCATTCCCTGATCCCGTGAACAGCACACACCTCCCTCACCATGTCCAGGCAATCATCCCAAACCCCTTTCCTGTGCCCCAGGCCAAATCTGGGGGCACACCGTGAACCTTCTGCAGTTAATGAAGGTAATTGCTGTGGAGATGATCTTCCCTGAAGGGAAGTCACGCCCACAAATGATTTAAGAACAAAACCTCGCACACCTGTCGTGTTCACCAGCCTGGAGGTGAAACTGCCAGGAAAAAACCACAAAGGGTTTCCAGCGCTCCTTTCTCCTTGCCTGGCCCACCTTGGGCAGAAACTCGTGGTTTTTAACACCTGACAGCATCTCAGATCCACGTTGCAGGGATCCAGGCGTTGCAGGGATGCAGGCGTTGCAGGGATGTAGGCGTTGCAGGGATGCAGGCATTGCAGGGATCCAGGCGTTGCAGGATCCAGGCGTTGCAGGGATGCAGACATTGCAGGGATCCAGCTGTTGCAGGGAGCCAGACATTGCAGGGATGCAGGTGTTGCAGGGATGCAGGCATTGCAGGGATCCAAGCGTTGCAGGGATGCAGGCATTGCAGAGAACCCTGCGGGGTGGGGGGGACCAAGACAAGCCCCTCCGTGCACTGATGCTGCGTTAACAGGAACATTTCCCTTGTCCACGCTGACTTTTGCACACCCACCAGACACTGAGGAGTGTGGTGGTTCCACCTCTGGCTGTGGTGAGCTCCGGGAGGGCAGCGGGGACACCAAGGGCTCCTCTTCCCTCCCGGGGCCCGAGTCCTCCACCAGCTGTGGGGGAAATTCTGGAGCAGGAGAGCTCTGAAGAGCCGAGTCCCAGAGGTCTTGGTCTCACAGTCCTGAGATGGGAAAAGCTCCCTCCTTAGCTGATCTCCTGATCTCCCACTCAGTGGAGGATTACCAGGACTGGCGCTTGGGGTGAGCACCAAGTTTAGAATGAAACACCCTGATGGTTCCGGGGTGAAGCACTCGGACACAGGGGCCACCATCTAAATAAAAAATCAATTCTGCTCTTGGCCGTCTCGAAGGAGAAGAGCACAGCCCCTGGGGAATCCTCAGACCCACCACTGCTGACAGAAGGGGGAAGGTTCCTCTCTCGATAACCACGGTGGGGCTGATTCAACAACCAGAAAAGCTCCTGAGAGGAAAGACCGTGGTGACCGGGCTCTGCAATCACCTTCCTGCAATGATCCTTCCGGAAAGGCAATCTGCACAATTAGTGCTCCTTCGTATCAATCAGGCAGAATAAGGCAAAGCCGAGGCCAGGGGAGAGCACAGGAAACAGAACAAAACATCGATTTTTTTTTTTCCACTTAATGAAATAACTGAGTGTCCCAGCCAGGGGATGTGTGGGTGGGCTTGGTAACATCATCATTCCACGGCGGGGACACTACCCCAGGCTGCTCCAAGCCCCGTCCAGCCTGGCCCTGAACCCTTCCAGGGATGGGGCATATCCGTGGTGGGCACGTCCGTGATGGGCACATCCGTGGTGGGCTCATCCATGATGGACTCATCCGTGGTGGGCACATCCATGATGGGCACATCCATCGTGGGCACATCCGTGATGGGCTCATCCGTGATGGGCACATCCGTGGTGGGCTCATCCATGATGGACTCATCCGTGGTGGGCACATCCATGATGGGCACATCCATCGTGGGCACATCCGTGATGGGCTCATCCGTGATGGGCACATCCGTGGTGGGCTCATCCATGATGGACTCATCCGTGGTGGGCACATCCATGATGGGCACATCCGTCGTGGGCACATCCGTGATGGGCACAACCATGATGGGCACATCCTTGATGGGCACAACCATGGTGGGCACATCCGTGATGGGCACATCCTTGATGGGCACAACCATGGTGGGCACATCTGTGATGGGCACATCCGTGATGGGCTCATCCATGATATGGGCTCATCCATGATGGGCTCATCCATGGTGGGCACATCCATAATGGGCTCATCCATGGTGGGCACATCCGTGATGGGCTCATCCGTGGTGGGCATATCCATGATGGGCACATCCGTGATGGGCTCATCTGTGGTGGGCACATCCATGATGGGCACGTCTGTGGTGGGCACATCCATGATGGGCACATCCGTGATGGGCTCATCCGTGGTGGGCACATCCGTGGTGGGCACATCCTTGATGGGCACATCCATGGTGGGCACATCCATGGTGGACACATCCGTGATGGGCTCATCCGTGGTGGGCTCATCCGTGACGGGCACATCCATGATGGGCACATCTGTGATGGGCTCATCCGTGGTGGGCACATCCATGATGGGTAGATCCATGATCCAAGAGGGTCGTGGCCTTCAGGAGGCCCGAGGCGTGGTCCTTCACCCAGCCCCGCTGGATGGTCCCTGTGCCACTCGTGCTCTCCTGGCTGTTCTGGCACAGCTGTGGCCGTGGTGGGACCAGTCCCTGGTGGTGCTGTCCAGCAGTGGCTGACCAGGGAGTGTCCAGGCAGGTGGGTGTCACCAGGGGGACAGCACAGAGCCACAGCCCGGCCTGCAGGGCACCCTGGGGAAGGGGATTCCCTCCTGCAGCCACGCAGCAGGGTGACAATTCCAGCAGCCTCCAGGGTGACAATTCCAGCAGCCTCCGTCCTGCTCCAGCCTCAGCCCCAGGGAGAGCGGCTGTGCCAGGCAGGGGTGTCACGGTGTCACAGGACAGGGCTGTCATGGTGTCACAGCCGTGTCACAGCCATCAGGGCAGGGGTGTCACGGTGTCACAGCCGTGTCACAGCCGTGTCACAGCCACCAGGGCAGGGGCTGCCACAGTGTCACAGCTCCATGTCACAGCCGTGTCACAGCCATGTCACAGCCTTCAGGGCAGGGGCTGTCATGGTGTCACAGCTGTGTCACAGCTCCGTGTCACAGCCATCAGGGCAGGGGTGTCATGGTGTCACAGCTCCATGTCACAGCCACCAGGGCAGGGGTGTCATGGTGTCACAGCCGTGTCACAGCCACCAGGGCAGGGGCTGTCATGGTGTCACAGCTGTGTCACAGCTCCGTGTCACAGCCATCAGGGCAGGGGTGTCATGGTGTCACAGCCGTGTCATAGCCACCAGGGCAGGGGCTGTCACGGTGTCACAGCTGTGTCACAGCTCCGTGTCACAGCCGTGTCACAGGGATCAGAGCAGGGGCTGTCACGGTGTCACAGCCGTGTCACAGCCATCAAGGCAGGGGGCTGTCACGGTGTCACAGCCGTGTCACAGCCGTGTCACAGCCACCAGGGCAGGGGTGTCACGTGTCACAGCTCCATGTCACAGCCATGTCACAGCCATCAGGGCAGGGCTGTCACGGTGTCACAGCCGTGTCACAGTCGTGTCACAGTCGTGTCACAGCCACCAGGGCAGAGTCAGGCTGTCCCAGGGGTGATCCCCATCTCCCCCACTCGGGGAGTGCCAGGGTGCCACCCTAGCTGGGGACAGCCAGGCTGAGCACGGGGACAGGAGGGCGCTGGGCAGTGGCAGTGGTGGTGCAGCCCTTCCTTGTTGCTTTCTTCTCCTTCTCCTCCTGCCCAGCCAGCGGCTGCAGAACTGGCAACAAGTCCCTTTGGGTCCTGGAAGGGAGGTGAGGTACAGGAGCCTCACCAGAGCTTTCAGGGAGGATTCTCTTGGTGCCTTGGGAAGGCTGACCTGAAACCGAGGCTGGACAGAGCTGGAGAATAAAGTAGAGATTTATTAAAGGAGATACTTATTAAAGGAGATATTTATTAATGTAGATATTCATTAAAGTAGATATTTATTAAAGTAGATATTTATTAAAGTAGATATTTATTAATGTAGATATTCATTAAAGTAGAGATTTATTAAAAGGTTTCCAGGACCCACCCTGGCCATTACAGGAGCCTGACCAAGGCTGCACCCAGGGTGGGTCAGGAATGGCCACACAAAATATCTCCCCCATCACGAGATTTTACATTTTTATCAGTTTTGGTCCATTTGCCCATTGGGGTTTAATTGTCCAGTTACAGCTGCAGGTTGTGAGGTCCCATCCTTCCTGTTCCTCCCTTCAGCCACCCTTGTTTGTGCTTTTTGGGCTGAAAGTTGTCCTTGGTGCTCAGCAGGAAGAGATTTGTTTTGTCTGCTTGTTCCGTGAAGAGCTGAGTGGCACTGAATGTGAGGCTCAGAACTGCATCCTTAGGCGGCACAGAATCTGAAATTATGAAATATTCAGAACAGAATATGAAAGCTAAAATCTAAGGCATCAGCATGTGGCAGCTCATGGCAGCACACGGGCAGGCAAGGCACCACAAGGCACCACACGGTTTTTGAGGGTGCTGATCAGACAGGGTTTATTTGGGGGTTAATTTGGGGGGTTATTTGAGGCTCCCACAGGAGAGAGGGAGAGGGGGGAAAAAGGGAGAGAGGGGGAGGGAGGGAGCAAGAGGAAGAGGGAGCAAGAGAGAGAGGCCCAAGAGCAAGCGCAAAAGAGAGACCAAGAGCCTTCTGCCTCGTGTATCTTAACTAAAAAGAACTTTCCAGCAAAGGGGCAGAGCCAAGGCTGGGACCAATGGGACACTGAGGGGAGGAGGGGTTGGGTAACAATTGGGTTACAATGAATGGCAACTTAGGGGGTGGTTTGCAACAACTTAGTAACCAACCCTACGTTGGGGGAGAACGTGTATGGTTGGTTACTAAGTTGTTGCAAACCACCCCCTAAGTGCGTTCTCTGGGGGAGAACAGAGCCGCCATTTAGGAAAAACGGATCGCCACAGTTCCTGATTGCCGTGTCTGCCCCAGGGAGCAGGAGGAACCTCCGCAACGACCTGCTGGTGGCAGCTGATTCCATCACCAACACCGTGTCCTCGCTGGTGAAGGAGCTCCACTCAGGTAAGAGCCTGGCCGGGCCGCGGGAGAAGGGGAACTGGCAGCCACAGGTGGAAGGTTTGTCCCCAGATGGGTTTTTTTGTTCAAACTGAAGTGTGGAGTGAGGTTGTGTGTCCAAGCTCTCAAGGAAAAATCGTTTTTATGGCCAACTGGCCTGGGCGGTGCTGGGGGATGAGCTCCATGGCACAGTCACAGGCCAGAGAGGTTTTTGGGGTGAGTGTCCCCATGTCCCTGCTCAGTCCTGCAGTACCTGGGCACAGGTGAGGCTCTCTGCCGTGACTCTCCAGCAGGTGATGAAATCACCTCCCAACAACGGCACAGGAGGCCAATTGCATCCCCTGTCATTAACAACGTGGAAAACAGATAATTAATGACTCCCTCTGTGCCTGTTCCCTGTGCCAGGGCAGCTGCTCACCCCGCTGGGGACGGGGCAGGTCCTGCATCCCCCAGGGGAGTTTCCCTGGGGCTGTGTCAGCCACAGGGCTGGGAGCATTCAGTGCTGCAGCGGCCTGGACAGGGCTGGCAGGCACTGAAAGGGGCTCTCAGGGAAATGGAAATGGAAATGGAAATGGAAATGGAAATGGAAATGGAAATGGAAATGGAAATGGAAATGGAAATGGGATGGGATGGAATGGAATGGAATGGAATGGAATGGAATGGAATGGAATGGAATGGACAGGGCTCTCAGCACTGAAAGGAGCTCTCATGGAAATAGAAATGGAAATGGAATGGAATGGAAATGGAAATGGAAATGGAAATGGAAATGGAAATGGAAATGGAAATGGAATGGAATGGAATGGAATGGAATGGAATGGAATGGAATGGAATGGAATGGAAATGAAGTGGAATGGGAATGGAATGGAATGGAATGGAATGGAATGGAATGGAATGGAATGGAATGGAATGGAATGGAATGGAATGGAATGGAATGGAATGGAATGGACAGGGCTGTCAGGCACTGAAAGGGGCTCTCAGGGAGGGTTTCCTCATGGACAGGGCTCTCAGGCACTGAAAGAGGCTCTCATGGAAATGGAAATTGGAATGGAAATGGAAATTGGAATGGAATGGAATGGAATGGAATGGAATGGAATGGAATGGAATGGAATGGAATGGAATGGAATGGACAGGGCTGTCAGGCACTGAAAGGGGCTCTCAGGGAGGGTTTCCTCATGGACAGGGCTGGCAGGCACTGAAAGGGGCTCTCATGGAAATGGAAATGGAAATTGGAATGGAATGGAATGGAATGGAATGAAATGGAATGGAATGGAATGGAATGGAATGGAATGGAATGGAATGGAATGGAATGGAATGGAATGGACAGGGCTGTCAGGCACTGAAAGGGGCTCTCAGGGAGGGTTTCCTCATGGACAGGGCTGGCAGGCACTGAAAGGGGCTCTCATGGAAATGGAAATGGAAATTGGAATGGAATGGAATGGAATGGAACGGAATGGAATGGACAGGGCTCTCAGGCACTGAAAGGGGCTCTCAGGGAGGGTTTCCTCATGGACAGGGCTCTCAGGCACTGCAAGGGGCTCTCCAGGGTGGAGCCCCCGTCCCTGGAGGTGTCCAAGGAAAGGCTGAGCTCAGTGCTCTGGGCTGAGGGGAGCGGTCACAGGTTGGACTCGCTGCCCCTTTGCAAGGTGAAGGATCCTGTGATTCTGTTTCTGGGCTGCCTTTGCTGCTGAGGAGGGAGGGAAAGTGTCCTGGGCTTGTCCCTGGCCCCTGTTCCCTGCTGGACCCGGCAGCTGTGGCACAGAATGCCCATAAATGTCTCTGCCTGGGTGAGGGGGCCCAGGAGGTGACCCCAGGGATGGACGGGGTGGGTGTTTCACTGCCCAGCAGTGAATCCCCCTCCCAGTGTCCTGCCCAGCAGTGAATCCTCCTCCCAGTGTCCTGCCCAGCAGTGAATCCTCCTCCCAGTGTCCTGCCCAGCAGTGAATCCCCTGCCCAGCACTGAATCCTCCTCCCAGTGTCCTGCCCAGCACTGAATCCCCCTCCCAGTGTTCTGCCCAGCAGTGAATCCCCTGCCCAGCACTGAATCCCCCTCCCAGTGTCCTGCCCAGCACTGAATCCCCCTCCCAGTGTCCTGCCCAGCACTGAATCCCCCTCCCAGTGTCCTCCCCAGCAGTGAATCCCCTCCCAGTGTCCTGCCCAGCACTGAATCCCCCTCCCAGTGTCCTCCCCAGCAGTGAATTCCCTCCCAGTGTCCTGCCCAGCACTGAATCCCCCTCCCAGTGTCCTGCCCAGCACTGAATCCCCCTCCCAGTGTCCTGCCCAGCACTGAATCCCCCTCCCAGTGTCCTGCCCAGCAGTGAATCCCCCTCCCAGTGTCCTGCCCAGCACTGAATCCCCCTCCCAGTGTCCTGCCCAGCACTGAATCCCCCTCCCAGTGTCCTGCCCAGCAGTGAATCCCCCTCCCAGTGTCCTGCCCAGCACTGAATCCCTGCCCAGCAGTGAATCCCCCTCCCAGTGTCCTGCCCAGCAGTAAATCCCCTCCCAGTGTCCTGCCCAGCAGTGAATCCCCTCCCAGTGCCCTGCCCAGTAATAAATCCCCCTCCCAGTGTCCTGCCCAGCAATGAATCCCCTCCCAGCCCCGTGTCCTGGCAGCTGGGAGTTGATAAAGTTGTCCGTGGGTGCCACAGCACCGGTGGCAGGGCCACCAGCTCCCCACAAATCACCTCAGCTCTGCCCCCGAGGCTCCCACTCTGCTGCCTAAACCCCCTGCCAGAAACTCCCCTGCCTCATCCTGGGCAGAGCAAACCCCCAGAAAGGGGAAAGTCAGGAGGAATTCCGTGCTGGGAAGGGGCTGCCCGGGGCGGTGATGGGACCCCCAGCCCTGTTGGGGTTTAAAAGCTGCGTGGATGTGGCACCTGGGGACACGGGAGCACAGGGGGGAACGAGTGCACTCGGTCTCTGAGGGATTCTCCAGCCCAAACAATTCCATCGTTGTCTCTCATCCCTCACCCACCTGTCTCACGTCTGCTTTTTCTCCTTTTTTTCTTGTGTTTCTTTTTTTTTTTTTTTTTCTGAAGCAGAGGAAGAAGAAGAGGAAGAAACAGAGAAGCTGCAGAATGGGAAGGACCGAGGTGAGGGGACAAACCTGGCTCGGAGCTCGGCAGCATTTGCTGGCTCGCTCCTCTGGGGGGTCAGGGGCTCCCTTTGGAGCCCCACCTGGGCCTCTGGGGGCAGGTGGATCAGTCTGGATCAGGTGGATCACTCTGGATCAGGTGGATGGCCCTGGATCAGGTGGATGGCCCTGGATCAGGTGGCTCTGGGTGCTGGTGGATCACTCTGGGTCAGGTGGATGGCCCTGGGTCAGGTGGATAGCCCTGGATCAGGTGGCTCCAGGTGCTGGTGGATCACTCTGGATCAGGTGGATGGCTCTGGATTCAATGGCTCTGGGTCAGGTAGATCACTCTGGGTCAGGTAGATCACTCTGGGTGATGTGGATGATTCTGGAGAAATCCAGCCCAAAGGGGTGGATCAGGCAGAACCCAGAGTGGGGCAGTCACCAGGGAGGTCACTGAGCAGTGGGACTGTCACCTGCTCAGCCCTGCCCACCGTGACCTTGGCTGGACAGGTGTCCCTGTGCTGATGGGGTGACCCTGGCTGGACAGGTGTCCCTGAGCTGATGGGATCCCACAGTGACCTTGGCTGGACAGGTGTCCCCATGCCAAAGGGGATCCCATGGTGACCCTGGTTGGACAAGTGTCCCCGTGCTGATGGATGCCATGGTGACCTTGGCTGGACGGGTGTCCCCGAGCTGATGGGGGTCCCATGGTGACCCTGGCTGGACAGGTGTCCCCGTGGCGATGGGGTTCCCACCCAGGCAGTGCTGCCAGTGTCACAGTGCCATCCCTGTGTCCCTGGTCACCTCCCAGGCTTCCCCATGTGCTGGTGACTCCCTGGCACACCCCCCTGGAGCCATCCCAGAGCTGGAAGGGCCCCCCAGGATGTTCTGGCACGGGATCAGGGCAGCGTGAGGGAGGGAATGCAGGACCTGCCACTCACCTCCCCTTCCAGGAGCCACCAGGGAGCTCCTCCCGGGGACAGGAGCTCACCCAGGGCTCCCTTGGCCTCTGCTTCCCGTGCTCCAAACCCAAACACGAGGAGCAGCCTTGGCCGGGCGTGAATCAGCCCCGGCATTTCTCTCACTGGAGCCAAACCCAGCTCCAGCATCAACAAACCCGGCTCTGCAGCCTGGCTGTGCCGCACACACATTTCCTGCTGGCTCGGCCGCTCAGCCCCGCTCCCAGGAGAGCTCCTCGCCCCGAGTTTTCCATCTGGTGAGCTCTGCAGAGCAGCCAGGTGCTCGGGGCCGCTCTGGGGTGGGGAGGAGCGCGGGAGGTTGGATCCTGGCTGGAGCAGGAGGTTGGATCCGGGCTGGAGCAGGAGGTTGGATCCGGGCTGGAGCAGGAGCTTCCAGAGAGAACCCCTGGGCTCCCAGGACCCTCCTTGCCCTAAGTTTTCCCACCCGGTGACCTCTGCAGAGCAGCCAGGTGCTCGGAGCCGCTCCGGGTTGGGGAGGAGCACGGGAGGTTCGATCCTGGCTGGAGCAGGAGGTTGGATCCAGGCTGGGGCAGGAGGTTCGATCCGGGCTGGAGCAGGAGGTTGGATCCGGGCTGGAGCAGGAGGTTCAATCCGGGCTGGAACAGGAGGTTGGATCCAGGCTGGAGCAGGAGGTCTGATCCGGGCTGGAGCAGGAGGTCTGATCCGGGCTGGAGCAGGAGGTTGGATCTGGGCTGGAGCAGGAGGTTGGATCCGGGCTGGAGCAGGAGGTTGGATCCGGGCTGGAGCAGGAGGTTGGATCCGGGCTGGAGCAGGAGGTTCAATCCGGGCTGGAGCAGGAGGTTCAATCCAGGCTGGAGCAGGAGGTTCAATCCTGGCTGGAGCAGGAGGTTGGATCCAGGCTGGAGCAGGAGGTTGGATCCGGGCTGGAGCAGGAGGTTGGATCCGGGCTGGAGCAGGAGGTTGGATCCGGGCTGGAGCAGGAGGTTGGATCCGGGCTGGAGCAGGAGGTTGGATCCTGGCTGGAGCAGGAGGTCGGATCCGGGATGGGGCAGGAGGTCGGATCCGGGATGGGGCAGGAGCTTCCAGAGAGAAGCCCTGGGCTCCCAGGACCCTCCTTGCCCCGGAACATTCCTCGAAGCTGGAATAGCTCAGATGCTCGGCAGATGATGGCCCGCGGGGCCGGCTCCAAGCACGCAGTGTGTGGGAAGCAGGGGAGGGGGGAGGCTGGCGCTGGTGCTCGGGGGCAGGGATGGAGCACGGAGGAGCAGGAACTCTGCCCGGAGCCGGGCCCAGGAGCCGCGGTGTGGAATGTAAATATTGTCCCTGCCAGGGGAAAGGAGCGTTCCGACAGCCCCGGGGGCGGGGAGGCCAACGCCTGGCAGGGAAACCCGGGGATGATCGGTGTGGAGGCGCAGCCCTGCGGGGAGGGGACATCCGGGATGGTGGCACCACAGCCCAGGGCACTGCAGGGACATGTGGTGACACCACAGCCCAGGTCACGGTGACACCACAGCCCAGGACACGGTGACACCACAGCCCAGGTCACTGAGGTGACACCACAGCCCAGGTCACGGTGACACCACAGCCCAGGTCATGGTGACACCACAGCCCAGGGCACTGAGGTGACACCACAGCCAGGTCACTGCAGGGAACTGAGGTGACACCACAGCCCAGGTCATGGTGACACCACAGCCCAGGTCATGGAGACACCACAGCCCAGGTCACTGAGGTGACACCACAGCCCAGGTCACGGTGGCACTACAGCCCAGGTCATGATGACACCACAGCCCAGGTCATGGTGACACCACAGCCCAGGTCACTGAGGTGACACCACAGCCCAGGTCACGGTGACACCACAGCCCAGGACACGGTGACACCACAGCCCAGGTCACTGAGGTGACACCACAGCCCAGGACACGGTGACACCACAGCCCAGGACATGGTGACACCACAGCCCAGGTCACTGAGGTGACACCACAGCCCAGGACACGGTGACACCACAGCTCAGGTCATGGTGACACCACAGCCCAGGGCACTGAGGTGACACCACAGCCTAGGTCACGGTGACACCACAGCCCAGGTCATGGTGACACCACAGCCCAGGGCACTGAGGTGACACCACAGCCCAGGACACGGTGACACCACAGCCCAGGTCATGGTGACACCACAGCCCAGGTCACTGAGGTGACACCACAGCCCAGGTCATGGTGACACCACAGCCCAGGGCACTGAGGTGACACCACAGCCCAGGTCACAGTGACACCACAGCCCAGGACACGGTGACACCACAGCCCAGGGCACTGAGGTGACACCACAGCCCAGGTTACAGTGACACCACAGCCCAGGGCACAGTGACACCACAGCCCAGGTCATGGTGACACCACAGCCCAGGTCATGGTGACACCAAAGCCCAGGTCACTACAGGGACATGCGGTGACACCACAGCCCAGGTCACTGCAGGAGCAGAGGTGACACCACAGCCCAGGTCACTGCAGGGAGCTCCAGGGGTGCCTGACCCCGTGCCCCCAGCAAGCTCCCCCTGCCCTGGGCTCACCCCTGGGAGCAGCCCCGGGATGAACAAGAGCAAACAGCAGCCCAGGTGTGTGCCCAGGGGTGCAGCTCAGGTGTGCCCAGGGGTGCAGCTCAGGTGTTCCCCAGCTCCTGCACGGGAAAGAGAGAGGCTGGGCCTCACTGAATGCACTGCCACGGATTCAGGGAATCATCCCAAAGTGGTTTGGGTGAGAAGGGAGCTCAGAGCCCCCCCCAGTGCCACCCCTGCCCTGGCAGGGACACCTCCCACTGGCCCAGGCTGCTCCCAGCCCCAGTGTCCAGCCTGGCCTTGGGCACTGCCAGGGATCCTCTGGGCATCCTGTGCCAGGGCCTGCCCACCCTGCCAGGGAACAATTCCTGCCCCAAATCCCACCCCAACCCCACCTTCTTTTGATTTAAAGCCACTCCTGGGGACGACATCGTGCTTGGGCTCCCTCACAAGTTCCTGCCTGTGGTTATTTCCTGTCTCCCTGCTCTTTATTTATCTCATTCCCAGTTAACCCACCCCAGCACTCCCCTCCCTGCTGGAGAGGCTGCCCTTCCATGGGGCAGGGGTGGCTTTGGGGGGGCTGCAGTCCCAGCCAGGAGCCCCCCTCGTGGCTGGGGTGACAAAGCCACCTCTCCAGAGGTGTCCCCGAGGTGTCCCCGAGGTGTCCCCCAGGCTCTGGAGGGCACAGCTGGCAAAGCCCCCTGTCCCCAGAGCTGCTGGGTGCCACCCCCAGGTGCTCCTGCTGGGATTGCACACCTGCCCCTCGGCCAGGTGTTCCTGCAGGTGGGAGCAGCTCTGCCAGGGCCACCCCAGGGCTGCTGCTGCTGTCCCCAGGTGCTGCTGCCGTCCCCCAGGTGGCCCTGGGAGCTCAGCAGGCTGTCAGAAGCTCCGGCAGCTCAGCCAGGAAAGGGCCAAGCCCTGGGAACGCTCCCAGGCACCGGGACAGGCTGGGGGCCACCCCCGCCCTCCCCAGGTCCTGGCAGGGACAGCCTGGAGCTGGGGACACCACGGTGACCCCAGAGGTGTCCCTGTGAGTGTTGGTGGTTGCTGGGCTGGCACAGCACTCCTGGTGAGGAGGGGGCTGTCCTGTCCCTCTGTCCTGTCCCTCTGTCCCTCCTGCCCCGGCTGATCTGCTCTTCCCTCTTTGCAGGTTAGGAGGGCGCCGCAGGCTGGACAGCAACTCAGGTAAGGATGGACAGGTGTCCCACCTCCAGCAGCTGCTGGGGCTCCTGTCCCCTCCTGTCCCCTCCTGTCCCCTCCTGTCACCTCCTGTCCTGTTGCTGCACCAGGAGGGTCCCCAGCTGCCCCTCCCTCTGCTGTGCTCAGAGGGATCTTTACCACAGACCTGGGTGGGAGGGGACCCCGAATCCCCCCCAGTGCCACCCCTGCCCTGCCAGGGACACCTCCCACTGTCCCAGGCTGCTCCCAGCCCCAGTGTCCAGCCTGGCCTTGGGCACTGCCAGGGATCCTCTGGGCACCCTGTGCCAGGGCCTGCCCGCCCTGCCAGGAAAATTCATCCACTCCTCATCCATTATATTTACATTAGTATTTTAGGCAGGAGATACTTGTTAGGATAGTGAGTGACCTGAGCAGACTTGTCTCCCTTAGACAAGCTGAATTTTATAGATATATATAAATGATGTGAACCTCTGCAGGGTTTTTTCGTGTTCCACCCTAAGGCAGCTGGGTATTTTGGTTGTAGACTGGAACTATTCTTGCACAGATGAATAAGGAATTCATAATTCACTTTATGATGGAGGAAATCAGTTTAGTGTTGGAGGCACTAACTGGTACTGCAGGATGTATTGCTAAGGGGAGGCTGATAATTTTGCACCACTACCAGTTGGGAAAGTATTTTTAATAAGTATTTTAAATTACTTGAAGTCTTATCCTAATGGAGATAAAAGGACCAGAGAGAGCTCACCACCCCCCGTAAACTTTTCCCAGTTTGCCCTCCTTTTTCCTCCCTCTAAGGTTGGTTTTCCTGCCCCAAACCCCAGCCAGCCCTGCCCTGGGGCACTGGGAGCCATTCCCTGGCTCCTGTCCCTCTGTCCCTTGTCCCCAGCCCCTCTCCAGCTCTCCTGGAGCCCCTTCAGGCCCTGCCAGGGGCTCTGGGCTCTCCCCAGGGTGGTGGAACACCTTCAGCTCTCCCACCTCATCTCCATCCCGTTGTCACCTCGGTGAGGAGAGGAGCAGGAGCCCGTGGTGCTGGGCAGTGTCCGGACAAAGCACAAACACAGAGCTGCCCCCCAGAGAGCCGGGACAGACAGACAGACAGACAGACAGACAGGTGGAGCGCGGCAGGAGGGGCAGGGCTGGAGCCGGCGGTGTCTCCGGGGAGATCCCGCTCTCCCCCAGCTGCACAGCCGCCGGGAGAAGCCCGGGTCAGGTTTCCTCAGCCTCGGGCGGTTCGCCGGGCCGCCCGTCCCTCCCCACGGCCGGCGGGGAGGAGAGGGAGCGCCGCGGGCAGGAGAAGCTCAGAACCTGCCGGGGGTGCTCCGGGGTGCAGCAGGAGGGGGTGGGGACAGCAGGGACCTCTCTGTGGGACCTTCCTGTGGGACCTCCTCCGTCTGGGACCTCCCTCAGAGACCTCTCTGTGGGACCTCCTCTCTCTGGGACCTCCTCCCTCTGGGTCCTCCCTCTGGGACCTCCCTCTGGGACCTTCCCCTGGGACCTTCCTGTGGGACCTCCTCCCTCTGGGATCTCCTCTGGAACCTCCCTCAGGGACCTCCCTCTGGGACCTTCCCCTGGGACCTTCCTCTGAGACCTCCCTGTGGGACCTCCTCCTTCTGGGACCTTCCTCTGCGACCTCCTCTGGGACCTTCTCCTGGGACCTCCTCCCTCTGGGATCTTCCTCTGGGACCTTCCTCAGGGACCTTCCCCTGGGACCTCCTCCCTCTGGGATCTTCCTCTGGGACCTTCTCAGGGACCTTCCCCTGGGACCTTCCTGTGGGACTGCCCCTAGGACCTCCCTGTGGGACCTCCCTCAGGGACCTCCCTCTGGGACTTTCTCCTGGGACCTCCTCTCTCTGGGATCTCCTCCCTCTGGGACCCCCTCTGGGACCTCCTCTAGGACTTCCCTCTGGGACCTTCCTGTGGGACCTCCTCCCTCTCCCTGCAGCCGGGGTCCTCACAGGGACCAGGCAGGAGAAAGTCCTGAGGGAGCTTTCCCTGAGCCCCAGCCCAGGGTGGTGGTGGTGGGCCAGGAGAACCGGTGGTGGGCCAGGAAAACCAGTGGTGGGCCAGGAGAACCGGTGGTGGGCCAGGAGAACCGGTGGTGGGTCCAAAGCAGGGTCCTGTGGGATGAACCCAGCAGCAGCTCCCAGCCGGTGTCCTCTGCAGGCCACGGAGCAGAAAGGGGCTTTGCCCTTTCTGACGGGTCCCCATCAGAAATTCAAGTCCTGCCTCATCTGGGAAACCATCTGGTAACCGGAGAAGGGGTGGAACTGCAGCGCTGGAGAGGGAGCTGTGGCTCTCCTCACAGCCCTGAAGCCCTCCTGGCTTTGGGGAGGGGGGCTGTGTGTCCATCCCTGCCACCCCTGGGGGCTGGGCTGGGCAGGAGGAGCCCCGAGTCCACCCCAGAGCCCAGTGGGGCCTCCAGGAGCCCTGAACTGGAGAAAAGGAGACAGAGGAACCCCTCAGGCTGCCCGGTCCTACAGGAAGAGTGGGGAAAGGCGGAAGAAAAGCAGAAATGATCCTTGACACCGTGGTGGCCCTTCCAGCAGGGAGGGTTCCCTCCTGGGAAGGGAGGCCTGGAGTCCCTGGAGGTGTCCCAGGAAGGTCTGGAGGTGGCACTCAGTGCTTGGGCTGGGGACAAGGTGGGGGTTGGACGGGGTGACCTCGGAGTGTTCCCTGACCTCAGTGGTTCCCCCGGTTCCTCCCAGTCCTTCCCCTGGTGCCAGGGGCTGCTCCTCAGGGTGCTGGTGGTGTCCAGCCAGGCCAGGCCAGGGGCTCCGGCCACCCTTGGGCGCTCCAGCTGCCCCCAGGGGCCTCCAGCCAGCAGATCCTGCCCAGGGGTGAAATGCCCAGCCTGGCCTCACCCTGGCCCAGAGAGTCCCCTGGGTGCCCTGGGGACCTGCCCCGGCCTCAGGGGCTGGAGTTCCCCAGGGCCCGGGGTCAGCAGGACACTCCCACGGGTGCCACCTCAGCAAGGACGGCCCCAGGGCCACGCAGGGTCAGGGGTCACAGAGCCAGGGAGCCACCGAGGCTGGAAGAGCCCCCGGAGCCCAGCACTGCCCAGCCACCACTGTCCCCTGTCCCCAAGTGCCACACCCACAGGGCCTGGACACCCCTGCAGGGATTTGGGGGCTCCAAACCTCCCCGGGCAGTTCCAAGGCCTGAGCTCCCTTTCCATGGGGAAATTCCTGCTGCTGTCCAGGCAGAAGGAGGAGGAGGAGATCTCAGAATCCCAGAATCACAGAATCCCAGAACCCCAGGATCCCAGAATCTTGGAATCCAGGTTCCCAGAATCCCAGAATCCCACAATCTCAGGATCCCAGGAACCCAGAATCTCAGGATCTCAGGATCCCAGAACCCAAGGATCCCAGAATCTTGGAATCCCAGAACCCCAGGATCCCAGAATCTTAGGATCCCAGAATCCAGAACCACTCAGGCTGGAAAATCCCTCCCAGCCCATCCAGTCCCAGCTGTGCCCCATCCCCACCCTGTCCCCAGCCCAGGGCACTCAGTGCCACCTCCAGGAATTCCTGGGGCACCTCCAGGGCTGGGCACTGCAAACCTCCCTGGGCAGTTCCAAGGCCTGAGCTCCCTTTCCATGGGGAAATTCCTGCTGCTGTCCCAGCTGAGCCTGCCCTGGCCCAGCCTGAGGCCATTTCCCCTTGTCCTGTCCCTGTGCCCTGGGAGCAGAGCCCGACCCCCGCTGGCTGTCCCCTCCTGGCAGGGAGTTGTGCAGAGCCACAAGGGCCCCCCTGAGCCTCCTTTGCTCCAGGCTCAGCCCCTTTCCCGGCTCTGGGGGCTCTGGGGCCGGGCGGGATCTCTGGGGGATTTCTACGGGATCTCTCTGGGATCTCTGTAGTATCTCTCTGCAATCACTGCGGGATCTCTCCAGGATCTTGCTGGGATCTCTGTGGGATCTCTGCAGGATCACTCTGGGATCTCTCGGGGATCTCGCTGGCATCTCTCTGGGATCTCTGCAGGATTTCTGTGGGATCTCTCGGGGATCTCTGCAGGATCTGTGCAGGATCTCTCTGGGATCTCTGCAGGATCTCTCTGAGATCACTGTGGGATCTCTCTGGGATCACTGTGGGATCTCTATGGGATCTCCCTGGGATCTCTGCAGGATCTCTGCGGGATCTCTCTGGGATCCCTGTGGGATCTCTCTGGGATCACTGCGGGATCTCTGCGGGATCTCTGCGGGATCTCTCTGGGGTCTCTCTGGGATCTCTCTGGGATCTCTCTTGGATCTCTGCGGGATCTCTGCATGATCTCTGCGGGATCTCTCTGGGATCTCTCTGGGATTTCTCTGGGATCTCTGGGATCATTGCAGGATTTCTGTGGGATCTCTCTGGGATCTGTGCGGGATCTCTGCGGGATCTGTCTGGGATCTCTGCAGGATCTCTCTGAGATCACTGTGGGATCTCTATGGGATCTCTGTGGGATCACTGTGGGATCTCTCTGGGATCTCTGCGGGATCTCTGCGGGATCTCTCTGGGATCTCTGCGGGATCTCTCTGGTTCCTGACGGGTTCCTGGTGCCGCAGGCTCGGAGGTTGCGCTTGCAATCGAGGGACGTCTCCCCCGCTTGGGCAGAGGCCGCTCCAGCCCATCCATCACCATCGTGCGCCTGTGACCGACCGATCTCCACCGCCCGCCGCCCCACAGCTCCCCCAGGCCGCCCGGAGGGCTCTCTGCGGACACTGCCCCATGGACATCGCTGCGGACACTGCCCCATGGACATCGCTGCGGGCACTGTCTCATAGACATCGCTGCGGGCACTGCCCCCCTGACCATCACTGCGGGCACTGCCCTCCGGACATCGCCATGGGCACTGCCCCCTCACCATCGCTGTGGGCACTGCCCTCCAGACATCGTTGCGGGCACTGCCCCATCCCCACGGGCACTGCCCCCTGACCATCGCTGTGGGCACTGACCCATCACCGTGGGCACTGCCCCTTGGACATCACCGTGGGCACTGCCCCCTGACTATCACTGCGGGCACTGCCCCCTGACCATCATTGCAGGCACTGCCCCATCCCTGCAGGCACTGCCCCCTGACCATCACCGCGGGCACTGCCCCCTGGACATCACTGCGGGCACTGCCCTATCCCTGTGGGCACTGCCCCATTGCTGCAGGCACTGCCCCCTGACCATCACTGCGGGCACTGCCCCCGACCATCGCCGCGGGCACTGCCCCCTGACCATCACTGCGGGCACTGCTCCCTGACCATCCCCGCGGGCACTGCCCCCCTGACCATCACTGCGGGCACTGCCCCCTGACCATCACTGCGGGCACTGCCCCCTGACCATCACTGCGGGCACTGCCCTTTGACCATCCCCACGGGCACTGCCCCATCCCCGCGGGCACTGCCCCCTGACCATCGCTGCGGGCACTGCCCCCTGGACATCACCACGGGCACTGCCCCCTGACCATCCCTGCGGGCACTGCCCCCCGGCCATCCCTGCATGCCCCCTCCGTGCGGGACCAGACCGCACCCACCCGGCTCCGCCCGTCCCGGGAGGCTTCAAAAACAACAAAAACAACAAAAACACAACAAAAACAACAAAAACAACAAAAACTCCACCTGCCAGGACCCTGATGGTGGCTGTCACCTGCCAGGACCCTGCCGGTGGCTGTCCCGCTCCGTTGTGCCGCCCCACGCCCAGTGCCGCTGTCACCGAGGTGTCCCAGCCCAGGCTGGTCACTGTCCCCACTCCGGGCCCTCCCCGTGCGTGGACCGGAGCGGTGCGGGGCTCCCCGGGCCCCTCCTGGGGGGATTTAAACCCCACCTGGGCTCAGGTGCGAGGTCCGGGCTCTGCCCCGGGAACGCTCCCGGCCCACGCAGGGAACGGAGCTGGAGCAGGGCCAGGCCCAGAGGAGCATCGGCACCGAGAGGTTTTTTGGGCTCGGTTCCGGTGGGAATTTGGGAAATCGGGGGGCGGGGGGGCTGGCAGCTCCCCCCGAGCCGCTCCCAAAACGCGGCCGGGGGCGCTCGGGAATGTTGTTTTCGGTGGAAGGAGCCGAGGGCCCCGATGTATTTATAAATATTTACGGAGGGTGATGGATGAAGGCGGCAGGAGCCCGGCCAGCACCGCCGGCTCTGCCCCCGAGCCGGGCCCGGGGGACAGCGACAATAAACGCCCCGGTGGCCGCGGGGCAGGGACAATAAACAAACAGCCCGGTGGCCACAGGCTCGGTCTGGTGGAAATTTTGGGAAGGAGCTGCCCGGGAGGGGAGGGATGGGAACCTGGAGAGAGGCGGCGGCCTCGGCTGGAGAAGGGGGGACGGGAGAGGGGTGGGGATGGGGATGGGAAATGGGAAATGGGAAATGGGAATCGGAAATGGGAAATTAAATGGGAATGGGAATGGGGATAAGGACAGGGATGGGGATGGGAGAGGGATAAGGATGGGAATGGGAAATGGGAAATGGAAATGGGAATGGGAATGGGAAATGGGAATGGGAAATGGGAATGGGAATGGGAAATGGGAATGGGAAATGGGAATGGGGAATGGGAATGGGAAATGGGAATGGGAAATGGGAAATGGGAATGGGAATGGGAATGGGAAATGGGAATGGGGAATGGGGAATGGGAATGGGAAATGGGAATGGGAAATGGGAATGGGGAATGGGAATGGGAATGGGAAATGGGAAATGGGAATGGGAATGGGAATGGAAATGGGAATGGGAATGGGAAATGGGAATGGGAATGGGAATGGGAATGGGAAATGGGAATGGGAAATGGGAATGGGGAATGGGAATGGGGAATGGGAATGGGAAATGGGAATGGGAAATGGGAATGGGGAATGGGGAATGGGAATGGGAATGGGAAATGGGAATGGGAATGGGAATGGGAATGGGAATGGGAATGGGAATGGGAAATGGGAATGGGAAATGGGAATGGGAAATGGGAATGGGAAATGGGAATGGGGAATGGGAATGGGGAATGGGAATGGGAAATGGGAATGGGAATGGCAATGGCAATGGCAATGGGAAATGGGAAATGAGAAATGGGAATGGGAATGGGAATGGGAATGGGAATGGGAATGGGAAATGGGGAATGGGAATGGGAATGGAAATGGGAAATAATGGGGAATGGGAAATGGAAATGGGAAATGGGAAATGGGAATGGGAATGGGGATGGGAAATGGGAATGGGAAATGGGAATGGGAATGGGAAATGGAAATGGGAAATGGGAATGGGAATGGGAATGGGAAATGGGAATGGGAAATGAGAAATAGGAATGGGGATAAGGACAGGGAGGGAGATGGGAGAGGGATGGAGATGGAGATGGAGATGGAGATGGAGATGATGGGGATGGGGATAAGGAGAGGGATGGGAAATAGGAATGGGAATTGGGATAAGGACAGGGATGGGAGAGGGATGGGGATGGGAACGGGGACAAGGAGAGGGATGGGCAGAAGGATGGGAATGGGGAGAAGGAGAGGGAGGGACATGGGGATGGGAATGGGGACAAGGAAAGGGATGGGGACAAGGAGAGGGATGGGGATGGGACTGGGGATAAGGACAGGGAGGGAAATGGGAGAGGGATGGGAGATGGGAATGGGGACAAGGACAGGGACGGGCAGAGGGATGCAGACAGGGATCGGGATGGAGATGGGGATGAGGATGGGGAGATGGGGACCAGGGCAGAGCCAGGGACAGCCTCACGTGGCTTTCCAGCTGAGTTTGCTGCGTTCAGGCAGCAGCTCTGGCTGCCCTGGGCCCCAGCACGGGGGATGTGGCAGCCACCAGGAGCTGGGGGGGGGGTGGCACTGCTGGGACAGACAAGGGGGGTGGCACTGCCAGGGCAGGGGGGGTGGATTGTTCCTGGGGGCAGGACTGTCCCAGAAGCAGCAGGAATGTCCCCAGGAGGATCAGGACTGTCCCCAGAGCAGCAGGACTGTCCCCAGGAGGATCAGGACTGTCCCCAGAGCTCCAGGACTGTCCCCAGAGCAGCAGGACTGTCCCCAGGAGGATCAGGACTGTCCCCAGAGCTCCAGGACTGTCCCCCGCAGCCGCAGCGATGCCGTCAGCGCCGGGAACGTTTCCAGCCCGGAGCAGGGGGAGCCGCGGTTCTCTCATCCGCCAAATATTCCACAAATCCATCATCTCCTCCTCCCCGCGGGGCGTCCCGTCCCCCTCGCCGGGTGGGAAAGGCGGGGATTTCACAGGGAAAAAATTTAAAAAAAAAAGGGGAAAAGGGTTTTTCCTGGGCGGCGGGAGCAGCTGCGGAGATCCCGGAGGGGCCGGAGATCCCGGATCGGTCACGGCCGCGCACAGAGCCGCCAGTGTTCGGTGCAGCTGCCCCCGCCAGATGTGCCCCCGCCAGATGTGCCCCCGCCGCGCACATCTGGCCCGGCGGAGCCGCCTCGGGGGCTGCGGGGTGGGGATGGGCAGGGCAGAACCGCCCGGGGATGAGCTCGGGGTCACCGCGGCTGCTCCGGAGCCATCCCGGGACCGGGACCGGTTCTGATCCATCCCCAGCCCGGTACCGGCTCTGACCCATCCCCGGTCCGGTACCGGCTCTGATCCATCCCCAGCCCGGTACCGGTACCGGCTCAGACCCATCCCCAGCCCGGTACCGGCTCTGATCCATCCCCGGTCCGGTACCGGCTCTGACCCATCCCCAGCCCGGCGCCGGGGCCGCTACTGGCGGGAGCCTCGGGCCGCAACCTGTACCGGCTCCGGGCTGGGGCTGGGAATGGGTCAGAGCAGTTCCCGGTACCGGGATGGGTCAGAGCCGGTCCCGGTACCGGGATGGGTCAGAGCTGGTCCCGGTACCGGGCCGGGGCTGGGTCAGAGCCGTTCCCGGTACCGGTACCGGGCTGGGGATGGGTCAGAGCCGGTACCGGGCTGGATCAGAACCGTTCCCGGTACCGGGCTGGGGATGGGTCAGAGCCGGTACCGGGCTGGATCAGAACCGTTCCCGGTACCGGGCTGGGGATGGGTCAGAGCCGGTACCGGGCTGGATCAGAACCGTTCCCGGTACCGGGCTGGGGATGGGTCAGAGCCGGTCCCGGTACCGGGATGGGTCAGAGTCGTTCCCGGTACTGGGCTGGGGATGGGTCAGAGCCGGTCCCGGTACCGGGCTGGGGATGGGTCAGAGTCGTTCCCGGTACCGGGCCGGGGATGGGTCAGAGCCGGTACCGGGCTGGGGCTGGGTCAGAGCCGTTCCCGGTACCGGGGATGCCAGGCCCAGCAGCGACACCGCACACCCCGACCCCCCCCAGCCCCGCTGCCCAGGGACCCCCGCGCCCCCCCAGCCCCCCCCAGCCCCATCATCATCCTCACCCCGGGGGATCCGCGGCCTCCCCGCCCCCAGCCCGGCCCGGGCAGCCCCGCGCCCTTCCCGGCCTCCATTCGGGGTTTTTGGGGTTAAATTCATCCCGGTGGGAAAGATCCGGGCCTTTCCCAGGGCTGGGGGCTCCCGGTGTCCCCCCCCCGGCCCTGTCCCCTCCCACGGGGACCCTGTGCGGGCTGGGCCGGGCCCGCTGGCACCGATGGCACCGCTGTCATTGTCCCTGTCCCCTCCCTGTCCCTGTCCCTGTCCCTGTCCCCTCTGTCCCCCTGTCCCCCCTGTCCCCGCTGTCCCCGCGGCCGTGCCGTGCCGTGCCGTGCCGTGCCGTGCCGTGCCGGGCCGGGCCGGGCGGCGGTTGCATAACCGGGAGCCCTCGGAGCTGGAAAGGAGGTCAGGCGGGAGCGGGGACAGGGGGACAGCGGGACAGCGGGGACAGGGGGACAGCGGGACAGCGGGGACAGCTGTGCTCCCTCCCCGGGCTGAGGCGGCGTCACACGCCGGGACACGGCACCGGGAACGGTACCGGGAACAGCACCGGGACACGGCACCGGGACACGGAACCGGGAGCGGCACCGCGACCTTGCCCGGTGCCAGGAGCCCCGGGCGTGCCTCGGGCCGCCACATCCGCGTCTCTGGGGATCCCTCCGGCTGTGACACCGCCACTCCCGTGTCCCCTCGGGGTCACCGGAGCCACGGTGGCACCGCCACTCCCGTGTCCCTCGGGGTCACCGGAGCCCCGGTGGCACCGCCACTCCCGTGTCCCCTCGGGGTCACCGGAGCCCCGGTGGCACCGCCACTCCCGCGTCCCCCCGGGGTCACCATGGCTTGGCCACCACCTCAGTGTCCCCACAGCCCGTGTGTGTCCCCAGGGCCTGGCAGGGTCACCCCGGTGCCACCCCGGTGCCACCCCGGCACACGGTGACACTGCCCCGCCTGTCCCCCGGCTGTCCCCGCGCTCCCCGTGTCACCGGCGCCGCTTTAATTCGGTGCCCGCCCCTCCGGGCGAGATTAATTAATCCCATCCCGCCCCCAGGGAGCCGCCCGTGTGCTGGCAGCTGTCCCCGTGTCACCGGGGCGGGGCTGCCGGGGGTGGGGGGACACCAGGGACCCCCGCGGGTGGGCGGCAGGGACCGGGGGGGCACAGGGGGGGCACGTCCTGCCCGGGATGGGGGGATGGGGGAGTTGAGCTCGGGGGGTTGGGGAGGGTTCTTGGGGCACAGCCCCGGCCCTGGGGGGTTTTGGGGACCCCATGGAGCAGGAGGGGCTGGGCAGGGACACCAGGGCTGGGTGTGGGGCCGTGGCCATCATCATCATCATCATCATCATCATCATCATCATCATCATCAGCCCAGCTGAGTGTGGGGCTGCTCCCAGCGTGGGATCGGGGGGTAAATCCCAATCCCTGCCCATGGGATCTGGGGCTCAATCCCAATCCCTGCCCATGGGATCTGGGGGTAAATCCCAACCCCTGCCCATGGGGTCTGGGGGGTAAATCCCAATCCCTGCCCATGGGATTCGGGGCTCAACCCCAAACCAGCCTAGCAGGACCCTGCCCGTGGGATTTGGGGGTAAATCCCAACCCCAACCCAGCAGGACCCTGCCCATGGGATTTGGGGGGCAAATCCCAATCCCTGCCCCTCACAACCCTGCCCATGGGATTGGGGTTTGGAGCTCAATCCCAATCCCTGCCCAGCAGGACACTTCCCATGGGATTTGAGGGTTTAATCTCAGCCCACCAGGACCCTGCCCATGGGATTTGGGGGTAAATCCCAATCCCTGCCCATGGGATTTGGGGCTCAATCCCAATCCCTGCCCGTGGGATCTGGGGCTCAATCCCAATCCCAGCCCACCAGGACCCTGCCCATGGGATTTGGGGGTAAATCCCGATCCCTGCCCCTCACAACCCTGCCCATGGGATTCGGGGCTCAATCCCAATCTCAGCCCACCAGGACCCTGCCCATGGGATTTGGGGGTAAATCCCAATCCCTGCCCCTCACAACCCTGCCCATGGGATCTGGAGCTCAATCCCAATCCCAGCCCAGCAGGACACTGCCCATGGGGTCTGAGGGTTTAATCTCAGCCAGCAGGATCCTGTCCATGGGATTTGGGGGGTAAATCCCGACCCCAACCCTGCCCATGGAATCTGAGGGTTTAATCCCAGCCCAACAGGACCCTGCCCATGGGGTCTGGGGGTAAATCCCAATCCCAGCCCCCCACAACCCTGCCCATGGAATTTGGGGGTTTAATCTCAGCCCAGCAGGACCCTGCCCATGGGGTCTGGGGGTAAATCCCAATCCCTGCCCATGGGGTCTGGGGGTAAATCCCAACCCCAGCCCATGGGATTTGGGGCTCAACCCCAAACCAGTCCAGCAGGACCCTGCCCATGGGATTTGGGCCTCGATCCCAACCCCAGCCCAGCAGGACCCTGCCCACGGGATCTGGGGGTCAATCCCAATCCCAGCCCATGGGATCTGGGGCTCAATCCCAACCCCAGCCCATGGGGTTTGGGGGATCAGTTCCAGCCCCCTGCCCTGCTCCAGGGGCCCCTGCCCCTTCCCAGCCCGGGCTCCCCAGCACCCACAGGAGCTCCTGCAGGACACCCCTGGCAGCGAGCAGGGCCCGGCCCACCCGGGAACACACCGCTAATTAACTCTGTTAATTAATGCACCATTCTGCAGTGCCCCCCTGCGCACCAGGGGCCTTCCAGCGCCGAGGGTGAGGGGAGCTCTGCCCTGGGGCTGCCCGAGCCCACCCTGGCCCCCAAAATCCCCCAGGGCCGGCCCTGGTGTGGATTCAAGGAGCCCCCCACGGCCCCCCAAGCCCTTCCCAGCCCCCCAAGCCTGGCCCAGCCCCCTCAGACCCCTCAGGGGATCGCAGACCCCCCCTCCCCACAGCCCCCGGGGGTCTCTCCCCGCTGCAATTCCCGGCTGTCCGAGCTCCCCCAGGCCAGGCCAGCCCCAGCCCCACAGGGACGGGGGTGGGGACACTCCTGTCCCCCCTCAGCCCCGGTGTCACCTGCCCGGGAGTGTCAGGGACCCCTCAGCCCGGGCTGGGGTGACCAGAGGTGGCACCAGGGACAGGGGACAGGGCTGGCACCAGGGTGGGGGGAGGGATGGGGCACCAAGGGACAGCTTGGCATGGCCTGGCTTGGCCTGGCTTGGCCTGGCTCAGCCCAGCACAGCTTGGCACACCTTGGTGTGACACTGGACAGCCCTGGACTGCACTCGGCTTGGCACGGTACGGCCTGGCCTGGCTTGGCTTGGCTTGGCACAGCCCTTGACTCTGCCTGGCTTGGCTCAGAGCAGCCTGCCCTGGCTTGGCCTGGCACGGCATGGTTTGGCACGGCACAGCCCTTTGCTGTGCCCGGCTTGGCTCGGACCAGCCTGGCCTGGCACAGCTCAGCTTGGCTTGGCACGGCACAGCACTTGGCCACACTCGGCTTGGCCTGGCCTGGCTCGGCACAGCACGGAACGCCTTGGCACGGCTCGGCACGGCAGGGTTTGGTTTGGCACGGCATGTGCTGGCACCGGGCTCTGTCACTGCCCCGGCCCCAGGGCAAGAGTTCAGCTCCGTGCCGTGCTGTGCCGTGCCGGCAGTGCCGTGCCGTGCCGAGCCGAGCCAAGCCAAGCCGTGCCGTACCAAGCCGTGCAGAGCCGTGCTGGCTGTGCCAAGCCGTGCCGGCGGTGCCGAGCCGAGCCGAGCTGTGCCGGCGGTGCCGTGCCGTGCCGTGCCGTGCCGTGCCGTGCTGTGCCGTGCCGTGCCGTGCCGTGCCGGCGGTGCCGTGCCGTGCCGAGCCGTGCCGTGCCGAGCCGTGCCGTGCCGTGCCGTGCCGTGCCGTGCCGTGCCGTGCCGTGCCGTGCCGTGCCGGCGGTGCCGTGCCGAGCCGTGCCGTGCCGGTGCGCGCGGCCGGCGGGCTCTAGGACCGCGCGGCGGGCTCGGTGCTGCAGTGGAGGCGGCGGCGCTGCGGGAGGAGGCCTGGCCGGGCAGCGCAGCGGCGGCGGCGGCTCGGCGGGGCTCGGCACGGCTCGGCACGGCTCGGCGGGGCTCTGCGCCGGGCCCGCACCGGCCCAGGTAAGCGGGACAGCGGGACAGGCGGGACACCGGCACCGGCACCGGCACCGGCACCGGCGGGCGCGCTCGGCTGCGCTCGGCTCCGCTCGGTTCCGTTCGGCTGATGCCTCCGGCGGGGTTCGGCTCCGTTCGGTCCGGTTCGGTTCGGTTCGGTTCGGTTCGGTTCGGGTGGTGCCTTTCGGAAAGGCTCGGGCCCATCCCGAGGGGGTTCGGGTTCTTCCGCAGGGCGGGGGGGGGGGGGTTCGGCTCCCTGCGGCGGAGGTTCGGGTGGCTCCGGCCCAGGTTCGGCTCCGTCCGGCGGGGTTCGGCTGCCTCCGGCGGGGTTCGGCGGGGCTCGGCGCGGCCCCCGGGCTGTCTGGGCCGTCCCGGGCCCGCGGGCAGGAAAACACGGGCAGGGCCGGGCCGGGCCTCCCCCCCCCCGGGCCCGCGCCGCCCCCGCCTGGCCCGGCCCGGCCCTGCCCGGCCCCGCTCGGCTCGGCCCGGCCGTGCGGGGCGGGGGTGGCTGCGCGGCCCGGCCCGGCCCGGCCCGGCCCCCGCGGCGCCGCCGTGTCCTTGAGCGCGGCGCGGGGCGGCTGAAGGGCAGCGGGGCCCCGGTGGCACCGCCGGGTTTGTGTCCCCCCCCGGTCCCCTCACGGGCCGCGGTGTCACCGCCACACCGGGGGAGACGCGGGGCCTCGGCCGCCCCTGCCCTGCTTTCCTCCCCCCTCGGGGGGAGCGGCCTTGCCCGAACTTGGGGGATTTTGCACCAAAAATCGGTCCCGGGGGGAGGCGCGGAGCGGCGGGGCCGGGCGGGGGCCCCGGTGGGGCGCAAGGGGCGGGGGCGGGGGGTCCGGGTTTGCCCGTCCGTCCCCAGCCGGGCCGCGGCTGCTTCCCCCCCGGGCTTCTCCCCTTTCCCACCCCCTGCCCGCTGCGTGCTCGGCCGCCCCAACCTGTGCATCCTCATTTCCCCCTGCCCGCTTCCTCATCGCTTCCCCCTCCCTGCTCATTTCCCTTTTCCTGCTCATTTCCCTTTTCCTGCTCATTTCCCCCCTTCCTGCTCATTTCCCTTTTCCTGCTCATTTCCCTTTTCCTGCTCATTTCCCTTTTCCTGCTCATTTCCCTTCCTTGCTCATTTCCCTTTTCCTGCTCATTCCCCCCTCCCTGCTCATTTCCCCCCTTCCTGCTCATTTCCCCCCTCATTTCCCCCTCCCTGCTCATTTCCCTTTCCCTGCTCATTTCCCTTTTCCTGCTCATTCCCCCCTCCCTGCTCATTTCCCCCCTTCCTGCTCATTTCCCCCCTCATTCCCCCCCTCCCTGCTCATTTCCCTTTCCCTGCTCATTTCCCTTTTCCTGCTCATTCCCCCCTCCCTGCTCATTTCCCCCCTCCCTGCTCATTCCCCCCCTCATTTCCCCCTCCCTGCTCATTTCCCTTTCCCTGCTCATTTCCCCCCTCATTCCCCCCCTCCCTGCTCATTCCCCTCTCCCTGCTCATTTCCCTTTTCCTGCTCATTCCCCCTCCCTGCCCATTTCCCCCCTCATTCCCCCCTCCCCGCTCATTTCCCCCTCATTTCCCCCTCCCCGCTCACTCCCCGCTCCCCTCTCCCTCCCCTGCCCCTCTTATCCCGCCCTTCCCTTCCCCCTTTTCCCCCTCATTTCCTCCCTGCTTTCCCCTTCCTCCCCCTTCCCCACTTCCGAGCCGCTTCCTTCCCCTCTCCCCTCTCCCCTCTCCCCTCCCTCCCTCTCCCCTTTCCCTCCCACCGCCGTTTCCTCCCTCCCCCTTCTCCCCGCTTCGCTTTCCGGGGTGTTTCGCCTGCGCAAACCTGCGGGCAAAATCAGATTTTTTTTTTTTTTTTCTTTTTTTTTCCTTGCTCGCCTCGGTTCCTCTTTTCTGCCTTTTCTTGCCCTTTTTTTTTTTTGGTGTGACGTCGGCGGTGTCACCGCGGCACCGGGAGCACCGGGAGCACCGGGAGCACCGGGAGCACCGGGAGGGGAGTGCGGGACCCGGCCCCCGGTGCTGAGTCAGCTCCGGAGTTCCCGGAGCGGCGGCTGCCGTGAGGAACGGCCGCGTGTCCCGGTGTCCCCCGGTGTCCCCCGGTGTCCCCTGGTGTCTCCTGGTGTGCCCCGGTGTCCCCTGGTGTGCTCTGGTGTCCTCTGATGTCCCCCGGTGTCCCCTGATGGCCCCTGATGTCCCCTGGTGTGCCCCGGTGTCCCCTGGTGTCCCCTGATGTCCCCTGGTGTCCCCCGGTGTGCCCCGGTGTCCCCTGGTGTCCCCCGGTGTCCCCTGGTGTCCCCTGGTGTCCCCTGGTGTCCCCTGATGTCCCCCGGTGTCCCCTGGTGTCCCCCGGTGTCCCCCGGTGTCCCCTGGTGTCCCCTGGTATCCCCCGGTGTCCCCCGGTGTCCCCTGGTGTCCCCTGATGTCCCCCGGTGTCCCCTGGTGTCCCCTGGTGTCCCCTGGTGACCCTGGCTGGCCGTGCCCCTGAGCCCTGGGGGCAGCAGCTGCTCGGCCCCCAGAGCCCCGTGTGGTGTCACACCGTGTCACACTGACACTGTCACACTGTGCTGTGTCACACCGACACTGTCACACTGTGCCATGTCACACCAACACCATGTCACACTGTGCTGTGTCACACCAACACTGTCACACCGTGTCACACCGACACCGTCACACCATGTCACACTGACACTGTGTCACACTGACACTGACACACCAACACCGTGACGTGTCACACCGACACTGTGTCACACTGTGCCGTGTCACACTGACACTGTCACACCGTGTCACACCATGTCACACTGACACTGTGTCACACCAACACCAACACCATGTCACACCAACACCGTGTCACACCAACACCATCACACCGACACCGTGTCACAGTGACACCGTGCTGTGTCACACCGACACTGTCACACCGTGTCACACCAACACCGTGTCACACCAACACCGTGTCACACCGACACCGTGTCACGGTCACACCAACACCATGTCACATCAACACTGTCACACCGTGTCACACCAACACCGTGTCACACTGACACCATCACACCGACACCGTGTCA
This sequence comes from Phylloscopus whistleri, assembly GCA_017589585.1. Lineage (NCBI taxonomy): Eukaryota > Metazoa > Chordata > Aves > Passeriformes > Phylloscopidae > Phylloscopus > Phylloscopus whistleri. The sequence continues at coordinate 71,216 of JADMLD010000610.1, read as the reverse complement.
CACCGACACCGTGTCACACTGACACCGTGTCACGGTCACACCAACACCGTGTCACGGTCACACCGACACCGTGTCACACCAACACCAACACCGTGTCACACCAACACTCACACCGTGTCACACCAAGACTGTCATACCGTGTCACACCGACACTGTCATACTGTGTCACACTGTGTCACGCTGACACCATGGCACACTAACACTGGCACTGTGTCACACCAACACTGTGTCACACCAACACCATCACACCGACACCGTATCACACTGTGCCGTGTCACACCAACACTGTCACACTGACACCAACACCGTGTCACACCGACACCGTGTCACACCAACACCATGATGTGTCACACCAACAGCGTGCCGTGTCACACCTCACCGTGTCACACATTGTCACAACTCACCGTGTCACACCGTGCCATGTCACACCGACATCGACACCATGTCACACCGACACCGTGTCACGCCGACACCGTGTCACACCAACACTGTCACACCAACACTGTCACACCAACACCGTGACATGTCACACCGACACTGTGTCACACTGTATCACACTGACACCGTGTCACAACAACACCAACACCATGTCACACCGACACCGTGACACACCATGCCATGTCACACCGACACTGTGTCCCACCAACACCATGATGTGTCACACTGTGCCATGTCACACCTCACCATGTCACGCCGTGTCACACCATGTCACACCTCACCGTGTCACACCGTGTCACACCTCACCGTGTCACACCGACACCGTGTCACACCGACACCATGCCGTGTCACACCTCGCCGTGTCACACCTCCCCGTGCCGTGGCAGTCTCTCACAGCCCCGCAGGCCGTGCTTTCCGTGCAGGGAGTTTGCTTTTGGCACATCCCCGGCCAGGCGAGGCGCGGCGCCCCAAGGGCAGCGTGTGGGCCCGGCAGGTGCTGCCGGCGCGTGCCGGGTGTGCCGGGGCCGGGTTCACCGGGATGGCCCCGAGGCCGCGGGTGTGTTGGGGCACCCAGTGCGGGAGGAGCCGCTCACCCAGCCCTGCTCACCCGGCCCTGCTCACCCAGCCCTGCTCACCCGGCCCTGCTCACCCGGCCCTGCTCACCCAGCCCTGCTCACCCAGCCCTGCTCACCCAGCCCTGCTCACCCAGCCCTGCTCACCCGGCCCTGCTCACCCGGCCCTGCTCACCCAGCAGCCGGGCCCGGTGCCGTGGTGCTTCCCCGCCGCGGGGCTCGGCGCGTGCCGCGGTGTTGGGCCCGTTCCCGCGGTTAACCGCCGCTCCCGGCTCCCAGATCCCAGCCCCGATTCCGGTTTGCATCGCTGGGGCTCAGCTCCTGCCCCAGTGCAGCTCCCAATCCCGATCCCAATCCCAATCCCAATCCCGGTTTGCATTGCTCAGGCTCAGCTCCTGCCCTGGTGCAGCTCCCAGCCCCAGTCGCAATCCCAATCCCGGCCCCAATCCCAGTTTGCCTCACTTGGGCTCGGCTCCTGCCCCGGTGCAGCTCCCAGCCCCAATCCCAATCCCAATCCCGGCCCCAATCCCGGTTTGCATCACTCCTGCTCAGTTCCTGCCCCGGTGCAGCTCCCAATCCCGATCCCAATCCCGGTTTGCATCGCTCCTGCTCAGCTCCTGCCCCGGTGCAGCTCCCAATCCCGATCCCAATCCCGGTTTGCATCGCTCCTGCTCAGCTCCTGCCCCCGTGCAGCTCCCGGCCCTGCTCCTGCCAGCCCCAGTGTCCCCGTGGGGCTCGGGGCTCTGCTCACCAGGGTCAGATCAGCCCCCGGGGTTCTCTCCCCGGTAACGGAGCACGTGGAGCTCCCGGTGGGACATTCCCAGGGCTCCCTTCATGATGCAGCCTCTTCGTCACCCTGCTGGGTCCGTCCGCATTGTCCCGCCTGCAGGGCTGCACCACAGCCTGGAGCTGGGCTCTCACACACCTCACTGTCCCATCCTGTCCCATCCCATCCCATCCCATGGATCCCATCCCATCCCATCCCATCCCATCCCATCCCATCCCATCCCACCCCATGGATCCCATCCCATCCCATCCCAATCCCATGGATCCCATCCCATCCCATCCCATCCCATCCCATCCTATGGATCCCAATCCCAATCCCATCCCATCCCATCCCATCCCATCCCATCCCATCCTATGGATCCCAATCCCAATCCCATCCCATCCCATCCCATCCCATCCCATCCTATGGATCCCAATCCCATCCCATCCCACCCCATCAATCCCATCCCATCCCATCCCATCCCACCCCATCCCACCCCATGGATCCCATCCCATGGATCCCAATCCCGTTATCCCGTTATCCCCTCCCCCGGGCAGTGGGGTGTCCCCCTGGCCCTGCTGTGCAGATCTGGCTCTGGGGTGCAGTGTGTGCCGGGTTTTGGCCGTGCTGTGGGGCAGGGCAGGGCGCTGTGTGGGTCCCTGGGGTGCCATGGGGTGCTGTGTGTGTCCCCAGGGTGCCATGGGGTGCCATGGGGTGCCATGGGGTGCTGTGTGTCCTTCATGGGTGCTGTGGGGTGCTGTGTGTGTCCCCAGGGTGCCGTGGGGTACTCTGTGTTGTTCATGGGTGCCATGGGGTGCTGTGCTTTGCTCCTTGGGGTGCTGTGGGTGCTGCAGTGCCCTGGAGTGCAGGAAATCACTCCCTAGGGTGCTGTGAGGTGCCTTGCATCACTCCAGGGGTGCTCTGGGGTGCCATGTGTTGTTCCCTGGGGTGCCATGGAGTGCAGTGATGCCCTGGGGTGCAGTGAATGACTCTCCAGGGTGCTGTGGGTGCAGTGAATCTCCCTGGGGTGCTGTGAATGAAGTGACTCCATCCCTGGTGTGCTGTGGGGTGCAGTGACTCACTCTCTGAGATGCTCTGGGTGCAGTGAATCTCCCTGGGGTGCTCTGGGTGCAGTGACCCCATCCCTGGGGTGCTCTGGGTGCAGTGAATGACTCTCTGAGATGCTCTGGGTGCCGTGACTCCATCCCTGGGGTGCCATGGGGTGCAGTGACTCACTCTCCAAGGTGTTATGGGTGCAGTGGCTCCATCCCTGGGGTGCTGTGGGTGCAGTGAATCTCCCTGGGGTGCTCTGGGTGCAGTGAATGACTCTCTGAGATGCTCTGGGTGCCGTGACTCCATCCCTGGGGTGCTCTGGGTGCAGTGAATCTCCCTGGGGTGCTGTGGGTGCAGTAACTCCATCCCTGGGGTGCTGTGGGTGCAGTGACTCCGTCCTTGGGGTGCCATAGGGTGCAGTGAATCAATCCCCAAGGTGCTCTGGGGGCAGTGACTCCATCCTTGGGGTGCTGTGGGTGCCGTGAATCTCCCTGGGGTGCCATAGGGTGCAGTGAATCACTCCCTGGGGTGCTGTGAATGAAGTGACTCTGTCTTTGGGGTGCTGTGGGTGCAGTGACTCCATCCCTGGGGTGCTGTGGGGTTCAGTGAATCACTTCCTGGGGTGCTGTGGGTGCACTGACTCCATCTCTGGGGTTCTGTGGGTGCAGTAAATCTCTCCCTGGGGCACTGTGGGGTGCAGTGACTCCATCCTTGGGGTGCTCTGGGTGCAGTGAATGACTCCCTGGGGTGCTCTGGGTGCTGTGACCCCATCCCTGGGGTGCTCTGGGGTGCAGTGAATGTCTCCATGGGGTGCTGTGGGTGCAGTAACTCCATCCCTGGGGTGCTGTGGGTGCAGTGACCCCATCCCTGGGGTGCACCAGGCGCTGGCTCAGTGCCGCTGACCACCCCAGGGTGCCCCCTTCTCCAATTTGGGGTCTATTTTTAGTCACCTCACCCCCCTCCCCGAGCTGCCCAGGTGCCGGTGGCGCCTCCCCGAGCCGTGGCACGCGTGGCCGGGGCTCTCCTCCCCGCAGAGGCCAAACATTTCACCCCTCGATCGCAGCTCCGGAGACGATGAGGTCGGGATGGTGTCGGCACCACCACCATCTGTCGGGACGTGCGATTGCGTCGCCCGGGGACGCCCACCCTGTTCCCGGCCCCCCCTCCCACGCCCAGGGGGGCTCGGGGGGCTGAGTCAGGGCTGGGGAGGGGGCGCAGAGGGTGGGGGTGACTCACGGCCCCGCCGCTCCTCTGAGTCAATCCCGGAGCTGGGAAAGGAGGAGGAGGAAGGAGGAGGAGGAAGGAGGAGGAAGGAGGAGGAGGAGGAGCGCGGCGGTGGCAGTGACTCAAAGTGACAACAACAATAATAATACGCTGCGGCACTTGTCACGGGAGCGGCGCTTGGCCGGGGTCCCTGGTGCGTCCCCCAGCCAGGGGACCCCGGCCAAGGCGGGGGTGGCACCGCGGGGTCACCTCGGGACGGCACCGGGAGAGGGGAGAGGGGGGGGAGCGGTGACGGTGTCCCCCCCCCCCGCTCCGCTGACCACCGGGGAACCCCGCCGGCCGTCACCTAAAATGGCCGGTTAGGTCCCCGCAGGCTGCGGCAGCGCACCGCCGAGCTCCCGAAATATATTTAAAAAAAAAAAAAAAAAAAAAAAAAAAGGCGGGATTTCGGGTGGGTTTTCCGTTTTTTTTATTTTTTATTTTTTATTTTTTTTCTCCCCCGTGCCGGTGGCTGCCGCGTGTCTGGCCCCGGCGGCGCAGGTAACCTACTTCGGAACGCCTCTCTCTCTCTCTCTCTCTCTCTCGGTTTGCCAAGCGTGACTCGCCCCGGTGCTGCCGCGCCGGGAGCGGCCACCCCCCGGGCCGCAGGCTCCGGTAACGGGGGCCGCTCCTTCCTTCCTTCCCTTCCTTCCTTCCCTTCCTTCCCCGGGGCTCCGTCACCGCCGCCGAGCCCCCCCGGGGGATGCCGAGCCAGCCCCCCCGGTGCCACCAGCGCAGCCGGGTAAGAGCGGAGCCGGGACCGGGAGCGGGGCCGGGGGTCCCGCACGGCCCCTCCGGTGCGGACCGGGGGGGGGGAGGCGGCCCCGGCCCGGCGGTTCCCCGGCTTTGTTCGGCGGCCGGAGCCGCCGCGGGGTTTGTGCGCACATGAACTATTTTTAGAGCCTTTTTTTTTTTTCGGAGCCCATGTTGGCTGGGAAGAGAATCAAAGGCGCCGGCTGCCCCTCGGGCCGGGCCGGGCTGGGCTGGGCTGGGCCGGGGGGTGCCCGGCGGGCTCGGAGACCCCCGGCGGCCGCGGGGCATCCCCCGAGGTGCCCGGTGCCGCCGCGGTGTCCCCCCGGTGCTTTCCCGGCTGCACGTGTCCGTGTCCGTGTCCGTGTCCGTGTCCGTGTCCGTGCCGTGCCGTGCCGTGCCGTGCCGTGCCGTGCCCGCCCCCGGGGCTGTGCCGAGGGGCGGCGGGACCGGGATCCCCCGGGGGGGGGGGGTTCGGGCATGGTGGGGGGGGGCCCTGTGGTGATTGGCGGGGTACGTGGGGTGCCGTGCCGTGCCGTGCCGGGCCGTGCCGTGCCGTGCCGTGCCGTGGGGCTGGTGGCACAGCCGCTGACAAGGAGGGGACAAGAGCGGTGTCCTGGGGGTGCGGGGGGTGCTGGGTGCCAGCCCCTCAGCCACGGGCACCGCGGTGCCACCGAGGGGATGGGGCCGGGGATGGGGCCGGGCATGGGGCCGGGCATGGGGCCGGGGCTTCCCCGGGGGGCTCCCCGCGCTGGGGAGGGCAGGGCCCGGCCAGCCCCTCCGGCACGGGGGGTGCAGCCTGCACCCCACAGCCCCACCGGGCACCCCACAGCCCCACCGGGCACCCCACAGCCCCACCGGGCACCCCGCAGCCCCACCGGGCACCCCACAGCCCCACCGGGCACCCCACAGCCCCATCGAGCACCCCACAGCCCCACCGGGCACCCCACAGCGCCCCAACCCTCCCCCCCCCCCAGCCCTCACCCACCCCTCTCCCCCTCCCCCGTGCTCCCCCCGGCCGGAGGGGCCGTTCAGGGGGCGCTGGCTCGGGCAGGGCTCAGCTCCCCCCACCTGTCCCCCCCGGCCCCAGCGCCCCCCCCAAATCCCGGGAGTCCCCCCAAATCCCGGCCGCAGCCCCCCCCCCAGCAGCCCCCCCGGGGTGGGAGAGGTGCTGAGAGCGGCGTCCTGCCCCCCCCCCCGCCGCCCCCCGAGCCCCCCGCCCGCCGCTGGGAACGGCTGCGGCTGGAAAGCTCTAGAAACAAATCGCAGCTCCGGTGCCAAAGGCAACAGCAGCCCCGGCCATGGCGAATGCAGCGTTTGCCATAGCAACAGGTGCCGGCTGGCGCCTCCCCCGCCGCCCCCCCGGAGCCCCCCGCGACCGGGGCCGGGCCCCCGCACCCCCCGCAGCCCCGGGACCCCCGGGACCCCCCGCACCCCCGCAGCCGGCACCCCCCGGCCCCCCCCCCCGGTCCTGCACCCCGCGCTTTGCACCCCACAGCCCTGCGCCTCCCAGCACCCCACAGCCACCCCACACATCCTACACCCACTCAGCCTGCACCCTGCACCCCACAGCCCTGCTGCACCCCACAGAATGCACCCTGCACCCCTCGTACCCCTCCCAAGGTGTGCACAATGCACCCCAAAACCTGCACTGGGCACCCACACTGAGCCTGGGGTGCTGGGTGCCCCACACCCCACTGTGCACCCAGCGCCATGTGCCGTGCAGCCTGTACCCTGTGCCCCACACCATGGACACTCTGCCCCACACCATGGACACTGTGCCCCACACCATGGACACTGCTCCCCGCAACTGCACCCCACACCATGGACACTCTGCCCCACACCATGGACACTGCGCCCCACACCATGGACACTGTGCCCCACACCATGGACACTCTGCCCCACACCCTACACCCCACACCATGGACACTGTGCCCCACACCATGGACACTGCGCCCCACACCATGGACACTGTGTCCCACAATTCCACCCCACACCATGGACACTGTGCCCCACACCATGGACACTGTGCGCCACAACTGCACCCTGTACCCACACCCTGCACCCTGTACCCTGCGCCCCTCACCATGGACACTGCGCCCCACACCATGGACACCGTGCCCCACAACTGCACCCTGTGCCATGGACACTCTGCCCCGCACCATGGACACTGCGCCCCACAACGGCACCCCATGGGCTCCCCACGCCTCACACCGAGCACCCTGTGCCCCACAGTGCACCCCACACCGTGCACCCCACACCATGGACACTGTGCCCCACACCCTGCACCCCTCACCACGCACCCCAGACTCCCACCCCGCACCCCACCCCGCGCCCCCCTGACCCCGCGCTGCGGGGCTGGGCCGGGGCAGGGAGGGGAGCCCAGCCCGGCCGAGTCAAGGCTGTGGCGCGTTAATAATTGCCGGGGCTGGGGGGCCGGGCCGGGGGGCTGCGGGGCGGGGGAGCAGCCCCCCTCACCCCCCCGTCCCTTCCTTCTCCGCTTCCCCGCAGGGGCAGGAGGATCCAGGCAGGCGGCGGGGGACGGCTCGGGGAGCCCTCGGAGGCGCAGCGGGGCCGGCTCAGGTGCTGAGGAGGCGCCCCGAGGCGCACCATGCCGTCCAGCGGCACCCTGGACGCCGGCAGCCCCGCGCCCAGCCGCGAGGCGCTGGACACGCACAAGGTACCGGGGGTCCCGGGGGTCCTGGGGGGCTTGGGGGGGCTCTGGGGTTTAACTCCTTCCCGGCCGGCAGGGGAAGGGGCTGCGGGGCCCCTCTGCCGCACCCCTGCCCCTGCCGGCGGCGGTGCGGGGTGGAGCGGGGGGCGCAGGGAGGGGAGAGGCCTGAGCCGGGCCGGGATTAGCGCGGATTGAGCTATTCCTGGCGCCGGGGAGCCTGGGGAGAGTGCGCGGGGACAGGGACCTGCTGTCACCTCCCGGCCGCGGGGGGGGCTGGGGTGGGGTGGGGGGGCTGTGTCCCCCCCAGGGTGGGGGATGGCCCGGCCCTGGAGTGGCTGCTGGGTTGGTGCCCTGGGCTGGGCCAGCCCTGCTTCCCCCTCCTGGGGGTCCCGCCAGTTCCAGGGGTCCCTCCATGTGTGACACCGGCCAAGGGGCTGGGCCAGGGTGGCCGCTCCCGGTCTCCCCGTGGGGCTGGAGTGTCCAGCACCAAGGGCAGGGCTGCTCCGGGCGTGGGCAGCGGGGCTGGGGCCAGCTGGACTCCGTCCCACTGCGGGCACGGCCGGCTCGGGGTCATCCCGGTTCCTCCCGGCCGGCCGGGTCACACTGCCCGGGCACGCGGGAGCTGCCCGTCCGTCCTGCAGGCAACATTGCTCCTGGTGGCCGGAGGGGCGGGGTGGTGTGTGTGCTGGGGTGTGCCCGGTGTGCCCGCTGGGGTGTGCCCGGTGTGCCCGGTGTGCCCGCTGGGGTGTGCCTGGTGTGCCCGGTGTGTCTGCTGGGATGTGCCTGGTGTGCCCGGTGTGCCCGCTGGGGTGTGCCCAGTGTGCCCGGTGTGCCCGGTGTGCCTGCTGGGATGTGCCTGGTGTGCCCACTGGAGTGTGCCCGGTGTGCCCGGTGTGCCCGGTGTGTTCACTGGGGTGTGCCCGGTGTGCCCGGTGTGTCTGCTGGGGTGTGCCCGGTGTGTTCACTGGGGTGTGCCCGGTGTGCCCGGTGTGTCTGCTGGGGTGTGCCCAGTGTGTTCACTGGGGTGTGCCCGGTGTGCCTGCTGGGGTGTGCCCGGTGTGCCCGCTGGGGTGTGCCCGGTGTGCCCGGTGTGCCCGCTGGGGTGTGCCCGGTGTGCCCGCTGGGGTGTGCCCGGTGTGCCCGGTGTGTCTGCTGGGGCGTGCCCGGTGTGTCCCCTGAGATGTGCCCAGTGTGTCCTCTGGGATGTGCCCAGTGTGCCCGCTGGGGTGTGCCCGGTGTGCCCAGTGTGCCCGGTGTGCCTGCTGGGATGTGCCCGGTGTGCCTGGTGTGCCTGCTGGGGTGTGCCCGTGTGCCCGCTGGGGTGTGCCTGGTTTGTCCCCTGGGATGTGCCCAGTGTGTTCACTGGGATGTGCCTGGTGTGCCCCGTGTGCCTGCTGGGATGTGCCTGGTGTGTCTGCTGGGATGTGCCCGTTGTGCCCGGTGTGCCCCGTGTGTCCGGTGTGCCCGCTGGGAATGTGCCCGGTGTGCCCACTGGGATGTGCCCAGTGTGCCCAGTGGGATGTGCCCAGTGTGTTCACTGGGGTGTGCCCAGTGTGCCCGGTGTGCCCGCTGGGATGTGCCCGGTGTGTCCCTGCTGGGGTGTGCCCAGTGTGCCTGTTGGGATGTGCCCGGTGTATTCACTGGGATGTGCCCGTGTGCCCCCTGGGTTGTGCCCGTTGGGTTGTGCCCGGATGTCTTGGCACAGCTGTGTGCTCAGATACCCCGGGGGCTGGTTTGTCTTTCCTTGCCCCGCGGTGTTGCCGGCAGCGGGGTGGGCGCGCAGCCCCCGAGCTTTGGGGCGGGTCTGGGGGCACACGGGGAGCAGGGCAGAGCCGTGGCCGGGCCCAGGGGCACAGGACAGAGCCAAGGCAGCACCCGTGGGTGCAGGGCAGAGCCGTGGTAGCACCCATGGGTGCAGGGCAGAGCTGTGGCCAGGCCCATGGGCACAGGACAGAGCCGTGCAGTGCTGCTGCAGCCCCGCACCCATGGGTGCAGGACAGTGCCCATGGGCGCAGGGCAGAGCCGTGCAGTGCCCGCTGCAGCCCCGCACCCATGGTCACAGAGCAGAGCTGTGGCAGCACCCATGAGTGCAGGGCAGAGCCGTGGCAGCACCCCCAGGCACAGGACAGAGCCATGGCGGTGCCACTGCAGCCTGGCACCCATGGGAGCAGGGCACAGCTGTGGCAGCACCCATGGGTGCAGGGCAGAGCCATGCAGTGCCCGCTGCAGCCCCGGCACCCATGGGTGCAGGACACAGCCATGGCAGCACCCATGGGTGCAGGACAGAGCCGTAGCCAGGCCCAGGGGCACAGGGCAGAGCCGTGGCAGTGCCCGTTGCAGCCCAGCACCCATGGGTGCAGGACAGAGCCATGCAGTGCCCGCTGCATCCCAGCACCCCGGGTCATTGCAGCACCCATGGTCACAGGGCAGAGCCGTGGCAGCACCCATGGGTGCAGGACAGAGCCGTGGCAGCACCCATGGGTGCAGGGCAGAGCCGTGCAGTGCCGTTACAGCCCCGCACCCCCCGGGCCGTGGCGGTGCCCGGCGCTGGCAGCTCCCGCCCGCCGCTGTCCCGGGCTGACCCCGCGGGACGCGGCCTGGCCTCCTCCCCCGCGGCCGCAGCGAGCCGAGGTCACCGTGCCGAGGGCGGCCGGGGCCGGCGGGGCCGAGCCGCCTCCGGCAATGCGGGCCGTGCCGTGCCGTGCCGTGCCGTGCTATTCCATGCTGTTCCGTGCTGTGCCGTGCCGTGCCGTGCCCTATGGTGCCGTGCTGTTCCGTGCCGTGCCGTGCCGAGCCGTGCTGTGCCGTGCCGTGCCGTGCCGTGCCGTGCCGTGCCGTGCCGTGCCGTGCCGTGCCGTGCCGCGGCGCAGCCAGCACTGCGTCATGCCGCCGCAGCTCAGCCTCCCCGCTCCGCTCGGCTCGGCCGCCGCTCCGCTCCCTCCGGGCCGTTGCTTGGCAGCGGCACCGGGGACGTGCCGGGGAGCGCCGCGGCCCGGGCGGCGGGCACGGGGGGACGGGCGGGGATGACTCAGCTCCCGGGGGGATGCGGCACCGGGCTGGGGGCAGCCGAGCCCCCCGGGGGGAGCCCTTTGCCCAGCCCTGCCCTGCTTTTGGGGCGCTCCGGGGAGGGCTCCCTGTGCTGGTGGGTGCTGGGGGCCTCTCCCTGGTTCCACAGCAGGGACCCCGCTGTCCCCTCACCATGGCAGCCCTCGAGCCAGCCCTGTCCCTGGAGCTCTGTCCCCAGAGCTCTGTCCCTGGAGCTCTGTCCCTGGAGGTCTGTCCCCGGAGCTCTGTCCCCGGAGCTCTGTCCCCGGAGCTCTGCACCTGGAGCTCTGTCTCTGGAGCTCTGTCCCTGGAGCTCTGTCCCCGGAGCTCTGTCCCTGGAACTCTGTCCCCGGAGCTCTGCCCCTGGAGCTCTGCCCCTGGAGCTCTGTCCCTGGAGCTCTGTCCCCGGAGCTCTGTCCCTGGAGCTCTGTCCCCGGAGCTCTGTCCCCTGGAGCTCTGTCCCTGGAGCTCTGTCCCTGGAGCTCTGTCCCCCGGAGCTCTGTCCCCGGAGCTCTGCCCCTGGAGCTCTGCCCCCGGAGCTCTGTCCCCTGGAGCTCTGTCCCCGGAGCTCTGCCCCTGGAGCTCTGTCCCCTGGAGCTCTGTCCCCGGAGCTCTGCCCCTGGAGCTCTGTCCCCGGAGCTCTGTCCCCGGAGCTCTGTCCCTGGAGCTCTGTCCCTGGAGCTCTGCCCCTGGAGCTCTGTCCCCTGGAGCTCTGTCCCCGGAGCTCTGTCCCCGGAGCTCTGTCCCCCGGAGCTTCTCCACCCGGAGCTCTGTCCCCAGAGCTCTGCCCCTGGAGCTCTGTCCCCAGAGCTCTGTCCCCGGAGCTCTGCCCCTGGAGCTCTGTCCCTGGAGCTCTGTCCCTGGAGCTCTGTCCCCGGAGCTCTGTCCCCCGGAGCTTCTCCCCCCGGAGCTCTGTCCCCGGAGCTCTGTCCCTGGAGCTCTGTCCCCGGAGCTCTGTCCCTGGAGCTCTGTCCCCGGAGCTCTGTCCCCGGAGCTCTGTCCCTGGAGCTCTGTCCCCCGGAGCTTCTCCCCCCGGAGCTCTGTCCCCGGAGCTCTGTCCCCGGAGCTCTGTCCCCGGAGCTCTGTCCCCGGAGCTCTGTCCCCGGAGCTCTGTCCCCGGAGCTTCTCCCCCCGGAGCTCTGTCCCCGGAGCTCTGTCCCCGGAGCTCTGCCCCTGGAGCTCTGCCCCTGGAGCTCTGCCCCCGGAGCTCTGTCCCCGGAGCTCTGTCCCTGGAGCTCTGTCCCCAGAGCTCTGTCCCCGGAGCTCTGCCCCTGGAGCTCTGTCCCCGGAGCTCTGCCCCTGGAGCTCTGTCCCTGGAGCTCTGCCCCCGGAGCTTCTCCCCCCGGAGCTTCTCCCCCCGGAGCTTCTCCCCCCGGAGCTCTGTCCCTGGAGCTCTGTCCCCGGAGCTCTGTCCCCAGAGCTCTGTCCCTGGAGCTCTGTCCCCAGAGCTCTGTCCCTGGAGCTCTGTCCCCGGAGCTCTGTCCCCGGAGCTCTGTCCCTGGAGCTCTGTCCCTGGAGCTCTGTCCCCCGGAGCTCTGTCCCTGGAGCTCTGTCCCCGGAGCTCTGTCCCCGGAGCTCTGCCCCTGGAGCTCTGTCCCTGGAGCTCTGTCCCTGGAGCTCTGTCCCCGGAGCTCTGTCCCTGGAGCTCTGTCCCCCGGAGTTTCTCCCCCCGGAGCTCTGTCCCCAGAGCTCTGTCCCCCGGAGCTCTGTCCCCAGAGCTCTGTCCCCGGAGCTCTGTCCCCGGAGCTCTGCCCCTGGAGCTCTGTCCCCGGAGCTCTGTCCCTGGAGCTCTGTCCCCGGAGCTCTGTCCCTGGAGCTCTGTCCCTGGAGCTCTGCCCCCGGAGCTCTGTCCCCGGAGCTCTGTCCCTGGAGCTCTGTCCCCGGAGCTCTGCCCCTGGAGCTTCTCCCCCCGGAGCTCTGTCCCCGGAGCTCTGTCCCTGGAGCTCTGTCCCTGGAGCTCTGTCCCCAGAGCTCTGTCCCCGGAGCTCTGTCCCCGGAGCTCTGTCCCCAGAGCTCTGTCCCCGGAGCTCTGTCCCCAGAGCTCTGTCCCCGGAGCTCTGTCCCCGGAGCTCTGTCCCCAGAGCTCTGTCCCCGGAGCTCTGCCCCTGGAGCTCTGTCCCTGGAGCTCTGCCCCTGGAGCTTCTCCCCCCGTAGCTCTGTCCCTGGAGCTCTGTCCCCGGAGCTCTGTCCCCAGAGCTCTGTCCCTGGAGCTCTGTCCCTGGAGCTCTGCCCCTGGAGCTTCTCCCCCCGTAGCTCTGTCCCTGGAGCTCTGTCCCTGGAGCTCTGTCTCTGGAGCTCTGTCCCTGGAGCTCTGTCCCCAGAGCTCTGTCCCTGGAGCTCTCCCCCCGGAGCTCTGTCCCCGGAGCTCTGTCCCTGGAGCTCTGTCCCCGGAGCTCTGCCCTTGGAGCTCTGTCCCCGGAGCTCTGTCCCCGCAGCTTCTCCCCCCGGAGCCCCCCTGGCCCCTCTGGCACCCACTGGGTGCCCCCCAGCTCAATCCTCTCCTGGCCATGGGCGGCCTGGCCACCACCCGGTGCATTTGACAGCCCCCGTGCAGGGCTGGGGGTCCGTGCAGGGCTGGGGGGTCCGTGCAGGGCTGGGGGGTCCGTGCAGGGCTGGGGGTCCGTGCAGGGCTGGGGGGTCCGTGCAGGGCTGGGGGGGCCTGAATGGGGCTGGGGGGTCCGTGCAGGGCTGGGGGGTCCGTGCAGGGCTGGGGGTCATTGCAGGGCTGGGGGTCCGTGCAGGGCTGGGGGGTCCGTGCAGGGCTGGGGGGTCCGTGCAGGGCTGGGGGGTCTGTGCAGGGCTGGGGGTCCGTGCAGGGCTGGGGGGTCCTTGCAGGGCTGGGGGGTCTGTGCAGGGCTGGGGGTCAATGCAGGGCTGGGGGGTCCATGCAGGGCTGGGGGTCCGTGCAGGGCTGGGGGTCCGTGCAGGGGGCTGGAGGCTGCCGGGCCCCACAGGCAGGTGAGGGAGGGACACCCTGGGGGCTGGGGACAGAGCCATGGGGCACCTGAGCCATGGGGCACTGGATCCATAGGACACCACGGCCATGGGGCACCACAGCCATGGGGCACCAGAGCCATGGGGCACCAGAGCCATGGGGCACCAGGGCCATGGGGCACTGGATCCATGGGGCTCAGTGTGTCCCAGCGCCGTGCTGGCCCCACGGGGATGTCCCAGCTGCACCCCGGTGCTGCCGCCGCCCCAGCTCAGGGGCAGGAACGCGGAGCCGGGCCGTGGGGCCGGGCTGTGGGGCCGGGTCGTGGGGCCGAGCTGTGGGGCAGGAACACGGGGCCGGGCTGTGGGGCCGGGCTGCGGGGCAGGAACGCGGGACCGGGCTGTGGGGCCGGGCCGTGGGGCAGCACCGCGGGCCCGCAGGGCTGTGGGGCCGGGCCGTGGGGCAGGACCGTGGGGCCGGGCCGTGGGGCAGCACCGCGGGTCCGCAGGGCTGTGGGGCCGGGCCGTGGGGCAGCACCGCGGGCCCGCAGGGCTGTGGGGCCGGGCCGTGGGGCAGCACCGCGGGCCCGCAGGGCTGTGGGGCCGGGCCGTGGGGCCAGGCCGTGGGGCAGCCGCCGGCCGCCGGCGCTGTCTCCCTGCCAGCCCCATCCCCTCCCCGGCCTCTCCCTCACCGGCCCCCGCCGGCCTCTCCTCCTTCCCCCGCTCCCCCTCCGCGGCCTCTTCCTGCTCGGCCGCCGCCGCCGGGATCCGCCGGGGCTCAGGTGAAGCCGGGGCCCGGCCGGGTGCCCCCCGTGTGCCCCCCGAGCCCCCCCGGTGCCAGGCGGGGCAGGGCCCCCGGCCCCACGGTGGCTGCGGGTGCTGCAGCGGCCTCGGCACGGGGGGGCTGCTTCATTTCCTGCAGCTGCAGGCCCTGCTGCGCCGCCATGCTAGCACATGCGTGCTGCTGGTGCCAGGGGACAGGGGACAGGGCACAGGGACAGGGCACAGGGACAGGGCACTGGGGACAGGGCACGGGGGACAGGGCACAGGGACAGGGCACTGGGGACAGGGCACTGGGACAGGGCACCGGGGACAGGGCACAGGGACAGGGCACAGGGACAGGGCACCGGGGACAGAGCACAGGGGACAGGGCACAGGGACAGGGCACAGGGACAGGGCACGGGGACAGGGCACCGGGGACAGGGCACGGGGGACAGGGCACAGGGACAGGGCACAGGGACAGGGCACGGGGACAGGGCACGGGGACAGGGCACAGGGACAGGGCACAGGGGACAGGGCACTGGGGACAGGGCACTGGGGACAGGGCACCGGGGACAGGGCACCGGGACAGGGGACAGGAACAGGGCACAGGGACAGGGCACTGGGGACAGGGCACAGGGGCTGCCAGCTGCTCTGGGCTCCCCTCAGCCAGGGGTACCCGGCTGCTGCTGCTGCTGCTGCTGCTGCTGATGATGATGATGATGATGCTGCTGCTGCTGTCCCTCGTCCCCAGGGAGCCCGGTGGCTGCCTGCAGGGCCGTGCTGTGCCGTGTCCTCGCAGCCCTTGCTGTGTCCCCCGGGGGGTGGCAGCGCTGGGCACGCGTCCCCAGCCGGCCGTGGCACAGGGCTGGTCACTCACTGCACCTCCCAGGCCTGTGCCAGGCTGTGCCACAGCCCTGGTGTGGCTGTCACCCTCCGGAGTGTCACCCTGGGGGTGCCCCACGATGGCACCGGGCTCCCTGCGGGCGCCTGTCCCCCTGTGGGATCCACCCCGGGCTGCCCGGCGGCGTAACCGACCCCTCCTCTCCTCTCCTCTGTGTCAGGGGGAAGAGGAGCCCGAGGAGAACCCGAGCAAGGAGGAGAAGCAGGAGCCGGGGACGCCCATGAGGAAAGCCGGGCGGCCCGGGAGGAAGCGCAAGCATGCCCAGGTGAGCCAGGGACAGGTGGGCGCTGCTGGGTGGGTGTCCCTGCCCAGGTGAGCCAGGGACAGGTGCTGGGTGGGTGTCCCTGCCCAGGTGAGCCAGGGACAGGTGGGGTGGTGGTGGCTGTCCCTGCTCAGGTGAGCCGGGGACAGGTGGGGTGGTGCTGGGTGGGTGTCCCTGCCCAGGTGAGCCAGGGACAGGTGGGTGGTGCTGGGTGGGTGTCCCTGCCCAGGTGAGCCAGGGACAGGTGGGTGGTGCTGGGTGGGTGTCCCTGCCCAGGTGAGCCAGGGACAGGTGGGTGGTGCTGGGTGTCCCCCCCACCCGTGGGGCTGTGGGTGCATTGGTGACAGAGCTCAGCTCCCGGCGTGCTGGGGCTGGCCTGGCTGCCCTGTGTGCCGGGGTGCTGAGCCACAGGAGACCCCAGATCCAGGGGCACCACCCCACTCCTGTGCCTGGGGGCACCACCCCACTCCTGTGCCCAGGGCAGCACCCCACACCTGGGCTTGGGGCTTTTGGGGCTGAGGACACTCGTGGCTCGTCCCTTCCCAGCCCAGGGTCACTGGGGAGCCTCAGGGGCTCCCTCCTGGTGGGGTGGCTGGGGACACCTGGCTGCCGCCACGCTGAGGTGGCTGTGAGAGGAGGAGCAGGTTCCTCTGGGTGCTGGAGGCCCAGGGGGAAGGTGCCCTTGGTCTCCAGGCTCCCCCAGTGCCCATTCCCACAGGAGGGGACAGAAGGTGACAAACAGGCCCAGGGGAAGGTGCCCGTGGTCTCCAGGCTCACACGGTGCCCATTCCCACAGGAGGGGACAGAGGGTGACAAACAGGCCCAGGGGGAAGGTGCCCTTGGTCTCCAGGCTCCCCCAGTGCTCATTCCCACAGGAGGGGACAGGAGGTGACAAACAGGCCCAGGGGAAGGTGCCCTTGGTCTCCAGGCTCACACGGTGCCCGTTCCCACAGGAGGGGACAGAAGGTGACAAACAGGCCCGGGGGAAGGAGCAGGGCCTGGGGGACAGACAGAGCCAAGGTTCCTCCACTCTCAGGAGGCTGCAGATCCTTCTGTGGCAGCCAGCAGGGGAAATCCTGGGCTGGGATGGGTCAGGGCCAAGTGCCTGTCCTGATGAGCCCTGAGCCCTGCGCTGCTCTGCCAGGGGATGGGGTGTGCAGGATGTGTGAGTGTGAGCTGGGTGTGCAGTGTGAGTGTGAGCTGGGTGTGCAGGGCAGTGTCAGTGTGAGTATGAGTGTGAACTGGGTGTGCAGGGCAGTGTGAGCTGGGTGTGCAGGGCTGGGCAGTGTGAGCTGGGTGTGCAGTGTCAGTGTGAGCTGCGTGTGCAGTGTGTGTGTCAGTGTGAGCTGGTTGTGCAGTGTCACTCTGAGCTGGGTGTGCAGCATGTCAGTGTCAGTGTCACTGGGTGTGCAGGGCAGTGTGAGCTGCGTGTGCAGTGTTAGTGTCAGTGTCACTGGGTGTGCAGTGGTGTCAGTGTGAGCTGCGTGTGCAGTGTGTGTGTGAGTGTGTGTGTGAGCTGTGTGTGCAGTGTGTGCGTGAGCTGGGTGTGTGAGTGTGTGTGTGAGCTGTGTGTGCAGTGTGTGTGTCACTGTGTGTGCAGTGTGTGCGTGCTGGGTGTGCAGTGTCAGTGTGTGTGTGATCTGTGTGTGCAGTGTGTGTGTCACTGAGCTGGGTGTGTCAGTGTGTGTGCATGCTGTGTGTGCACTGTGCAGTGTGTGTGTGCTGTGTGTGCAGTGTGTGTGTCACTGAGCTGTGTGTGTCAGTGTGTGTGCATGCTGTGTGTGCAGTGTGCAGTGTGTGCGTGCTGTGTGTGCAGTGTGTGTGTCACTGAGCTGTGTGTGCAGTGTGTGTGTCAGTGTCACTCTGAGCTGGGTGTGCAGTGTGTGTGTCAGTGTGTGTGTGTCAGTGTGTGTGCATGCTGTGTGTGCACTGTGCAGTGTGTGCGTGCTGGGTGTGCACTGTGTAGTGTGTGTGTCACTGTGTGTGCAGTGTGTGTGTCGGTGTGTGTGAGCTGTGTGTGCATGCTGTGTGTGTCACTGTGTGTGCAGTGTGTGCAGTGTGTGCATGCTGTGTGTGTCACTGTGCATGCTGTGTGTGCAGTGTGTGTGTGTGCTGTGTGTGCGTGCTGTGTGTGTCACTGTGTGTGCAGTGTGTGCAGTGTGTGTGTGTCACTGTGTGTGCATGCTGTGTGTGTCACTGTGTGAGCAGTGTGTGTGTGAGTTGTGTGTGCGTGCTGTGTGTGTCACTGTGTGTGCAGTGTGTGCAGTGTGTGCGTGCTGGGTGTGCACTGTGCAGTGTGTGTGTCAGTGTGTGTGTGTCACTGTGTGTGCAGTGTGTGCAGTGTGTGTGTCACTGTGTGTGCATGCTGTGTGTGTCACTGTGTGTGCAGCGTGTGCGTGCTGCCGTGTCCGGGCCGGCAGGAGCGTGCCGGGGCGGTGCAGCCGCAGCCGCAGCGCTGCAGGAACGGTGCTGGCACGGGGCAGGCGGGGGAGCCGCGGGGACGGCCGGGCCCGGGGGCCGGGAGAGCTCCGGGGAGAGAGCCGGGAACCCCGGCACGGGGGGGAGGGCAGCAATGCACCTGAGGGGATGGCAGCAATGCAGGGGCACCCCAGGTGGGCTCTGGGGGGGCTCTTGGGGGGCTGGCACACCCCGGGTGGGCTCTGGAGGGGCTCTGGCACAGGGACACCCCGCAGCGGGGCGGCTCTGTGGGTGCTGCCACGGGTGACAGGGACACCTCCCCTGGGCTGGGGCGGGCACAGGAGCCCCCAGGTGCTGACCCCCGTCACCCCTCTGCAGGGAGCGTCCCCAGGGCCACCCGGTGTCCCCAGGGCCACCCTTTGTCCCCAGGGTCACCCCGGTGTCCCCGGGGCAGCGGGGAGGGCCCGGGGCCGTCCCGGGCAGCGCAGCCGCCTTGGCGGGGGCCCAGCGGAGGGGAGGGAGCCGGAGAAAGGCAGCGCCTGTTCCCGGGGCAGGAAGCGCCTGGCTGGCTGGGTGGGTGGGTGGGTGGGTGGGCAGGAAGGCTCCTGCTCCGGGGACCGGGACAGCCCGCGGGGTGGGCGCTGCTCCCCGCTGCCCCGGCCCGGGGTGGGCTGAGCCCCCCGGACCCCAGAGCCCCCCGAGCGTGCCCCGGCCCCGCAGCAGCCGCGGCCCGGCAGCCCCCGCCCGCCCCCAGCACCTCCCCGGCCGGGCCGTTTCCTCCCGCCGCCCCTGCGATTGTTCTCGGCGCGGATGCGGCCCCGGGCGGCGGCGGGAGCGGGGCCAGGGGGCGCCGGGACCCCCGGGAGCTGCGGGGGGAGCGGCAGCCGGGGCTCCGTGACGGGGGTGCCGGGGACAGGGGGGGGCAGCGGGGACAGGGGTGGCAGTGCTGGGGGGCAGGGGTGGCAGTGCTGGGGCAGAGGTGGCAGTGCTGGGCAGGGGTGGCAGTGCTGGGGGGCAGAGGTGGCAGTGCTGGGCGGCAGAGGTGGCAGTGCTGGGCAGAGGTGGCAGTGCCAGGGCAGGGGTGGCAGTGCCAGGGCAGGGGTGGCAGTGCTGGGGCAGAGGTGGCAGTGCCAGGGCAGAGGTGGCAGTGCTGGGCAGAGGTGGCAGTGCTGGGGCAGAGGTGGCAGTGCCAGGGCAGAGGTGGCAGTGCTGGGCAGAGGTGGCAGTGCTGGGCAGGGGTGGCAGTGCCAGGGCAGAGGTGGCAGTGCTGGGCAGAGGTGGCAGTGCCAGGGCAGGGGTGGCAGTGCCAGGGCAGAGGTGGCAGTGCCAGGACAGGGGTGGCAGTGCCAGGGCAGAGGTGGCAGTGCTGGGACAGGGGTGGCAGTGCCAGGGCAGAGGTGGCAGTGCTGGGCAGAGGTGGCAGTGCTGGGGGGCAGAGGTGGCAGTGCCAGGGCAGAGGTGGCAGTGCTGGGGCAGAGGTGGCAGTGCTGGGCAGAGGTGGCAGTGCTGGGGCAGAGGTGGCAGTGCTGGGGGGCAGAGGTGGCAGTGCTGGGCAGAGGTGGCAGTGCCAGGGCAGGGGTGGCAGTGCTGGGGGGCAGAGGTGGCAGTGCTGGGGGGCAGGGGTGGCAGTGCTGGGGCAGAGGTGGCAGTGCTGGGCAGAGGTGGCAGAGGTGGCAGTGCGAGGGCAGAGGTGGCAGTGCTGGGGGGCAGAGGTGGCAGTGCTGGGGGGCAGAGGTGGCAGTGCTGGGCAGGGGTGGCAATGCTGGGGGGCAGAGGTGGCAGTGCTGGGGCAGAGGTGGCAGTGCTGGGGGGCAGAGGTGGCAGTGCTGGGCAGAGGTGGCAGTGCCAGGGCAGGGGTGGCAGTGCTGGGGGGCAGAGGTGGCAGTGCTGGGGGGCAGGGGTGGCAGTGCTGGGGCAGAGGTGGCAGTGCTGGGCAGAGGTGGCAGAGGTGGCAGTGCGAGGGCAGAGGTGGCAGTGCTGGGGGGCAGAGGTGGCAGTGCTGGGCAGGGGTGGCAATGCTGGGGGGCAGAGGTGGCAGTGCTGGGCAGAGGTGGCAGTGCTGGGGGGCAGAGGTGGCAGTGCCAGGGCAGGGGTGGCAGTGCTGGGGGGCAGAGGTGGCAGTGCCAGGGCAGGGGTGGCAGTGCTGGGGGACAGAGGTGGCAGTGCTGGGCAGAGGTGGCAGTGCCAGGGTTTGCACACACAGCCGGGGCTCAGGCCCTGCTGTCACTGTGCCCAGTGCTGGGGACAGACACACGTGTCCTGCACTGCTGGCACTGCTGGGACACACACACCTGTCACACACACACACACACACACACACCTGTCACACACACACCTGTCACACACACACAGACCTGTCACACACACACCTGTCACACACACACCTGTCACACATACACCTCACACACACTTGTCACACACACACACACACACACACACACACACACCTGTCACACACACCTGTCACGCACACACCTGACATACTCACACCTGTCACACACTCACACAATGTTGTGGCACCCTGTCCCCGTGTCCTGGCCCTGAGGGTGCCGTGCCACCCTGTCCCGGTCCCACGGCTCCCCTCAGCTGTCACACCCGGGGCACAGGGGGTGGCACTGGCACTGCCCAGGGCCGGGTGCTGCTGTCCCCCAGCCTGGCCCAGCACCCACAGCAGCTCCCACCTCTCCTCTCCTCTCCTCTCCTCTCCTCTCCTCTCCTCTCCTCTCCTCTCCTCTCCTCTCCTCTCCTCGAAATCTCCTCGAAATCTCCTCGAAATCTCCTCTCCTCGAAATCTCCTCTCCTCGAAATCTCCTTGAAATCTCGAAATCTCCTTGAAATCTCCTCAAAATCTCCTTGAAATCTCCTCAAAATCTCCTCGAAATCTCCTTGAAATCTCCTCGAAATCTCCTCGAAATCTCCTCGAAATCTCCTCGAAATCTCCTCGAAATCTCCTTGAAATCTCCTCAAAATCTCCTCTCCTCTCCCCTCCTCTCCTCGAAATCTCCCCAAAATCTCAAAATCTCCTCGAAATCTCCTCAAAATCTCCCCTCCTCCCCTCTCGTGTCCCCGCAGCAGGCCGAGAGCAGTGACAGCCCCAAGGACAGCGCCGCGGTGCCCAAGTGCCCCCCGCCCTGCCCCGAGGCCAGCCCCGCCGAGCCGCTGCCCAACGGGGACGTGCAGGGGGACGCCGAGGAGGCCGGGGGCAGCCCCAAGGGCGGCCGGCCCGAGGAGGACGACGCCGAGAGCCTGGCGGAGGGCGAGGCGGGCGGGGCGCTGGAGAACGGCCGCTGCACGCCCAAGGAGGGGCTGGACGCCCCGGGAGAGGAGGGCGAGCTGGCCCCGAGCGACGCTCAGAAGAAACGCGGGAGGAGGAAACTGCTGGAGGGCACGGAGAAAAGTAAGAGATGGGCGCTGGGGGGGGGGTCACTGCTCCAGACAGGGACGCCCAGGGACATCCAGGGACACCCAGGGACACCCGGGGACACCCAGGGACACCCGGGGAAACCCAGGGACACCCAGGGACACCCCCAGGGGGATTCCCAGGGACCCCCAGGGACACCCCCAGGGACACCAAGGGACCCCCAGGGATCCCTGGAGACCCATAGGGACACCCAGGGACACCCAGAGACACCCAGAGACCCCCAGGGACACCCCCAGGGACACCCCCAGGGACACCCAGAGACCCCCAGGGACACCCAGAGACACCCAGAGACCTCCAGGGACCCCCCAGGGACCCCCAGGGACACCCAGGGACACCCAGGGACCCCCAGGGACACCCCCAGGGACTCCCAGGGACCCACAGGGACACCCAGGGACACCCAGGGACCTCAGGGACCGCCGGGGACACCCCCAGGGACACCCCCAGGGACCCCCGGGGACACCCAGGGACACCCGGGGACTTGCAGGGACCCCCAGGGACACCCCCAGGGACCCCCAGGGACCCCCAGGGACACCCCCAGGGACACCCCCAGGGACACCCCCGGGGACCCCAGGGACACCCGGGCACCCCAGGGACACCCAGGGACCCCCAGGGACAACTCCAGGGACCCCCAGGGACATCCCCAGGGACCCCAGGGACCACAAGGGACCTCCAGGGACCCCCAGGGACACCGAGGGATCCCCAGGGATCCCTAGAGACCCATAGGGACACCCAGGGACACCCAGGGACCCCCAGGGACACCCCCAGGGACACCCGCAGGGACCCCCGGGGACACCCAGGGACACCCAGAGACACCCAGAGACACCCAGGGACACCACCCAGGAACGCCCAGGTACCCACAGGGACCCCCAGGGACACCCGGGAACACCCCCAGGGACCACAAGGGACACCCCCAGGGGCACCCCAGGGACCCCCGGGGACCACCAGGGACCCCAGGGACAGCCCCGGGGCACACCCAGGGACACCCGGGGACCCCAGGGACACCCAGGGACCCCCAGGGGCACCCCCAGGGACCCCCAGGGACATCCCCAGGGACCCCAGGGACCACAAGGGACCTCCAGGGACCCCCAGGGACACCGAGGGACCCCCAGGGATCCCTGGAGACCCATAGGGACACCCAGGGACACCCAGGGACCCCCAGGGACCACCAGGGACACCCGCAGGGATCCCTGGAGACCCATAGGGACACCCAGGGACACCCAGGGACCTCCAGGGATCCCCCCAGGGACACCCCCAGAGACCCCCAGGGACCCCCAGGGACACCCCCAGGGACCCCCAGGGACACCCCCAGGGACCCCCAGGGACACCCCCGGGGACACCCAGGGACACCCCCGGGGACACCCAGGGACACCCAGGGACAACTCCACAGATCCCCAGGAACCCCCCAGGGACCCTCAGGGAACCCCAAGCCCACCATGCTGCTCCACGAGGGCTTGGGGGTGGGGAGGAGGAGGAGGAGGAGGAGGAGGAGGAGGAAGGGCTGAGACCCTCCAGGGATTTGGGGCGGGGGCAGCAGGTGGGAGTGGAGGGAGCTGTGCCCGCCTGCTCCTCCTGTGCTGGTGGCAGGAACAGGGGTGGCACCCCTTGTGCTCGGTGCCCCGAGGTGCCAGCACCTCCCTGCCCACCTGGGAGAGCTGCCCTGGCACCCCTGCCCACCTGTGGGACAGGGAGTGCTCGTGGTGGGGATGGAGCTGGGGCAGGGATGGAGCTGGGCAGGGATGGAGCTGGGCAGGGATGGAGCTGGGCAGGGATGGAGCTGGGCAGGGATGGAGCTGCTGGGCAGGGATGGAGCTGCAGGGCAGGGATGGAGCTGCAGGGCAGGGATGGAGCTGGGCAGGGATGGAGCTGCAGGGCAGGGATGGAGCTGGGGCAGGGATGGAGCTGGGCAGGGATGGAGCTGGGGCAGGGATGGAGCTGGGCAGGGATGGAGCTGCAGGGCAGGGATGGAGCTGGGCAGGGATGGAGCTGGGCAGGGATGGAGCTGGGCAGGGATGGAGCTGGGCAGGGATGGAGCTGCAGGGCAGGGATGGAGCTGGGCAGGGATGGAGCTGGGCAGGGATGGAGCTGGGGCAGGGATGGAGCTGGGCAGGGATGGAGCTGCAGGGCAGGGATGGAGCTGCAGGGCAGGGATGGAGCTGCAGGGCAGGGATGGAGCTGGGCAGGGATGGAGCTGGGCAGGGATGGAGCTGCAGGGGAGGGATGGAGCTGGGCAGGGATGGAGCTGCAGGGCAGGGATGGAGCTGGGCAGGGATGGAGCTGGGCAGGGATGGAGCTGCAGGGATGGAGCTGGGGCAGGGATGGAGCTGGGCAGGGATGGAGCTGGGCAGGGATGGAGCTGCAGGGCAGGGATGGAGCTGGGCAGGGATGGAGCTGGGCAGGGATGGAGCTGGGCAGGGATGGAGCTGGGGCAGGGATGGAGCTGGGCAGGGATGGAGCTGCAGGGATGGAGCTGGGGCAGGGATGGAGCTGGGGCAGGGATGGAGCTGGGCAGGGATGGAGCTGCAGGGCAGGGATGGAGCTGGGCTGGGATGGAGCTGCAGGGCAGGGATGGAGCTGGGGCAGGGATGGAGCTGCAGGGCAGGGATGGAGCTGGGGCAGGGATGGAGCTGCAGGGGAAGGATGGAGCTGCCGGACACAGGCAGAGATGGAGCTGGAAGAGGCTGGGGTGGCTGGGGCAGGCACGGCTGCAGAGCTGCACGGCTGCAGGGCTGCAGGGCTGCAGGGCTGCAGCGCTGAGCCGCACGCTGCAGACGCTGCCGCAGTCACGAGGCGCAGCCGCGGGAGCTCCGCAGCCGCAGCGGCGGCCGGGGGAGGGAGCGGGGAGGCCCGGGGCCGCCCCAGCGGCGGCCGGTGCGGGGCCGGAGCCGTCCCGGTGAGCCCCGGGAGGGCCGGGGGCGGTCCCGGTGAGCCCCGGGAGGGCCGGGGTCGGTCCCGGTGAGCCCCGGGAGGGCCGGGGCAGAGCCGGGGCGCTGCCGGGAGCCCGAGCATCGCTCCCGCACGGGGACACCGGCACCTCGCAGCTCCTCGGAGCCTCCCCGGCTCCTCCCCCTCCCGGCCCGGGCCCCGCTGCCGTGCCTCAGTTTCCCCGCCTGAGCTCCCTGTGGCTGCGGGGAGCAGCGGGGGGATGGGAGGGATGCCTGGGCAGGACACACAGGCTCCTGTGCCCCGGTGTCCCGCGGTGTCCCCTGCCACCCCAGTGTCAGTGTCCCCTGCCACCCCAGTGCCCCCTCATGCCCCCCATGCCCCCCCGTGCCCCCCAGCCCGCTCCCCCCCCAGCCCCCCGGGTTATTTTCAGCCGCTTTCCCGGCAGCGCTCACGGATGTGCCGAGAGCACAGGAAGCGGCACCGGGGCCGCTCCGCTTCCCCCGCCCGCCCGCCCGCCGGGGGGGTCCCTGCCCCGGACCCCCCAAACCCACCCGGGGACCGCACAGGGGGGGCCCGGGACGGGCTGGGTGGGGTCCATAACCCCCACGGGGGGGTCCCGGGTGGGTCCCAGCGCCCCACGTGGGGGTCCCGGCCCCACACCGGCCCCACTGACGGCCGCTCTGTGTTCCCCGTGCAGGCAAGGACGAGAAGGAGGAGAACAACTTCGACAGCCTGAAAATGGAGGCAAGTACGGCCTGGGGCCTGCCAGGGTGTGGGCACTGCCCCACTGCCCCACGGCCCCACAGCCCCACGGCCCCACGGCCCCACAGCCCCACGGCCCCACAGCCCCACTGCCCCACAGCCCCACAGCCCCACTGCCCCACTGCCCCACAGCCCCACAGCCCCACAGCCCCACGGCCCCACAGCCCCATGGCCCCACAGCCCCACGGCCCCACGGCCCCACAGCCCCACAGCCCCACGGCCCCACAGCCAGTGTGCTGCTCCTCATGCCCACATCTCTCCCTGCCCCCTCGGCCCCAGTGCCCACGGGGGAGCAGCCGGGCCCCCCACGTCCCCACAGGAGGGGGATCCTGCTGGGCCCCCACAGCCAGGACACAGCCGGACACGGGGCTGGGGCCCAGGTGGCACCGGGTGGCACCAGGATGTGCCAGGGCAGTGACCACCCCCCTGCAGCCCTGCCCAGGCTGACCCCACTGCTGACCCCAAACCCACCCTGACCCCAAACCCAGCCTGACCCCAAACCCACCCTGACCCCATTGCTGTCCCCAAATCCACCCTGACCCCAAACCCACCCTGACCCACTGCTGCCCCCAAACCCACCCTGACCCACTGCTGTCCCCAAACCCATCCTGACCCCATTTCTGTCCCCAAACCCATCCTGACCCCATTTCTGTCCCCAAACCCACCCTGACCCATTGCTGACCCCAAACCCACCCTGACCCATTGCTGACCCCAAACCCACCCTGACCCATTGCTGTCCCCAAACCCACACTGACCCATTGCTGCCCCCCGACGCTGACCCCTCTCTGTGCCCGCAGGGCTCGCGGGGCCGGCTCCGCGGCGGGCTGGGCTGGGAGTCCAGCCTGCGGCAGCGGCCCATGCAGCGGCACACCTTCCAGGCCGGGGACCCCTACTACATCAGCAAGAGGAAACGGGACGAGTGGCTGGCGCGCTGGAAACGGGAGGTGAGGGCTGGGAATGGCGGGGGCTGGCACTGCCACAGTGTCCCACGGTGTCCCACAGGGCACAGGGCACAGCTGGCACTGTCACAGTGTCCCATGGGACACAGGGCACAGCTGGCACTGTCACAGTGTCCCCATGGGGCACAGGGCACAGCTGGCACTGCCACAGTGTCCCCGTGGGGCACAGGGCACAGCTGGCACTGTCACAGTGTCCCACAGGGCACAGCTGGCACTGTCACAGTGCCCCACAGGGCACAGGGCATGGCTGATATGGCCCAGTGACCGTTCACAGCTGTCCCCATCCCTGGCCGGCACTGGGGTCACCCCCTCTGTGCCACCCCCACCCGTGTCCCACCCTGGGGACACTCCCCAGTGTCTGTCCCAGCTGGAGTCACCGTGGGCACAGGGACAAGCCAGCCCTCGCCAGCCTGCCCTCCTCTTCCTCATCTGCTCAGCCCCTGGGGGTGCAGCTGGCACCCAGGGTGACAGGGACACCCAGGGGGACAGCCAGGGGTCAGTGCAGTGACAGGGACACCCAGGGGTCAGTGCAGGGACAGGGACACCCAGGGGACAATGCAGGGACAGGGACACCCAGGGGGACACCCAGGGTCAGTGCAGGGACAGGGACACCCAGGGGGACACCCAGGGGTCAGCGCAGTGACAGGGACACCCAGGGGTCAGCGCAGGGACAGGGACACCCAGGGTCAGTGCAGGGACAGGGACACCCAGGGGGACACCCAGGGGTCAGCACAGGGACACCCAGGGGTCAGTGCAGGGACAGGGACACCCGGGGGGACACCCAGGGGTCAGTGCAGGGACAGGGACACCCGGGGGGACACCCAGGGGTCAGTGCAGGGACAGGGACACCCAGGGGTCAGTGCAGGGACAGGGACACCCAGGGGGACACCCAGGGGTCAGTGCAGGGACACCCAGGGGGACACCCAGGGGTCAGCACGGTGACAGGGACACCCAGGGGACAGGGACACCCAGGGCAGGTGTGGCCCTCTCCTGCCCATGCTGGGCGCCCTTAGGCTGGGACCCCCCACCCTGTGCCAGCTGTGCAGACGGGGATGGGATGGGATGGGGATGAAGATGAAGGAGATGGGATGGGGATGAAGATGAGATTGGGATGAAGATGAAGGAGATGGGATGGGGATGGGATTGGGATGAAGATGAAGGAGATGGGATGGGGATGGGATTGGGATGAAGATGAAGGAGACGGGGATGCAAAGGAGGAAGGCGGCAGTGGGACGGGGATGAGGCAGGAGCAGCGGCTGAGGATGGAATGGAGATGGAGATGGGATGAGGAAGAAGATAAAGATGGAGATGGGAGAAAGATGGAGATCAGGAGGGGGTGGGGCAAGGACGGGGCTGGGGATGGAGCTCAGGATGAGGGTGGGGGTGGGATGGGGATGGGGATAGCGCGGGGGATGGGAATGCGGTGGAATGGAGATGGAGATGGAGATGAGGAGGGGGTGAGGCAAGGACAGGGTCGGGGATGGAGCTCAGTGGGGGTGGACGGCGCTGGCAGCGCCGCCGGTGGCCCCGGGGCAGGGATCTGTCGGGACAATTGTCCAGCGGCGATGTGCAGCCGATGTCCCTTAACGACCGGCGATGGGACATTTCCTGTCCCCCCCGGGGGGGCAGAGCGGGGCCCCGGCACTGGGTGAGGGGCGGGGGGGGACACGCGGTCCTGCCGTGACCCTACCCCGGGACACTCCGGGGGTCACCCACCGCAGGGCCACCCGTGTCCCCGAACAGCCCAGGGCCCCAAAACCCGAGCTGGGCTGGGGGAAGCGGGGTGTCCCTGCTGTCACCCCGGTGCCACCCTGGGGGCACCCAGAGGGATGTCACCCCAGTGTCACCCGGGGGGGCACAGACCGAGGGATGTCACCCCAGTGTCACCCTGGGGGGCACAGACCGAGGGATGTCACCCCAGTGTCACCCTGGGGGGCACCCAGAGGGTGGCACTGGGGGCAGGGAGTGGCAGGGCAGGGGTCCCGGGGTGACACCACCACCCCCTCCCCCCCTTTGTCCCCCCCCGCACACAGAGGGGTCCCGGAGCCACCGTGCCGTGGGACCCCCGGGGACCCCCGGGCTGGCACGGGGGGCAGGGTCTGGGCTGGGGTGCAGGGACCCCGAGCGGGTCCTGTCTGTACTGGGCTGGACTGGGCAGTGGAGAGTCCAAACTGGGCTGAACTGGGGCAGTTGGAGAGTTTATACTGGGCTGGACTGGGGCAGTGGAGAGTTTGTACTGGGCTGGACTGGGGCAGTGGAGAGTTTTTATACTGGGCTGAACTGGGCAGGGTGATCACAGAGCAGTGTCTGTACTGGGCTGAACTGGGCAGTGGAGAGTTTATACTGGGCTGAACTGGGCAGCAGTGTGTCTGTACTGGGCTGAACTGGGCAGTGGAGAGTTTATACTGGGCTGAACTGGGGCAGTGGAGAGTTTGTACTGGGCTGAACTGGGCAGCGGAGAGTTTATACTGGGCTGAACTGGGGCAGTGGAGAGTTTGTACTGGGCTGAACTGGGCAGTGGAGAGTTTACACTGGGCTGAACTGGGCAGCAGAGTGTCCATACTGGGCTGAACTGGGGCAGCAGAGTGTCTGTACTGGGCTGAACTGGGGCAGCAGTGTCCGTACTGGGCTGAACTGGGGCAATGGAGAGTTTATACTGCGCTGAACTGGGCAGGGTGATCACAGAGCAGTGTCTGTACTGGGCTGAACTGGGGCAGTGGATTGTCCATACTGGGCTGAACTGGGCAGAGTGACCGCACACCAGTGTCTGTACTGGGCTGAACTGGGGCAGTGGATTGTCCATACTGGGCTGAACTGGGCAGAGTGACCGCAGGGCAGTGTCCGTGCTGGGCAGAGTGACCGCACACCGGTGTCCGTGCCGGGCAGTGTGACCGCACACCGGTGTCCGTCCGTGCCGGGCCGAACCGGGCAGAGTGACCCCACACCGGTGTCCGTCCGTGCCGGGCCGAACCGAACCGAGCCGGGGGTGCGGCGGGGCCGGTGCCCCCCCGGTGGGTCCCCATGTGGTGGCCC
The DNA here is from genome assembly GCA_017589585.1 of Phylloscopus whistleri. Lineage (NCBI taxonomy): Eukaryota > Metazoa > Chordata > Aves > Passeriformes > Phylloscopidae > Phylloscopus > Phylloscopus whistleri. The sequence goes on along the minus strand of JADMLD010000610.1, from coordinate 42,323 downwards.
TGGGGACACCGGCTGCGGGGGGCGGGGGCGGCTCCAGCCGTGCGGGGCGAGGCCCCGGGGGCTCCGCCGCCCCCGCCCCGTCCCGGCGCTCGGCACAAAGGCCGGGGGGCCGCGGCCCCGGGACAAAAGGCGGCGGCGGCGGCCCCGCGGCGGGAGGGAGGCGCAGCCCGGAGCGGAGCGGAGCGCGGTGATCCCCGCGGGCCCGTGAGTACCGGGAGGGACGGGCCGGCACCGGGGCACCGGCGGGACAGCGGGGCGAGAAGCACCGGGACCGGGAGGACACCGGGCAAGCGGGACCGGGACCGGGCCGGACCGCTCGGAGCCGTTCGGTTCCGCGCCGCGAGTCCGCTCGGCTCGGTTCGGTTCTGCTCGGAACCGTTCGGGTCTACTCGGGACCGCTCGGATCCGTCCCGGAGGCCGCTCGGCTCCTTTCGTTCTACTCGGCTCCGCTCGGCTCCGTTCGGTTCTTCTCGGTCCCGTCGGTTCTGCCCGGTCCCTTCGGTTCCGCTCCGTTTCCCTTCGGGTCCGGCTCGGGAGCCGTTCGGGTCTCTTCGGCTCCTCCGATCTTGTTCGGTTCCGTTCGGTTCCGTTCGGTTCCCCTCGGGCCCCTTCGGTTCCCCTTCGGTTCCGGTCCGGCCCGGGCCCCCCGCGCGCCCCCCCCCCCCCCCCCCCCCCCCGCCGCAGCCAACCAGCCGGGCCGGGAGGCACCACGTGACCCGGAGCCCAGACAAAGGGCCGCCGGGCTGACCCGCACCGGCCCGGCCGGCTCCGCGCGTTCCGGCTCCGCGCGTTCCGCCCCGGGAACGGGGCCCGGCCGGTCCCCGCGGGTACGTGACCGGGACCGGGGCCGGGATCACCGCGGGCCGCGCGGGGAGATCCGGGGGGGGCCCGAGGGGGGGGGACCCGGAGAGGGTGACATCGAGCGGGATGAGCACGGAGGGTCGCGGGATGAGCTCGGAGGGTACCGGGATGGGCGGCGGGGGTCACGGGATGGGTCCCGGGGTCAGCTCTGGGGCTCCGTGGGGAACGGGGGTCAGGAAGGGGACACCGAGGCAGATGATCCGGCCCTCAGGCCCCTCGCGGTGCGTGCCGGGGCTCCCTCAGGCCGTGCTCCCGGTACCCGGTGCCGGTGCCGGTGCCACGGCCGTGCCCCGTTGCCCGCAGGCCGAGAAGAAGGCCAAGGTGATCGCCGTGATGAACGTGGTGGAGGAGCCGGCGCGGGCCGAGGCGCAGAAGGAGGAGGAGGCCAGCCCGCCGCCCGGGCCGCAGCAGCCCACCGACCCCGCCTCGCCCAGCGTGGCCACCACGCCCGAGCCCGCCGTGGCCGAGGCCGGCGACAAGAACGCGTCCAAGTCGGCCGACGACGAGCCCGAGTACGAGGTGAGGAGGGCAGGGCAGGGACCGGGCAGGGACCGGGAGGAGCGGGGCTGGGGGGCCGGGGGGCGCTCCGGTGATCCCGGCGGCTCCGGTGATCCCCGCGGTTCTGGTGATCCCCGGTGATGATCCCCGCGGTGATCCCCGGTGACCCCGCGGTTCTGATGATCCCCGCGGTTCGGTGATGATCTCCGGTGATGATCCCCGGTGATCCCGGCGGTTCCGGTGATCCCCGGTGATCCCCGCGGCTCCGGTGATGATCTCCGATGATCCCCGGTGATGACCCCCGCGGTCCCGGTGATGATCCCCGGTGATCCCCGGTGATCCCCGCGGTCCCGGTGATGATCCCCGGTGATCCCCGGTGACAATCCCCGCGGTTCCGATGTTCCCCGATGATCCCCGCGGTCCCGGTGACGATCCCCGGTGACCCCCGGTGATCCCCGCGGTTCCGGTGATGATCCCCGGTGATCCCCGCGGTCCCGGTGACGATCCCCGGTGACGATCCCCGCGGTTCGGTGACGATCCCCGGTGATCCCCGCGGTCCCGGTGACGATCCCCGGTGATGATCCCCGGTTCCGCCCCCGCAGGACGGCCGCGGGTTCGGTATCGGCGAGCTGGTGTGGGGCAAGCTGCGCGGCTTCTCCTGGTGGCCCGGCCGCATCGTGTCCTGGTGGATGACCGGGCGCAGCCGCGCCGCCGAGGGCACCCGCTGGGTGATGTGGTTCGGGGACGGCAAATTCTCGGTGGTGAGTGACCGGGGGGAACCGGGGGGGAATGGGGGTAACCGGGGGGAACGGGGGGGACGAGGGGAACGGGGGGCGGCGGGAGCACCGCGCCGGGGGTGTCCCGGTTCCGGGGGTGTCCCCGCTCTCCCGGGGCTGCCCCCACGGCCGCCTCCCCTCCCGTCCCGTCCGGTCCCTCCCCAGGTGTGCGTGGAGAAGCTGCTGCCCCTGAGCTCCTTCGCCAGCGCCTTCCACCAGGCCACCTACAACAAGCAGCCCATGTACCGCAAGGCCATCTACGAGGTGCTGCAGGTGAGCGGGGATGGGGCTGTGGGGCTGCCTCTGCACCCTGCCAGGACCCGGGCTGTGTCTGTGGGGGCTGCTGCTGCTGCCTCTGCACCCTGCCAGGACCCGGCCCTGCCTCCCCCCGGGCTGTGGCTGCTGCCTCTGCACCCTGCCAGGACCCGGCCCTGCCTCCCCCCGGGCTGTGGCTGCTGCCTCTGCACCCTGCCAGGACCTGGCCCTGCCTCCCCCCGGGCTGTGGCTGCTGCTGCTGCCTCTGCACCCTGCCAGGACCTGGCCCTGCCTCCCCCCGGGCTGTGGCTGCTGCCTCTGCACCCTGCCAGGACCTGGCAATGCCTCCCCCTGGGCTGTGGCTGCTGCTGCTGCCTCTGCACCCTGCCAGGACCCGGCCCTGCCTCCCCCCGGGCTGTGGCTGCTGCTGCTGCCTCTGCACCCTGCCAGGACCTGGCCCTGCCTCCCCCCGGGCTGTGGCTGCTGCTGCTGCCTCTGCACCCTGCCAGGACCCGGCCCTGCCTCCCCCCTGCCGGGCTCCTGGGAGCCTGGGGGTCTGCGAGACCCCCTAAGGGCGTTTGGGGGGCACTCCCTGGGGAGGCTTTGGGGGTGTCTGGGGGTCACCTGTGCCAGGCAGGGCTCTGGGGGTCTCTGGGGGTCTCTGGGGGTCTCCTGTGCCAGACAGGGCTGTGAGGGGCTCTGGGGGTCTCTGGGGGTCACCTGTGCCAGACAGGGCTGTGAGGGGCTCTGGGGGTCTCTGGGGCTCAAGGTCTCTCAGCTTTGCTGGGGGGGTCTCTCATTGGGGGGGGATCCTGATTTTGGGGGGCTCTTGTGGAGGTTCCTGGCTGTGTTGGACCCCCTGAGGCTGGGGCCTGCCTGGGGGGGCTGGGACCCCCCTGTGGGGGTGGGTGGGTGACCCCTGTGAGGATTGGTGACATCTTGAGGGGGTTGGTGACACCTGTGGAGGTTGGTGACACCTCTGAGGGTTGGTGACCCCTGTGAGGGTTGGTTGGTGACATTGGTAACCCCTGTGAGGGTGGGTGACACCTGTAGGGGTTGGTGACACCTGTAGAGGTTGGTGGGTGACCCCTGTGAGGGTTGGTGACACCCATGGGTGAGGGTGACACCTGTGAAGGTGGGTTGGTGACACCTATGGGGGTTGGTGACACCTGTGAGGGTGGGTGACCCCCATGGGGGTTGGTTGTGACCCCTGTGTGGGTTGGTGACCCCTGTGAGGGTTGGTTGGTGACATTGGTGACACCTGTGTGGGTTGGTGACCCCCATGGGGGTCGGTGACCCCTCCGAGGGTGGGTTGTGACCCCTGTGAGGGTTGGTGGGTGACATTGGTGACCCCTATGGGAGTTGGTGACCCCTGTGGGGGTTGATGACTCCTGTACGGATCAGTGACCCCTCTGAGGGTTGGTTGGTGACCCCTGTGAGGGCTGGTGACCCCTGTGAGGGTTGGTTGGTGACATTGGTGACCCCCATGGGGGTTGGTGACCCCTGTGAGGGTGGGTGACCCCCAGGGGGGTTGGTGACTCCTGTGAGGGTGGGTGACCCCTCTGAGGGTGGGTTGTGACCCCTGTGAGGGTTGGTGACCCCTCTGAGGGTGGGTTGTTGACATTGGTGACCCCTCTGAGGGTGGGTTGTTGACATTGGTGACCCCTCTGAGGGTGGGTGACCCCTCCGAGGGTGGGTTGTGCCCCCCGTGGGCCTTGGTGACCCCTCCGAGGGCGGGCGGTGACCCCTGCCCCCCGCAGGTGGCCAGCAGCCGCGCCGGGAAGATCTTCCCCGCCTGCCCCGAGAACGACGAGAGCGACACGTCCAAGGTGGTGGAGATCCAGAACAAGCAGATGATCGAGTGGGCCCTGGGCGGCTTCCAGCCCTCGGGGCCCAAGGGGCTGGAGCCCCCCGAGGGTGAGCGGGGCCCTGGGGGACCCTGGGGGACCCTGGGGGACCCCCACCCTCAGCTCTGCTGTCACCGGGCTGGGGCAGGGGGGGCATTGGGGGGGTCCCGGGGGGGCTGGGACCCTGCTGGGGGTACCCCAATGATGGGATTTGGTTTGGGGGGGCTGGGACCGTGATGGGATTTGATTTGGGGGTGGTTCTGCTGGGGGGACCCCAATGATGGGATTTGGTTTGGGGGGGCTGGGACCCTGCTGGGGGTACCCCAATGATGGGATTTGATTTAGGGGTGGCTGTGCTGGGGGTCCCCCAATTATGGGATTTGATTTGGGGGGGCTGGGACCCTGCTGGGGGATCCTGGGGGGCTGGGACCCTGCTGGGGGCACCCCAATTATGGGATTTGATTTGGGGGGGTGGGACCCTGCTGGGGGGTCCCTGGGGGGGCTGGGACCCTGCTGGGGGCACCCCAGTGATGGGATTTGATTTGGGGGTGGTTCTGCTGGGGGGACCCCAATGATGGGATTTGATTTGGGGGTGCTGGGACCCTGCTGGGGGCACCCCGGTGATGGGATTTGATTTGGGGGGGTGGGACCCTGCTGGGGGTGCCCTGGTGATGGGATTTGATTTGAGGGAGTCCCGGGGGGCCTGGGGGTACCCCGAGGATGGGATTCGATGGGGAGGGGTCTCTGCTGACGCCCCCCGCCCCGCAGAGGAGAGGAACCCCTACAAAGAAGTTTACACGGAGATGTGGGTGGAGCCCGAGGCCGCCGCCTACGCGCCGCCCCCGCCCGCCAAGAAACCCCGCAAGAGCACGACCCAGGAGAAGCCCAAGGTCAAGGAGATCATCGACGAGCGCACCCGAGGTACCCCCGGGGCACCCCCGGGGCCGGGGCTGCCCCCCACCCACACCCGAGGTACCCCCGGGGCACCCCCAGGGCCGGGGCTGCCCTGGGCTCACCCTGGGCTGGGGGCTCAAGGGCTGCTCTGGGTCTCTCCCCTGGGGTCCCCCCCCTCCCTGCACCCCACCCACCCAGGGGGGGTCCCTCCCTGCACCCCACCCACCCCCGGGGGGGCTCAGCCGGGGCCAGCCCCCCCTGACCGCCCTCTCCCCCCAGAGCGGCTGGTGTACGAGGTGCGGCAGAAGTGCAGGAACATCGAGGGTGAGCGTGGGGCTGGGGGAGCTCCTGTGCCAGGGTGTGGGGCTGGGGGAGATCCTGTGCCAGGGTGTGGGGCTGGGGCACGTCCTGTGCCAGGGTGTGGGGCTGGGGCACCTCCTGAACCAGGGTGTGGGGCTGGGGAACGTCCTGCACCCAGGGTGTGGGGCTGGGGCACCTCCTGAACCAGGGTGTGGGGCTGGGGAATGTCCTGCACCAGGGTGTGGGGCTGGGGAATGTCCTGCACCCGGGGTGTGGGGCTGGGGGAGATCCTGCACCGAGGGTGTGGGGCTGGGCTGGGGTCAGAGGGGCACAGGGGGTGTGGGGCAGCTCAGGGCCAGGCCAGCCTTGTCCCAGCCCCCAGCCTGGCTGGCAGCAGGGACAGGGGCTGTGACATTGACCCACCCTGGCTGGTGGCAGGGACCCCCAGGGACACCACCTGGGGTCTGGGGTGGGGCTGGGGGGCAGCGGGGGCCCTGCCTGCTCCCCCCAGGGTGTCACCCCAGCTCGGGTGTGACCCCAGGGTGGGGTGGCCATGTCCTGGGGCCTGCAGGAGGTGGCTCAGGGTGTCCCCAGGCAGGGTTGGGGGTGTCCCCAGGGATGGCTCAGGGTGTCCCCAGGGTGGGGTGGGTGCCAGGCTGACGTGTCCCCCTCCCTCCCCCCCAGACATCTGCATCTCCTGCGGGAGCCTCAACGTCACCCTGGAGCACCCTCTGTTCATCGGGGGCATGTGCCAAAACTGCAAGGTGGGGCTGGGGGGGTCACGGGGTGTCCCCCTTGGTGTGTCCCCAGTGTCCCCCCCAGTGTGTCTCCCCCTCGGTGTCCCCCTCAGTGTCCCCCTCAGTGTCCCCGGTGTCCCCCCCAGTGTCCCCACTGTCCCCCCCGCTGTCCCTCCCACTGTCCCCCCCCAGTGTCCCCGGTGTGTCCCCGGGTGTCCCCCAGTGTCCCCCCCTGGTGTCCCCCCTGGTGTCGCCCGGTGTCCCCCCCCAGTGTCCCCCCCCCCAGTGTCCCCCCCCCCCCCGTGTGTGTCACCCCTGGTGTGTCTCCCCCGGTGTCCCCCACAGTGTCCCCCACAGTGTCCCCCCCTGGTGTCCCCCCTGGTGTCCCCCGGTGTCCCCCCCGGTGTCTCCCCCAGTGTCCCCCCAGTGTCCCCCTCGGTGTCCCTCCTGGTGTCCCCAGTGTATTCCCCCGGTGTCCCCCCCGGTGTCCCCCCAGTGTCCATGTCCCTGCTGTCCCCCCCGGTGTCCCTGGTCCCCCCGGTGCCCCCCCGGTGTCCCCCCCGGTGTCCCCGGTGACCCCCCGCTGTCCCCAGAACTGCTTCCTGGAGTGCGCCTACCAGTACGACGACGACGGCTACCAGTCCTACTGCACCATCTGCTGCGGCGGCCGCGAGGTGCTGATGTGCGGCAACAACAACTGCTGCAGGTCTGCACCGGGCTGCACGGGGGCTGCACGGGGGCTGAGAGGGGCTGCAGGGCTGCAGGGGGCTGCAGGGATGGGGGCTCTGAGGGGCTGCAGGTGTGGGGCTGATGGGCTGCAGGGCATGGGGAGTGCAGGGCTGGGGGGTACAGGTGTGGGGCTGGAGGCCAGGGGGGCTGCAAGGGTGGTGGGCTGCAAGTGTGGGGCTGGGGGCTGCAGGGGCGGGGCTGTGGGGCCAGGGGGGCTGCAGTTGTAGGGCTGGGGGCCAGGGAGACTGCAGGTGTGGGGCTGGGCTGGGGTGGGGCTGCAGGTGTGGGGCTGGGGGCTGCAGGTGTGGGGCTGTGGGGCCAGGGGGGCTGTAGGTATGGGGCTGAGGGCTTCAGGGCTGGGGCTGGGGGCTGCTGGGATGGGGCTGGGGGAGGCAGGTGTGGGGCTGGGGGGGCTGCAGGTCTGCACGGGGGCTGCAGGGGGGCTGGGGGGCTGCAGGTGTGGGGCTGGGAGCCGTGGGGCTGGGGTGGGACCTGTGGGGCACGTTTGGTGCTGGGCACGTTCGGTGTCGCCGCGTTCCTGCCCCGTGGGTTTGGTGGTGCCGGCCCTGGTTTGGGACTGGGAGGTTCTGGTGGTGTCCCAGTGAGGGGCTGGGGAGGTTCTGGTGGTGCCACTGTCCCCGTGCTGGGCTTTGATAGCCAAGTCCTGCATGGGTCTGGGTGGGCTGTGGTGGTCAGTGGTGGTCGGTGGTGGTCGGTGATGGTCGGTGGTGGTCAGTGGTGGTCAGTGATGACCAATGATGGCCAATGACGGTTGGTGATGGTCAATGGTGGTCAGTGGTGGTCAGTGGTGGTCAGTGATGGTCGGTGGTGGTCGGTGATGGCCGGTGATGGTCGGTGGTGGTCAGTGATGGTCAATGATGGTCAGTGATGGCCAGTGGTGGTCAGTGATGGTCAGTGGTGGTCAGTGGTGGTCAGTGATGGTCGGTGATGGTCGGTGGTGGTCAGTGATGACCAATGATGGCCAGTGACGGTTGGTGATGGTCAATGGTGGTCAGTGGTGGTCAGTGGTGGTCGGTGATGGTCGGTGATGGTCGGTGGTGGTCGGTGATGGTCAGTAGTGGTTGGTGATGGTCGGTGGTGGTCAGTGATGACCAATGATGGCCGGTGATGGTCAGTGGTGGCCAGTGATGGTCAGTGGTGGCCAGTGATGGCCAATGATGGTCAGTGATGGTCAGTGGTGGTCAGTGGTGGTCAATGGTGGTCGGTGATGGTCGGTGATGGTCAGAGATGGCCAATGATGGCCAATGATGGTCGATGATGGCCAGTGATGGTCAGTGGTGCCAGTCCTGTGTGGCACTGGGAAGTTCTGGTGATGCCAATTCCTGGCGTGGGAGCTCTGTGCTGTCATTAAGGAAACGTCCCACTCTGAGCATCCCTGGGCTGCCCCAGTGCCAGGGCTGGCACTGCTGTGGCAGAGCCCTGGGCAGAGGTGGCTCCAGTGCCCCCAGGGCCCTGCTGGGCTCCAGTGCCCCCAGGGCTCTGCTGGGCTCCAGTGCCCCCAGGGCCCTGCTGGGCTCCCCACAGCCCCACTCACAGCCTCTTCACCCCCAGCCCCAGCCCAGGTTTCCAGTGGCACTCTCAGATGTCTCCTTTAGTAAATCCATTTATTTGTGGCACAGAAACACAAACACAGCCCGAGCTGGTGCCTCCAAGGAGGGATCCCAGCAGAAGAACCCCTCAGTTTTATCCCCTCAGACTCCTCCTGTCCCTCCACCTGGCTGCCAGGCACCTCTTGGTCTCCTTGGTGACCTGACCCCGCTGGGTCACCCTTCCTCAGCTGGGTCACCCTTCCTCATCCTCTTTGTTACTCCAAAGCTCCAGAGCTCACCTCAGCTCAACCTCTGCAGCTCAATCTGCGTTTCAGCCCCACTCCCTGGACCAGACTGATTCATTCCCCTCGACACCAGCCTCTGGGGTATTTTGTGGCACCCCAGTGCTGGAGCTGGAGAGGTTTTGGTGGTGCCACAGAGCTGGCGTGGGAATGGGGTGCTGCCAGCCCTGGTGTGGGGCTGGGAGGGTTTGTGGTGATGCCACAGCTCCACAGGGGAACTTGTGGTGGTGCTGCAGTCCTGGTGTAGGAAATTGATGGTGCCAGCCCTGGTTTGGGGCTGGGGAGGGAGGTTTTGGTGATGCCGCATTCCTACCATGGGGTTTGGGTGGTGCCAGTTCTGCTTTGGGGCTGGGAGGGTTTGTGGTGTCCCAGCGCAGGGCTGGAAGGATTTTCATGGAGCCACAGTCCTGCAATTCCTGATGCCAGCCCTGGTGTGGGGCTGGGGAGGGAGGTTTTGGTGATGCCCCAGTCCTGCCCTGGGGTTTGGGGTGATGCCAGCTGTGGTTTGGGGCTGGGAGGGTTTGTGGTGTCCCAGTGCAGGGCTGGAAGGATTTTCATGGAGCCACAGTCCTGCAATTCCTGATGCCAGCCCTGGTTTGGGGCTGGGGAGGGAGGTTTTGGTGATGCCACAATCCTGCCCTGGGGTTTGGGGTGATGCCAGTTCTGGTTTGGGGCTAGGTTTTTGTGTTGAGGTTTTTGGTGATGCCACAGTCCTGCCCTGGGGTTTGGGATGATGCCAACCTTGGTTTGGGGCTGGGGAGGGAAGTTTTGGTGATGCCACAGTCCTGCCGTGGGGTTTGGGGTGGTGCCAGTTCTGGTTTGGGGCTGGGTTTTTGTGTTGAGGTTTTTGGTGATGCCACAGTCCTGGCACCAGTGGGGATTGGGTGATGCCAGCTGTGGTTTGGGATGGAGAGGTTCTGGTGGTGCCCTGCTCCTGGTTTGTGGGGCTGGGGGAAGCTTTGGTAACACCCCAGACTGGGGTGGGGTGGTCCTGCCATGGAGTTTGGGGTGACACCAGTCCAGGGGTGGGGCTTTGGGGGTTTTGGTGCTGACAGGATCCTGCAGGGCTGGGGGAGGTCCTGGCAGTGCCCCAGGGCTGCTGTGGAGCTCGGGACTTCTGCTGTGGGACTGAGGTCTTTGTGTTGAGGCTTTTGGCAATGCCACAGTCCTGCTGTGGTCTTTGGGGTGGTGCCAGTTCTGCTTTGGGGCTGGGACAGAGGTTTTTGGTGATGCCCCAGTCCCGCCCTGGGCTTTGGGGTGGTGCCAGGTCTCCTTTGGGAGGTTTTGGCAGTGCCCCAGTCCCGGCACGGTCCCAGCAAACCCCGGCAGTGTCCCCAGGGCTGCGTGGGCAGATCCGTGGGTGGGTGCAGCTCCGGCCGTGCCGTGTGTGGGGCTGTGCCCACCCCGGTGCTGCCCCCGCCCCACCGCTGACCCCCACCCCACCCCCCGGGCCAGGTGCTTCTGCGTGGAGTGCGTGGACCTGCTGGTGGGCCCGGGGGCGGCGCAGGCGGCCATCAAGGAGGACCCCTGGAACTGCTACATGTGCGGCCACAAGGGCGTCTACGGGCTGCTGCGGCGGCGGGAGGACTGGCCCTCGCGCCTGCAGATGTTCTTCGCCAACAACCACGACCAGGAGTTTGTGAGTGACCCCGGCCCCGGACCCCTGACCCTGCCTGCCGACCCCCAGCACCTTCCAGCCCCTCCCCACCCACCCCCAGCCCCTCCCAGCCTCTCCCCGCTGACCCCCAGCCCCTCCCAGCCCATCCCCACTGGCCCCCAACCTCTCCCTGCTGACCCCCAGCTGCTCCCCACCAGCCCCCAGCCCCTCCCTGCCCCTCCCTGCCGACCTCCAGCCTCTCCCCGCTGACCCCCAGCCCCTCCCTGCTGACCCTCAGCCCCTCCCCGCTGACCCCCATACCCTCCCCGCCGGCCCCCAACACCTCCCAGCCCCTCCCAGCCCTTCCCTGCCGACCCCCAGCCCCTCCCTGCAGACTCCCAGCCCCTCCCTGCTGACCCTCAGCCGCTCCCCACCAGCCCCCAGCCCCTCCCTGCCCCTCCCCTCTGACCCCCAGCCCCTCCCCGCTGACCCCCAATGCCTCCCAGCCCGTCCCATCCCCTCCCTGCCAACCCCCAGCCCCTCCCCACTGACCCCCAGACCCTCTCAGCCCCTCCCCACCACCCCCCAGCCCCTCCCCGTTGACCCCCAGCCCCTCCCAGCCCCTCCCTGCTGACCCCCAGCCGCTCCCCACCAGCCCCCAGCCCCTCCCAGCTCCTCCCAGCCTCTCCCTGCTGACCCCCAGCCCCTCCCTGCCCCTCCCTGCCACCCCCCAGGCCCTCCCAGCCCATCCCCACTGGCCCCCAGCCTCTCCACGCCAACCCCCAGCCCCTCCCTGCTGACCCCCAGCTTCTCCCAGCCCCTCCCCACCAACCCCCAGCCCCTCCCTGCCCCTCCCCACCAACCCCCAGCCCCTCACTGCCGGCCTCCAGCCCCTCCCTGCTGACCCCCAGCCCCTCGGTGCTCACCCCCTGCCCGTGCCCCCCAGGACCCCCCCAAGGTGTACCCGCCGGTGCCGGCTGAGAAGAGGAAGCCCATCCGGGTGCTCTCGCTCTTCGACGGCATCGCCACAGGTGGGTGGGGGTCCCTGGGGTCCCACGGGCCTCCCCCGGGGCGTGTGTGGGGCTGGACCCACGCAGACCCGGCGCTCTCAGGCCACGGGGCGTGGACAGATCTGTGGGGTTCCCCTGGGCAGCCCCCGGGGTTCTCTCCACCCCAGGGGTCCCACACTGGAGAGGGGACAGCCCTGGGGGTGGATGGGTGGCACAGGTGGGGACAGGGCTGGGGGTGTGTGGGTGGCACAGGTGGGGATGGGGGTGGGTGGCACAGGTGGGGACAGCCCTGGGGGGGTGGCACAGGTGGGGACAGCCCTGGGGATGAGTGGGTGGCACAGGTGCGGATGGGGGTGGGTGGCACAGGCGTGGACAGCCCTGGGTGGGTGGCACAGGTGGGGACAGCCCTGGGTGGGTGGCACAGGTGGGGGACAGCCCTGGGGGTGGGTGGGTGGCACAGGTGGTGCCGGCCCTGGGGCCCCTCTGGGCGTGCCCGTGGCCACTCCCCATGGCTCCCCATGGCTCCTCCACAGGCCTGCTGGTGCTGAAGGACCTGGGCATCCAGGTGGACAGGTACATCGCCTCCGAGGTGTGCGAGGACTCCATCACCGTGGGCATGGTGAGGCACCAGGGCAAGATCATGTACGTCGGGGACGTCCGCAACGTCACCCAGAAACACGTAGGTGCCCCCCGAGCCCCCGGGCAGTGTCAGGGTGTCCTGTGCCCGGCCAGGAGCAGCACTCAGGTCCTGGTGGGTCCCCTCATCCCCCCCTGGCTCACCCAGGCTTCTCCTTTCCCCCCTGCAGATACAGGAGTGGGGCCCCTTCGACCTGGTGATCGGGGGCAGCCCCTGCAACGACCTGTCCATCGTCAACCCGGCCAGGAAGGGTCTCTACGGTAGGAGAGGCTCCTCAGGGGGGTGAGGCTGAGCCCCCCCAGGGCTGCCAGAGACCCCCCCAGGCCTGAGCCCAGCCCCTCCTGTCTCTCTCTCTGCTGGCAGAGGGCACCGGGCGCCTCTTCTTCGAGTTCTACCGCCTGCTGCACGAGGCGCGGCCCAAGGAGGGCGACGACCGGCCCTTCTTCTGGCTCTTCGAGAACGTGGTGGCCATGGGGGTCAGCGACAAGAGGGACATCTCGCGCTTCCTGGAGGTCGGTGCCCTGCCCCGGGGGTCACCCCCAGGGCTCAGCCCCAGGGCCCAGCCCCGCTGAGCTTTGCCGTTCTCCCTCCCTCAGTCCAATCCCGTCATGATCGATGCCAAAGAAGTGTCAGCAGCGCACCGGGCACGGTACTTCTGGGGGAACCTGCCCGGCATGAACAGGTGGGTGAGGGCAGCCCCGGGGCTCTGGGAGGGTGGGCTCTTCCCTCAGCCCAGGTGTGGCTGCACCCTCAGCCCAGGTGTGGCTGCTCCCTGAGCACAGGTGTGGCTGCTCCCTCAGCCCAGGTGTGGCTGCTCCCTCAGCCCAGGTGTGGCTGCTCCCTCAGCCCAGGTGTGGCTGCTCCCTCAGCCCAGGTGTGGCTGCTCTCTCAGCCCAGGTGTGGCTGCTCTCTCAGCCCAGGTGTGGCTGCTCTCTCAGCCCAGGTGTGGCTGTTCCCTCAGCCCAGGTGTGGCTGCTCCCTCAGCCCAGGTGTGGCTGCTCTCTCAGCCCAGGTGTGGCTGCACCCTCAGCACAGGTGTGGCTGCTCCCTCAGCCCAGGTGTGGCTGCTCCCTGAGCACAGGTGTGGCTGCTCCCTCAGCCCAGGTGTGGCTGCTCCCTCAGCCCAGGTGTGGCTGCTCCCTCAGCCCAGGTGTGGCTCCTCCCTCAGCCCAGGTGTGGCTGCTCTCTCAGCCCAGGTGTGGCTGCTCTCTCAGCCCAGGTGTGGCTGTTCCCTCAGCCCAGGTGTGGCTGCTCCCTCAGCCCAGGTGTGGCTGCTCCCTGAGCACAGGTGTGGCTGCTCCCTGAGCCCAGGTGTGGCTGCTCCCTGAGCCCAGGTGTGCCTCTGGGAGGGTGTGCTGCCCTCTGGGCCCTCCCTCAGCCCAGGTGTGTCTCTGGGGATCCCCTGACCCCGGTCACAGCAGCAGCCTCACAGAGAGGTGGTGGCACAGCCCAGAAACCTCTGGTGGTTCCCCCGTGGGGGTGGCTGCTGCTGTCCCCGCTCTCCTGTGCTGGGGGGGTGACACTGAGCTGTCCTGGTGTCCCTTTGGGATGCTGGCCGTGGTGGCCCACAGGAACTGGCTGCTCCTTGCCCATCACCTGCCACAGAGCCCCAAAACAGCCCCTGGCCACCCGCTGACCCCCACAAACCCCAGCTGGAGCCCCGTGCCCACAGTGGGTGGGGGACAGTCTGGGGACACGGCGCTGCCACCCCCTGCCCACCATCTCTCCCCTCCAGGCCGCTCGCCTCCACAGTCAACGATAAGCTGGAGCTGCAGGAGTGCCTGGAGCACGGCAGGATAGCAAAGGTCAGCCAGGCCTGGGGGCTGGGGGGCTGAGGGGGGGTTCAGTGGTGTCCCCAGGCTCCCTGGGGCACAGGGAGGGTGTCAGGAGGGGTCAGCAGGAGCTCCCTGGGGCGCTGTGGGTGTTCAGGAGGGGTCAGCAGGAGCTCCCTGGGGCGCTGGGGGGGTTCAGGAGGGGTCAGCAGGAGCTCCCTGGGGCTCAGGGGGGGTTCCAGGGCTGTCCCCAGGCTCCCTGGGGCGCTGTGGGTGTTCAGGAGGGGTCAGCAGGAGCTCCCTGGGGCTCAGGGGGGGTTCAGTGCTGTCCCCAGGCTCCCTGGGGCTCAGGGGGGGTTCAGGAGGGGTCAGCAGGAGCTCCCTGGGGCACAGGGGGGGTTCAGGGCTGTCCCCAGGCTCCCTGGGGTGCTGTGGGTGTTCAGGAGGGGTCAGCAGGAGCTCCCTGGGGCTCAGGGTGGGTTCAGGAGGGGTCAGCAGGAGCTCCCTGGGGCTCAGGGGGGGTTCAGTGCTGTCCCCAGGCTCCCTGGGGCACAGGGGGTGTTCAGGAGGGGTCAGCAGGAGCTGCCCCCCACCCCAATCTGACCAGCCCGTCCGTGCCTCTCTGCAGTTCAGCAAAGTGCGAACCATCACCACTCGCTCCAACTCCATCAAGCAGGGCAAGGACCAGCACTTCCCCGTGTTCATGAACGAGAAGGAGGACATCCTGTGGTGCACGGAGATGGAGAGGTAGGGCGGGGCTGTGCCGGGGGGCTGGGCTGGGGGGCCGGGTGCCGCCCCCGGCCCGCCCCTGAGCCCTCCCCGTGGCCCGCAGGGTGTTCGGTTTCCCCGTGCACTACACGGACGTGTCCAACATGAGCCGCCTGGCCCGGCAGAGGCTGCTGGGCCGCTCCTGGAGCGTGCCGGTGATCCGCCACCTCTTCGCGCCCCTGAAGGAATACTTCGCCTGCGTCTAGAGCCGGGCAGGGAACTGGTGACACACACGGAGCGAGTCGGAAACAAAAACCCCTCCAACGCCAAGAGAAGCGAACACACAGGAACGAGAGAAGAGCCAGCACCCAGAAAGAGAGGCGGGATTTCGCAGCCCGGCCGACCGACCGACGGGAACCCAGCACACACACACGTCTCCCCCAGCGGAAAGGGGTCGGGGTCCTCTCCGGAATTTCCCTCTCCGGAATTTCCCTCTCCGGAATTTCCCTCTCCGGAATTTCCCAGGATCAGCTTTAGCTATTTAAAAAACAAAACAAAAAAAAAACCACAGGAAGAAGAAAAAAAAAAAAAAAACGAACGAACGACGAAACGCGAACGGCCAGCGAGACGAAACAGGAAGAAGAAAAAAAACAAAAAAAAAAAAAGAAAAAAAAGAAAAAAGAAGAGAAACCAAAACTTTTTTTTTTTTTTTTTTTTGTTGTTGTTGTTGGGGTAACCTTTTTTTTTTTTAATTTTTTCCGCTCTTTTTCTGGCTGGGTTTTCCTGTCGGTTGGGTTTTCCACTCCTCGGAGCAGCCGGGCCGGCCGAGGCGCCGGCCAGCCAGCGCCGCCGCCGCCGCTCTCGGAGAGAGGGGGGAACCCCCAGCAGGAAGGAAAGCCCAGCGTGGGGGGAGAAGAGAGGCGGAGGAAGGAGATCCCGCTCTGCTCCGAGACCGCTCCGAGACCGCTCCGCTCCGTCCGCGCCCGCGCCCGGCCCCGGCGGCCCCGGCAGCGCCCGGCGGCTGAGCCTCGCTCCCTTCCACCAGCACCGCTCTCCGGTGACGTGGAGCCAGCCCGGCAGGGGAGGCCGGGAAAAAAAACACAACACACACACCACACACACACCTTTTCTACAGTATTTTGGGTGCCTACCACATGGGGAAACCTTGAAGAGAGCAGATCCTAGAAGCCGCTGTTACCTCTTGTTTACAGTTTATATATATATGATAGATATGAGATATAGATATATATATATATAAAAGGTACTGTTACTACTGTACAACCTGACTTCATAATGGTGCTTTTACACAGCGGGGTGAGTCGAGACATCAGCTTCCACGTTTGCCTTACGTGCCGGGCCTTTCCCAGCCAGCGGCAGGGCCGGGGCGGCCGGGGGCGGAAGCGTCTCCATCCCGAGTCACGCAATAACCTTTTTCTGTCCCCGACGGAAGCGCCTCCTCCTCCTCCTCGGCGGTGCCCCCCTGCCCCGCCGGCGCCACCCCACAGCGTACTGGTGCTCTTCTGCGTACGTGGCGTCCGGCGGGGCCGCCGCCCGGGCCGGGGGGCCGTGCCCCTCTCCGCCTCTCCGGCGCGGGGCACGGCGCTGCGGACGGGGACGGCGGCGGCGGCGGGGCAGGGGGCACGGAGCGGTGCCGGGGCGTTCCGGGCGCGGCCGCGGGCGCCGGACCCTGGTGCTACATCGGCGGGGCCGGGCCGGCGGCGGCAGGAGGGCGATGCCCCAGCGGCGGTGTCACCCCGGTGGCGGTGTCACCCCGGTGGCGGTGTCACCCCGGCGGCGGTGTCACCCCGGCGGCGGTGTCACCCCGGCAGCGGTGTCACCCCGGTGGCGGTGTCACCCCGGTGGCGGTGTCACCCCGGTGGCGGTGTCACCGCGGCGGCCGGGCCATCGCTCCCCTGCCCGCGCGCGGTTCGGGGCGGGCGCGTCCCCTCGGTGGTCCCGGTGCGAGCGGAGCGCTGGCGGTGCGGTGCGGTGCGGTGCGGTGCGGTGCGGTGGATGGTGCTACCGGACCCGGCGGGGCAGGGATCGGTGCTGAGGGCGCGGGGAGGCTCCCGGGGGGTGGCCCGGGGGCCCGGCGCCGTCCCCTCTCTAACTGTGAAAGGCGCGGGGTGCCGGGGCCGCGCTCGCTGCGGGGTGCTGGCTAATGGCAGCGAGCCGGGGCCCCCACCTCCCCTCCCTCCTGGTGCTACTGGGGGCTTGGGGGCCCCTCTGGGTGCGGGGGGCACGGGCGGCTTTGCCGGGCAGTGAAGGTGGCAGGGCGCCGGGGCCGGGTGG
The DNA here is from genome assembly GCA_017589585.1 of Phylloscopus whistleri. NCBI lineage: Eukaryota > Metazoa > Chordata > Aves > Passeriformes > Phylloscopidae > Phylloscopus > Phylloscopus whistleri. The sequence goes on along the minus strand of JADMLD010000610.1, from coordinate 25,558 downwards.
CACAGGGTGGCACAGGGAGCCCTGCACCGGGCACAGGTCCTGCCTGCTGCTGTCGGAGCCCGTGTGGCCCCACAGCCCCGTCTGCGGGGCTGGCGCGGCCCCGGGCGTCCCTGTGTGGGGCACGGTGGGCACTGCAGCACTGCTGCAGGTCCTGCACGGCTCCGTGCCGCTGCCCGTGGGTCCTGCACGGACCCACAGCAGAGCTGGGTGCAGGTGCTGCGTGGCCCTGCAGCGCTGTTTGCAAGCCCTGCAATGCTTGGCCCTGCGAGGCCTCGCCGTGGCAAACGCGGGTCCTGCACGGCCCCACAGCGTCGTCTGTGGGTCCTGCAGGGCCCTGTGGCTCTGGGTGCTGATCCTGCATGGCCTTGAGGTGCTGGGTGCTGGTCCTGCGCGGCTCTGCAACGTTGTTGACAGGTCCTGCGTGGCTCTGTGGCTCTGGGTGCTGGTCCTGTGGGGTCGTCTGGGTGCTGGTGCTACACAGCCCTGTGGCACTGGGTGCTGACCCTGCAGGGTCCCATGGGTGCTGACCCTGACCCTGCAGGGTTCTGTGGTTCTGGGTGCTGACCCTGACTCTGCAGGGTTCTGTGGTTCTGGGTGCTGACTCTGCAGGGTCCCTGCAGTTCTGGGTGCTGGTCCTGCACAGCCCTGCAGTTCTGGGTGCTGGTCCTGCAGGGTCCTGTGGCTCTGGGTGCTGGTCCTGCACAGCCCTGTGGCTCTGGGTGCTGACCCTGCAGGGTCCTGTGGCTCTGGGTGCTGACCCTGCAGGGTCCCACAGCTCTGGGTGCTGACCCTGCAGGGTCTCTGTGGCTCTGGGTGCTGACCCTGTGTGGCTCTGCAGCTCTGGGTGCTGACCCTGCAGAGCCCTGCAGCTCTGGGTGCTGGTCCCACAGCTCTGGGTGCTGGTCCTGCACAGTCCTGCAGCTCTGGGTGCTGACCCTGCAGAGCCCTGTGGCTCTGGGTGCTGGTCCTGCAGCTCTGGGTGCTGCCCCTGCGTGGCCCTGCAGCTCCGGCTGCCGGTGCTGCCCCGTCCTGCGGCACCGTCGGCGGCTCCTGCAGGGCCGCGTGCCGGGCCTGGGGGTCCCCGCGGACCCCCGGGGGGGCCACCCCGGCTCAGCCCAGCCCGGCCCCGCGGCGCTTCCTGGGACCCCCCTGGCCCTGCTGCACCTTTGGGGGCTGGGTCCCGGCGGGCGCCGCGGCGTGGGGCTGGTGTCGGTATTGGTGTCGGTGCCGGTGCCGTGCTGGTGTCGGTGCTGTGTCGGTGCCGTGCTGGTGTCGGTGCTGGTGTCAGTGCCGTGTCGGTGTTGGTATCGGTGTCGGTATTGGTGTCGGTGCCGTGCCGGTGTCGGTGTCGGTGCCGTGCCGGTGTCGGTGCCGGGGCCGGTATCGGTATCAGTGTCGGGGCCGGCGCCGGTGTTGGTGCCAGTGTCGGTGCCGTGCCGGTGTCGGTGTCGGTGCTGGTGTCGGTGCCGTGTCGGTGTTGGTATCGGTGTCGGTATTGGTGTCGGTGCCGGTGCCGGGCCTGGTGTCAGTATCAGTGTCGGTGTCGGTATCAGTGTCGGGGCCGGCGCCGGTGTTGGTGCCAGTGTCGGTGTTGGTGCTGTGCCGGCGTCGGCGCCGGTGCCGGTGTCGGTGCCGTGTCGGTGCCGGTGCCGGTGCCGGGGCCGGTGGGGAGCAGGTTCCTGCTGGGAACAGGTGCCGGCGGCGGTGGGACCGTGGGGATGCCTGGGGCAAGAAGAGTTCAGTTTTTAACGTACCCGACTCACGTCTTTTTTTAAAAACAACAACCAGACAAATTCTGTTGCACAGCCCTAGATGAAAACTCAAAAAAAAAACACAAAAAAAAAAAAACCAACACAGAAAGGCCTAAATTCCTTAAGATCCGCCGAGGGAGTGGGGACAAACACGGTGCTAAAACATTTTATTAAAAATATATATTGTTAAATTAAGTCTGCTGTCTGGACAATGACTGTTTTGTTTCTCGTAGTGGAGTTTCAAAAGAGCACTATTATTTTACTCTTATATATTATTATTAAAAAAAAAAACAACAAAAAAGAAAAAAGGCATTTTAACTTTGTACTTGAAAAAAAAACTAAAACGAGAGATTTCATGTGTTTTAGCCTAGACATTGAAGTAGCTGACGCTTAACTATTTGTGGGAATCATGTACTCATCATCCCGAGGAATACGCGCGTAGAGCTGGTGCCCTCCCCCTCCTCTTCCTCCTCTTCCTCCCTCCTCCTCCTCCTCCTCCTCCTCCTCCCTTTGATTTGGCTCCGCCGCCTCATTCCCGGCGCCGCCGCGGCCGCCCCGGCTGCTCTCCCTCCCTCCCTCCCCTTTCCCCACCCCCCCAAAAACCCCACCCCGGTTTATTTTCTATTTCTCTCTCTCTCTCGGTTCGTCGCCCCCGTTTTGTTGTTTTTTTTGGGTTGTTTTGTTTTTTTTTTTGTCGGTTTGTTTTTTTAGGGTCGCTTCTCTATTTATTGCCGCTGAACTGTGCATTTCACGGCCGGGGGTGCCGCGGGCGCCCGGCGCTGTTGTATCTGTGTGAGTATTGCTCGTGACATAGCTGTTCTGAACTAATAAAGGTCAATGCGTGCAGCAGATGTAGGAAGTCTGTCCGTCCCGCTTCCATCCCATCCTCCTTTTTTTTTTTTTTTCTTTTTTTTTTCCTTTCGGTGCCCAGAAGAGTATAATTACAGACGAGCTCCTTTCTAATGTACTTGTGCTGGAGAACACTTGAATAAATGTCCTGTTTTGTGCAAAAACAAAAAAAAAAAAAAAAAAGAGAAAAAAAGAGGAAAAAAAAAAAGAGAGAAAAAAAAAAAAAAAACAACTCCTCTGTGTGGTTGTGTGGTCTGTCTGTCTGGCGTGGTGGGGTCCTGGTGCTGGTGGGGCTCTGGTGACTTTGGGGTCTGGGGGGCGGTGGGGTCCCAGTGCTGGAATCCAAATGTGTGGTGGGACCCCCAGGGTGTGGGGAGGTTCCCCAGTGGTGATGGGTCCCTGGCAGGTGGTGGAGTTCAGGTGATCGTGGAGCCCTGGAGAGCTCTGGGGTCCCTGTGGGTGCTGGGGTCCCTGTGGTGGGTGCTGGGGTCCAGGTGACAGTGGGGTCCCTGTGGGTTCTGGGGTCCCTGTTTTGGGTTCTGGGGTCCCTGTGGATGCTGGGGTCACCGTAGTGGGTGCTGGGTTCCCTGTGGGTGGTGGGGTCCCTGTTTTGGGTGCTGGGTCCCTGTGAATGCTGGGGTCCAAGTGGCAGTGGGGTCCCTGTGGGTTCTGGGGTCCCTGTGGGTGCTGGGGTCCCTGTGGGTGCTGGGGTCCAGGTGACAGTGGGGTCCCTGTGGTTGGTGGAGTCCCTGTGGGTGCTGGGGTCCCGGTTTTGGGTTCTGGGGTCCCTGTTTTGGGTTCTGGGGTCCAGGTGACAGTGGGGTCTCTGTGGGTGCTGGGGTCCCTGTGAGTTCTGAGGTCCCTGTGGGTTATGGGGTCCCTGTGGTTTCTGGGGTCCAGGTGACCGTGGGGTCCCTGTTTTGGGTGCTGGGGTTCCTGGTTTGGGTTCTGGGGTCCCTGTGGGTGCTGGGGGCCCTGTTTTGGGTGCTGGGGTCCAGGTGACAGTGGGGTCCAGGTGACAGTGGGGTCCCTGTGGGTGCTGGGGTCCCTGTGGGTGCTGGGGTCCAGGTGACATTGGGCTCCCTGTTTTGGGTGCTGGGGTCCCTGTGAGTTCTGGGGTCCAGGTGACATTGGGGTCCCAGCCCTGCAGCATTCAGGTTCCCAATGAGCAATGGGGTGCCAGGTGTGGGGGCTGTGGGTTGAGCCCAGCCCCCTTGGGGGCTGCAGGGCCCCCAACAGTGGGAGCTCCCCATTGCTGCCAGGTGAGCTGCGGGTCAGGAACCTGCCCAGCTCCTGCCTCAGTTTCCCCTCCAGGTGAGACCCCTGGGGCCTCCCCCAGTGCCGGCCCCCAAGGTGGTGGGGCCTGGAGCGTGGTCTGGGGTTGGTGGGTGGGCATGGGGTGGGCAGGCAGTGGCTGTGACAGCTGTGACAGCTGTGACAGGTGTGACAGGTGTGATGTGACAGCTGTGACAGCTGTGACAGCCTGGGGACCCGTGCCCTGCCGGGGGACGGTGGCACAGGGCCCTGCCGGGGTCCCCAGGCTGCTGGGGGCCGTGGTGACCTCAGCAAGGACAGAAAGGCCGAGTGCTGGGGCTGCACCCGGGCTGGGCTGAGCCCCGGGAGCGAGCCAGGCTGGGGCAGGGATTGGTCATCAATCAACTGATCAATCAATCAATCAATTGGTCATCAATCAATCGGTCATCAACCAATTGGTCATCAATCAATTGGTCACCAATCAATTGGTCATCAATCAATTGGTCATCAATCAATCAATTGGTCATCAATTAATTGGTCATCAATCTATTGGTCATCAGTCAACTGGTCATCAATCAATTGGTCATCAATCAATTGGTCATCAGTCCACTGGTCATCAGTCAACTGGTCATCAATCAATTGGTCATCAATCAATTGGTCATCAATTCATTGGTCAATCAATTGATCAATCAATCAATTGGTCATCAATCAGTTGATCAATCAATCAATTGATCAATCAATCAATTGGTCATCAATCAATTGGTCACCAATCAATTGGTTACCAAGAGCAGCCCTGGGAGGGGGAGGGGGTGGGCAGGGGGCCGGACACAGCCCAGCCCAGAGCCCCCCAGCCCTGGGCTGCCCCCCAGCACGGGCAGCAGGAAGGGGCGGCCGTGCCCCCCTGCCCTGCCCTGCCCTGCCCTGCCCTGGTGGGACCCCAGCCCCAGAGCTGCCCCTGCCCCAGGAGGGAGCAGTTTGGGACAGGAAGGTGCCGATTCCAGCCTGGAAGGGGCAGATCTGGGCCTGGTTTAACCCATCCCGACAAAATCTCCTGGATTTTGGGAAGAAGCGACTGCTGGAACATGAGCCACAGTCAGGCAGCACCCCGGGGTGTGGACACAAGGCAGCTGTGGCCACCCAAACCCCCCAAATGCACCTTGTGGGTACCTGGAGCTGGGGCTGGATAAACTGGTGCTGCTGCCCAGCTGTGGGGAAGGTAAATTCAGTGATCGGACACCCAGGGCAGGCAGCAAAGCTTGGGGAGAAGGATGCACCACCAGGAGAGGGTACCCAGAGTGAGGAACCCACCAGGAGTGGGTACCCAGAGTGAGGAACCCACCAGAGGCACCACCAGGAGGGGATACCCAGCATGAAGAACCCACCAGAGGCACCACCAGGAGTGGACCCAGAATGAAGAACCCACCAGAGGCACCACCAGGAGGGGGTACCCAGAGTGAAGAACCCACCAGAGGCACCACCAGCAGTGGGTACCCAGAACTAAGAACCCACCAGAGGCACCATCAGGAGTGGGTACCCAGAGTGAGGAACCCACCAGGAGGGGACACCCAGAATGAAGAACCCACCAGGAGGGGACACCCAGAGTGAGGAACCCACCAGAGGCACCACCAGGACTGGATACCCAGAGTGAAGAGCCCACCAGCCATGAGGACGCTGGGCAGAAGATAAGATAAATCTTATCTTATATCCGAGATAAGAAGCTGATAAATGCAGCTGGGGGCTGAGCTGGGTGTGCCCCAGCAGCAGGAAGGGTCACTGCAGCAGGGGCAGCTGCCACCCCTGGCCCAGAGACACAGAAATCCGAGAGCAGAGTAACGCTGAGCTTGGGATTAATTAGCATAAGGATGTGATTAACCAACGGAAGGTAAACTGCTAATTAACTACTAATTAACAAGGGAACTGTGTAACTCGTAGCCAGTGGAACAAATTCCTTCGCTAAAATGTGTAAAACGTGGAAAGGTTTGGTAGTTGGGACAGGGCTCTGTGGATCAGCCCCCCCAATTTCTGTGCAGAGCTGTGAGCCCACCCAGGGTGCAGGAGGAGCCAGGGAACGCTGCTGGATCCACAGCTGGGACTCTGCCCCTCTCTCTCTGTCCCTCTCTCTCTGTCCCTCTCTCTCTGTCCCTCTCTCTCTCTGCCCCTCTCTCTCTGCCCCTCTCTCTCTCTGTCCCTCTCTCTCTCTGCCCCTCTCTCTCTCTGCCCCTCTCTCTCTGCCCCTCTCTCTCTGTCCCTCTCTCTCTGTCCCTCTCTCTCTCTGTCCCTCTCTCTCTCTGTCCCTCTCTCTCTGCCCCTCTCTCTCTGTCCCTCTCTCTCTCTGCCCCTCTCTCTCTGCCCCTCTCTCTCTGTCCCTCTCTCTCTCTGTCCCTCTCTCTCTGTCCCTCTCTCTCTGTCCCTCTCTCTCTCTGTCCCTCTCTCTCTCTGCCCCTCTCTCTCTCTGTCCCTCTCTCTCTCTGTCCCTCTCTCTCTGCCCCTCTCTCTCTCTGTCCCTCTCTCTCTCTGTCCCTCTCTCTCTGCCCCTCTCTCTGTCCCTCTCTCTCTCTGTCCCTCTCTCTCTCTGTCCCTCTCTCTCTGTCCCTCTCTCTCTCTGTCCCTCTCTCTCTCTGTCGCTCTCTCTCTGCCACTCTCTCTGTCCCTCTCTCTCTCTGTCCCTCTCTCTCTGCCCCTCTCTCTCTGTCCCTCTCTCTCTCTGCCCCTCTCTCTCTGCCCCTCTCTCTCTCTGTCCCTCTCTCTCTCTGCCCCTCTCTCTCTCTGCCCCTCTCTCTCTGCCCCTCTCTCTCTGTCCCTCTCTCTCTGTCCCTCTCTCTCTCTGCCCCTCTCTCTCTGCCCCTCTCTCTCTCTGTCCCTCTCTCTCTCTGTCCCTCTCTCTGCCCCTCTCTCTCTCTGTCCCTCTCTCTCTCTGCCCCTCTCTCTCTCTGTCCCTCTCTCTCTGTCCCTCTCTCTCTGCCCTTCTCTCTCTGTCCCTCTCTCTCTGTCCCTCTCTCTGCCCCTCTCTCTCTCTGTCCCTCTCTCTCTCTGTCCCTCTCTCTCTCTGTCCCTCTCTCTCTGCCCTTCTCTCTCTGTCCCTCTCTCTCTGTCCCTCTCTCTCTCTGCCCCTCTCTCTCTCGGCCCCTCTCTCTCTGCCCCTCTCTCTCTCTGTCCCTCTCTCTCTGTCCCTCTCTCTCTGTCCCTCTCTCTCTCTGTCCCTCTCTCTCTGTCCCTCTCTCTCTGTCCCTCTCTCTCTCTGTCCCTCTCTCTCTCTGTCCCTCTCTCTCTGTCCCTCTCTCTCTCTGTCCCTCTCTCTCTCTGCCCCTCTCTCTCTCTGTCCCTCTCTCTCTGTCCCTCTCTCTCTGTCCCTCTCTCTCTCTGCCCCTCTCTCTCTCTGCCCCTCTCTCTCTCTGTCCCTCTCTCTCTGTCCCTCTCTCTCTCTGCCCCTCTCTCTCTCTGCCCCTCTCTCTCTGTCCCTCTCTCTCTGTCCCTCTCTCTCTGTCCCTCTCTCTCTCTGCCCCTCTCTCTCTCTGCCCCTCTCTCTCTGCCCCTCTCTCTCTGTCCCTCTCTCTCTCTGTCCCTCTCTCTCTGCCCCTCTCTCTCTGCCCCTCTCTCTCTCTGCCCCTCTCTCTCTCTGTCCCTCTCTCTCTGTCCCTCTCTCTCTCTGTCCCTCTCTCTCTGTCCCTCTCTCTCTGTCCCTCTCTCTCTGTCCCTCTCTCTCTGCCCCTCTCTCTCTGTCCCTCTCTCTCTGTCCCCCTCTCTCTCTGCCCCTCTCTCTCTGTCCCTCTCTCTCTGTCCCTCTCTCTCTGCCCCTCTCTCTCTGTCCCTCTCTCTCTGCCCCTCTCTCTCTCTGTCCCTCTCTCTCTGTCCCTCTCTCTCTGTCCCTCTCTCTCTGTCCCTCTCTCTCTGTCCCTCTCTCTCTGCCCCTCTCTCTCTCTGTCCCTCTCTCTCTCTGTCCCTCTCTCTCTGTCCCTCTCTCTCTGTCCCTCTCTCTCTGTCCCTCTCTCTCTGTCCCTCTCTCTCTCTGTCCCTCTCTCTCTGTCCCTCTCTCTCTGTCCCTCTCTCTCTCTGTCCCTCTCTCTCTGTCCCTCTCTCTCTGTCCCTCTCTCTCTCTGTCCCTCTCTCTCTGTCCCTCTCTCTCTGTCCCTCTCTCTCTCTGCCCCTCTCTCTCTGCCCCTCTCTCTCTGTCCCTCTCTCTCTCTGTCCCTCTCTCTCTGTCCCTCTCTCTCTGTCCCTCTCTCTCTCTGTCCCTCTCTCTCTCTGCCCCTCTCTCTCTCTGTCCCTCTCTCTCTCTGTCCCTCTCTCTCTGCCCCTCTCTCTCTCTGTCCCTCTCTCTCTCTGTCCCTCTCTCTCTGCCCCTCTCTCTGTCCCTCTCTCTCTCTGTCCCTCTCTCTCTCTGTCCCTCTCTCTCTGTCCCTCTCTCTCTCTGTCCCTCTCTCTCTCTGTCCCTCTCTCTCTGCCCCTCTCTCTGTCCCTCTCTCTCTCTGTCCCTCTCTCTCTCTGTCCCTCTCTCTCTGTCCCTCTCTCTCTCTGTCCCTCTCTCTCTGTCCCTCTCTCTCTGTCCCTCTCTCTCTCTGCCCCTCTCTCTCTGCCCCTCTCTCTCTGTCCCTCTCTCTCTCTGTCCCTCTCTCTCTCTGCCCCTCTCTCTCTGTCCCTCTCTCTCTCTGCCCCTCTCTCTCTGTCCCTCTCTCTCTGTCCCTCTCTCTCTCTGTCCCTCTCTCTCTCTGCCCCTCTCTCTCTCTGTCCCTCTCTCTCTCTGTCCCTCTCTCTCTGCCCCTCTCTCTCTCTGCCCCTCTCTCTCTCTGTCCCTCTCTCTCTCTGTCCCTCTCTCTCTGCCCCTCTCTCTGTCCCTCTCTCTCTCTGTCCCTCTCTCTCTCTGTCCCTCTCTCTCTCTGTCCCTCTCTCTCTGCCCCTCTCTCTGTCCCTCTCTCTCTCTCCACTTTCCCATTTCTTTCTATCCCCTCAAGTTCATTCTGATGTGAACCCCACATTGCTGACTTTGGCACGGGGTCTCATTTGCAGCTTAATTCAGGCAGAGGCATCTCTCACTAATTGTAATTAATAAATCTGAACAGATCCAAGCAGCACCAGGAGCTGGAGCTGCTGCAGAGAGCCCAGAGGAGCCCCAGAGCTGCTCCAGGGCTGGAGCCCCTCTGCTCTGGAGCCAGGCTGGGAGAGCTGGGGGTGCTCACCTGGACAGGAGAAGCTCCAGGGAGAGCTCAGGGTCCTAAAGGGGCTCCAGGAGAGCTGGAGAGGGGCTGGGGACAAGGGACAGAGGGACAGGAGCCAGGGAATGGCTCCCAGTGCCCCAGGGCAGGGCTGGCTGGGATTTGGGGCAGGAATTGTTCCCTGGCAGGGTGGGCAGGCCCTGGCACAGGGTGCCCAGAGGATCCCTGGCAGTGCCCAAGGCCAGGCTGGACACTGGGGCTGGGAGCAGCCTGGGACAGTGGGAGGTGTCCCTGCCAGGGCAGGGGTGGCACTGGGGGGGATTTGGGGTCCCTGCCAGGGCAGGGATGGGATGGGATGGGATGGGATGGGGTGGGGTGGGATAATGGGATGGGATGGGATGGGGACATCAGGGTGGGGGTGAAGCAGGAGGTCCCCCAGCCCCGTGTCCCCACCGCTGCAGCAGCTCCAGCAGCGCAGCCCAAGGGCCACATCCGTCACCCCAGGTGTCCAGTGCCACCAGCCCGCCAGGCTGCTCACGGGGGGGATGGGGACAGCACCCCCTGCCCTGTCACCCCCTGCCCTGTCACCCCTGCCCTGCCACCTCCTGCCCTGTCACCCCCTGCCCTGTCACCCCTGCCCTGCCACCTCCTGTCCTGTCACCTCCTGCCCTGTCACCCCTGTCCTGTCACCCCCTGTGCTGTCACCACACCGGAGTCCCGGGATGTCCCGGGGTGTCCCGGGTGTGTCCCGGGTGTGTCCCGGGTGTGTCCCGGGTGTGTCCCGGGGGTATCCCGGGTGTGTCCCGGGGGTGTCCCGGGTGTATCCCGGGGGTGTCCGGGTGTGTCCCGGGGGTGTCCCGGGGGTGTCCCGGGGGTGTCCCGGGTGTGTCCCGGGTGTGTCCCGGGTGTGTCCCGGGGGTGTCCGGGTGTGTCCCGGGGGTGTCCCGGGTGTGTCCCGGGTGTGTCCCGGGTGTGTCCCGGGTGTGTCCCGGGGGTATCCCGGGGGTGTCCCGGGGGTGTCCCGGGTGTATCCCGGGGGTGTCCGGGTGTGTCCCGGGGGTGTCCCGGGGGTGTCCCGGGGGTGTCCCGGGGGTGTCCCGGGGTGTCCCGGGGGTGTCCCGGGGGTGTCCCGGGTGTGTCCCGGGGTGTCCCGGGGGTGTCCCGGGGTCACCGGGGTCTCCTCGCGCTCTCCGTCGCCACGGCAACGGCGCGTGCAGGTGGCGCGGGGGGCGGGGTCCCGGGCCTTGGCCCCGCCCCCTCCGCCTGTCAATCAGGCCGCGCGCAGCCCACCCTGCTGGGGGCTCGGCCCCGCCCCCCGGCGCCAGGGCGCGCCGCCATTGGTCCGGGCGCGGCCAGGCCCCGCCCCCGCGGCGCAGGTTCGGGTGAGCGGCGATCGCGGCCGGAGCGGCACCGGGAGCGGCACCGGGAGCGGCACCGGAGCGGGAGGTACCGGCGGGGCCGGGCGGGGCCGGGCGGGGCCGGGCTGGGCTGAACCGGGCTGGGCAGAACCGGGCTGGACCTGGCTTGGCTTTTCCTTTCTCTCGCCGCGGACCTTGCTCGTTATCGCGACGGGTCGGACAATCGCGACAGGTGCGTGTGTTTCGACAGGCGCGGGTGAATGGACAGGCGAGGATGGAGGGCAGCGCCCGGCCATCCCCGCCCCTGGGCGCCTCGCGGGTATCGCCGGGCGGAAAAGCCGCCGCCCACCTATGGCGACACACCTGTCGCGACAGGGCGATGGTGTCGCGACAGCGCGAGGGGCTCGCCTCGGCGGGATGTAATGCCGGGGGACGGCTGCTCCTCCCCGAACGGGCCCGGCTCCCCTTGTCGGCGCCCTGTCGCGATGGGAAGCGGAGCAGCAGGTGCACGGGGCACCGGCGGAGCGGGGAGCCCCGGGGCGGCGGCGGGGGCGCGGGGGGCGAGGGGCGGCGGGGCTCCCGCCGGGCCCGGCTCATTCATTGTTCCGCGGGTCTCCCGGGCGGCCCCGCCCCGGCTCGGAGCATCCTTTGTGCTGGGCGGCCCCGGGCTTTGTCTGCCGAGCCGCCCCGGGCCGGCCGCACCGGGACCCCCCCGCGCCCCCCGGGAGCCGCACCGGGACCCTCCCCGCGCTCCCCGCACCGCGCTCCGGGGCCCCGCGGCGGCGGCACCGCCCCCGCGCCTCGCCCGGGCCCGGCCCCGGCCCAGCCCCGCGCCCCGCACCGGGGGGGCGGCCCCGGAGCTCCGGCGGGGACCCCCGGCCCGGTCCCCCCGGTGGGGCGGCACCCCCGGGTCGGTGACCGCCGCTCCGGCCTCCCGGGGGGCAGCGCCGGGGGGGGACGGGGACCCGGGAGCGGGGATGGGACCCCCCCGCAGCCCCCGCAGCCCCCGGCGGGACCCTCCGCAGCGCCCCGCGCCCGCTCGGGCGTGGCCGCGCGGTTCCCGTTCCCGTTCCCGTGCCGTGCCGGGCCGTGCCGTGCCGGGCCAAGGTGCCCGCGGGGACGGGGAGCGCCCGCAGCATCCCGGGCTTGGCGGCGGCGGCTCTGACAGAGCAGCATCCTCATCCTCATCATCCTCATCCTCATCATCCTCATCCTCACCCTCACCCCCCGCCCGCCCAGCGCGGCCCCGCGGGGCTCCGGTCCCGGCCGGGGCGGTGCCTCGGTGGCCCCGCATCGCCTCCCGGCCCGGGGGGGGCCGCTGGGACCGCGGGGCACCCACACCGGCCCGGGGGTGGCGGGTCGGTGTCCCCGGGGTGACAAAGGGCGGGGCGGGCGCGGGCAGGGTGGGCTCCGGGGGTCTCGGCGGCGCAGACAAAAGCGGGGGGGCGGCGAGGGGGGCTCCCCCCCGGCCCGGCCCCACCGCGCCGCACAATGCGGCAGCCCCGGCACAAAGGCCCCGCGGCCGCCCCCCGCCCCAACAGGTGCCCCCCGCAGCCGCAGCCGGGGCCGGGGTCCCTTTGTCCCGCCGGGGTCGCAGCTGTCCGGGCCGCCGCGGCAGCCGGAGGGGCTCGGGGGGGGCTCGGGGGGGCTCGGGGGGGTCCGCCCGCCCCCCCCGGAGGGGCCGCGCCGCTTTGTGCGCCGGGGAGCGGCCGCCGCCCGCCCAGCCGGCCCGGCCCGGGGGGCTGCGGAGCGGGCGGGGCGGGGGTCCCCGGGGTGGCCCCCCCGGTGCTGACGCTGCGTTTCTGCCCTGCCCCGGAGGCCGTGCTCTGGCTGGAGGCTCCGGACACCGCCGGTGATGGATGCTGGCCGGGCCACCGCGCTGCGGAGCCCGCCGGGAACGCCGGCCAGGGCCCCGGGGCGCCGGGACTGCGGCCACCGGGCTGGGGGACAGAGGGGCAGAGCCCCTGGGGGTGCTCGGGGTGAGTCGGGGGGGCACTGGTGTGAGCTTGGGGGGCACTGGTGTGAGCTGGGGGGTCTCTGGTGTGAGCTGGGGGGGCACTGGTGTGAGCTGGGGGGGCACTGGTGTGAGCTGGGGGCACTGGTGTGAGCACTGGCAGTGAGCTGGGCTCGCTGGTGTGAGCACTGGGAGTGAGCTGGGGGGGCACTGGTGTGAGCTGGGGGCACTGGTGTGAGCTGGGGGCACTGGTGTGAGCTGGGGGGGCACTGGTGTGAGCTGGGGGGGCACTGGTGTGAGCTGGGAGCACTGGTGTGAGCACTGGCAGTGAGCTGAGGGCACTGGCGTGAGCACTGGGAGTGAGCTGGGGGGGCACTGGTGTGAGCTGGGGGGGCACTGGTGTGAGCTGGGCTCGCTGGTGTGAGCTGGGGGGGCACTGGTGTGAGCACTGGGAGTGAGCTGGGGGGCACTGGTGTGAGCACTGGTGTGAGCTGGGCTCGCTGGTGTGAGCTGGGGGGGCACTGGTGTGAGCTGGGGGCACTGGTGTGAGCACTGGTGTGAGCTGGGGGCACTGGTGTGAGCACTGGTGTGAGCTGGGGGTCTCCGGTGTGAGCTGGGGGGGCAGCGGGAGCGCTGGGTGTGATCCGGGGACAGGGAGGGTGAAACGCGGCCACAGCTGTGCCAGGGAGGCCGCTGCGGGCACCCAGCGCCGGGCAGGGGCCCGGTGGCGTTGGGGGGACGCCGGGGCAGTGCCAGGGGCGGCGCAGGGGGCGGGGAAGGAGCCGGGAGCGGCGGCGGCGCGGGGGCAGCGCGGTGGCAGCCCCGTGGGTGGCTCCGCCGGGGCCGAGGCCGCGGGCGGCCCGGGGAGCTGCCGGCTCCGCTCTGGGCACGGCCCCGCGTGTGCCCCCGGCGCTGCCCTGGCCCCTCGGCAGCCCCGCAGCCCCTCTGCCGTGCCCACGCCCCTCCTGTGCCCCCTTTCCCCTCTCCCCCTCTCCCCGTGCCCGCTCCCCGTGCCCGCTCTGGCGGTGCCGGGTGCCGCCGGCGTTCTCGTGCTCCGTGCTCCAGATCCGTCAGCGCGGCCCCGCTTTCATCTCGGGAGCGACGCGCCCGACCCAACCCCCGCTCCGTGCCCGCCCCCCCTCCGCCCCGTGCCCCCCGTTCCTGTCCCCCCCTCCTCACCCCTGGCTCCCAACGCCCCCCACCCATCCCAGGCGTGGGGCAGCAGCTGGGGGGCGGCGGGGGGCACGGCAGCCCCGGGTGGCGGTGCCCGGGGTGCCACGCTGGCCTGGCACGCTGCTCGGGGTCCCTGCCACCCCCCCCCGGCCCCTCGGGGGTCCCTCAGCAGCCGCAGCTGCGCCTGCCGGGGACATTCCCGGGGCGGGGGATGGCTGCCTGCAGGACCCCGGCAGCTGCCGCTGCTGCTCCGTGCCGAGCCGGGGGCAGCGGGGCACGGCGCCAGCTGGCACCGCCAGCACCCCCCGGGCAGCCCGGGGAGGGGGGCCGGCCCAGGGAGCCCCCCCCAGTGCACTGGAGCAGCTGCAGCGGCCTGGGAGTGCCCAGCTGCCCCCAAAGCCCAGCCCAGCCCCACGGGCAGCGCGGCCCCGGGGCCTGGGAGGGCGCTGGGACCCCCTGGCACAGCTCCGGGCAATGCCCCCAGAGCATCACTGGCCTGGTCTCAGCAGCCACCCGAGGCTGTCGCCAGCCTGTGCAGTGGGGACAGCGGGGACAGTGGGGCAGGGCTCTCTCTGTGGGTCTCCGCAGCCCTTTGGGGGTCCTGCTGGGGGGTCCCAGCCCCCCGGGTGGGCACAGCCGCCACGTGCTGTCCCCGCCCTGCCGGCTCGATGGGGTTTGACCTTCACCGAGTGACCCATCGATCGTGTCTGGGGCTGCCCCCGGCTGCGGGGGGCTCGGGGGGGGGGGCTCGGGCAGAGCTGGCACCTCACGGGGCTGCGGGCAGAGACCCCCGGGAGCGGTGCCAGCCCTGGAGCCGTCCGTGCCGGTGCTGGTCACTCACAGGGACAGGGTGGGTGCTGTGGCTTTGTGGGGACGCCCAGCGGTGTCCCCTGGCACGTGTGGCAGTGACAGTGGGGGTGGCAGGGGCAGTGGCAGTGGCAGTGGCAGTGGCGGTGGGGGTGGCAGTGGCAGTGGCAGTGGCAGTGGGGGTGGCAGGGGCAGTGACAGTGGCAGGGGCAGTGGCAGTGGGGGTGGCAGGGGCAGTGACAGTGGCAGGGGCAGTGGCAGTGGGGGTAGCAGGGGCGGGCTCTGCCCCAGGTGCGGGTGCAGCCGGGGGGGTTCCCGGGCAGCGGGGGCAGCCCCCAGCCCCGTGCCGGGGCCCCTCCTCCGCGCGGATTTCCCGGGATAATCCATCGCCGCGGCCCGTGGAGGATGCGCGGCTCAGCCCCGCTGACTCCGGGGGTCACCTCGGGCCGGCGTGGGGCAGCGCGGTGACCCCCGGCCCCCCGGGGAGGGGGGAGCCGCCCCCCCAGCGCCGCCTCTGCCCCCCCGCAGCACCATGATGGCCAACGCGGCCACCGTGCGGATCCTCATCAAGGGGGGCAAGGTGGTCAACGACGACTGCACGCTGGAGGCCGACGTGTACATCGAGAACGGCATCATCCAGCAAGTGGGCCGCGAGCTGATGATCCCGGGCGGGGCCAAGGTCATCGACGCCACCGGCAAGCTGGTCATCCCCGGCGGCATCGACACCAGCACCCACTTCCACCAGACCTTCATGAACGCCACCTGCGTCGATGATTTCTACCACGGCACCAAGGTAGCCCCGGCCCCGGCCCCGCGGGCACCCCGGCGGCAGCGGCGGCAGCTCGGCGGGAGCGTGGTGGCGTGGCACCGCCTGTCCCCGTGTCCCCCCATCCATCACTTCTCCTCGCTGTGACAACCCCTCCCGGGCGGGTGGCAGCCCGTGCCAGCTCGGGGACCCTCCCGGTGCCGGTGGCACCGCGCACCGAGCGTCCAGGGCCGGCCCAGGGTTGTCCCTGCAGCTCGTCCCCTGTCCCCGCACAGAGCGGCCTTTGTGCCGGGCCAGCGCCGGCCGTGCCTGGCCCCGGGGCTCCCGCTGGCCCCGGGGAAGGGACGGGAAGGGCCCGGTGCGGCCGCCACACGCCGGGCCCGCTCCCTGCCGCTGTCACCCGCCCGGTGGCACCTCCCGAGAGGGCTCCCGGTGGCCAAAGGAGCTTTGGGGATTAGCGGGGCCGGGGTGAGCCGGGGACAGCGGCGGTGCCACCGCGCCTGCCCCGCCGCCCACGCTGCTGCCGCGGTGCGGGGGGGGAGGCTCCGGGCTAGGGGGGGGCTGCCGGGCCCCTCGGCACCCCAAATCCCGTGGTTGGGGCAGGGTGGGGCTCTCCAGATGTGCCACGCACCCAGATGTGCCGCTGCCATCTGTGGGTGCGGGGGTCCCCGCCCGCACCCGGGACCCCCGCGTGTCCGTGGGCAGCGCCCAAAGGTGCTGCGGCAGCACCTGGGGGCTCACCTGGGGCGGGGCGGGGATGAACCCTGACCCCCCCTCCTCGACCCCCGCGCCCCCGCAGGCAGCGCTGGTGGGCGGCACGACGATGATCATCGGCCACGTCCTGCCCGACAAGGAGACGTCGCTGCTGGACGCCTACGAGAAGTGCCGCGGCCTGGCCGACCCCAAGGTGTGCTGCGACTACGCCCTGCACATGGGCATCACCTGGTGGGCGCCCAAGGTGAGTCCGGCCCGGCCCGGCCCGGCCCGGCCCCGGGAGCAGCTGCCGGGGCTAATTCCCCCGCCCCGCTGATCCCATTAGCTGCCCCGGGGGGCGGGCTGAGCCCCCGGGACGCCTTTTGAGCTGCCCCGAGCAGCTTTTGGCTCAGGGGTGCCCCGGGGTCCCCCAGCCCCACAGCCTGACCCCCGTGGGGGCCCACAGCCCGTCCCACGGCGCTCTCAGCCCCTGCGATCCCCTCCGAGGGGTCAGACCCGGCTCCCGGCGGTGCTGCAGGGAGACCCCGGCCCCTGAGCCCCCTTCCAGGGCCGGAGGGATGGGCTGGGCACCCCATGGGGGCAGGAAAATCCCCTCTGCTCCCCCCCCAGCAGCTGTCCCAGCCCCCCAGCCCCTGTCCCCCCTGTGGGGCGGGGTCCCGCTCTGAGCCCCCCGCTCCCGGCGCAGGTGAAGGCGGAGATGGAGACGCTGGTGCGGGAGAAGGGGGTGAACTCCTTCCAGATGTTCATGACCTACAAGGACCTGTACATGCTGCGGGACAGCGAGCTCTACCAGGTCCTGCGCGCCTGTCGCGACATCGGCGCCATCGCCCGCGTGCACGCCGAGAACGGCGAGCTGGTGGCCGAGGTGAGGGGCCGGGGGGGGGACCCCCGCGGGCAGCCGGCGGGGGGCGGCGGGACCCCCAGCCTGACCGACCCCCTCCCCAATTCCGCAGGGAGCCAAGGAAGCGCTGGATCTGGGCATCACGGGGCCCGAGGGCATCGAGATCAGCCGGCCCGAGGAGGTGGGTGACGGCGGTGTCGCCGTGTCTGTCACCGCGGCGGTGTCACCGTGTCTGTCACCGTGGCGGTGTCACCGTGTCTGTCACCGCGGCGGTGTCACCGTGTCTGTCACCGTGGCGGTGTCACCGTGTCTGTCACCGCGGCGGGGGCACGGGGGGTGGGGCTGGGGTGCTCCGGGACATCCACAGAGGGGCCACCGCCCGCCCCCCGGGTCACCCACGCGGCCGCCGGTGCCACCGCTGTGTGTCACCCGTGTCACCGGTGTGTGTCACCCTTGTCACCGGTGTCACCACCGCGGCGTGTCACCCGTGTCACCAGTGTGTGTCACCTGTGCCACCGGTGTGTGTGTCACCTGTGTCACCGCCACTGTGTGTCATCGGTGTCACCGCTGCCGTGTGTCACCCGTGTCACCGGTGTGTGTGTCACCTGTGCCACCACCGCTGTGTGTCACCCGTGTCACCGCCACTGTGTGTCACCCGTGCCACCACTGCTGTGTGTCACCCATGTCACCACCGCTGTGTGTCACCTCTGTCGCCGCTGTGTGTCACCTGTGCCACCGCCGCCGTGTGTCACCCGTGTCACCCGTGTCACTCTCTCCGCAGCTGGAGGCCGAGGCCACGCACCGCGTCATCACCATCGCCAACCGGGTGAGTGCTGCCGGGCCTGCCCAGCTGGGGGGGTGTCCCTGGGTGTCCCTGGGTGTCCCTGGGTGTCCCCGGGGGTCCCCGGGTGTCCCTGGGGATCCCTGTGGGGCCGGGGGGACACAGCAGCACTGACCCCTCCCCGCAGACCCACTGCCCCGTGTACCTGGTGAACGTCTCCAGCATGTCCGCGGGGGATGTCATCGCTGCGGCCAAGATGCAGGGTAGGGACAGGGTGGGGACAGGGTGGGGACAGGGCTGGGGACAGGGGTGGGGACAGGGAGGGGACAGGGAGGGGACAGGGGTGGGGACAGGGGTGGGACAGGGGTGGGACAGGGGTGGGGACAGGTAGGGGACAGGGTGGGACAGGGTGGGGACAGGGTGGGGACAGGGCGGGGACAGGGCGGGGACAGGGCGGGGACAGGGTGGGACAGGGTGGGGACAGGGTGGGGACAGGGGTGGGGACAGGGCTGGGACAGGGGTGGGACAGGGTGGGGACAGGGAGGGGACAGGGGTGGGGACAGGGCTGGGACAGGGTGGGGACAGGGAGGGGACAGGGCGGGGACAGGGGTGGGACAGGGTGGGGACAGGGGCGGGGACAGGGCTGGGGACAGGGGTGGGACAGGGTGGGGACAGGGTGGGGACAGGGTTGGGGACAGGGGTGGGGACAGGGTGGGGACAGGGTGGGACAGGGTGGGACAGGGGTGGGGACAGGGTGGGGACAGGGGTGGGGACAGGGGTGGGGACAGGGGTGGGACAGGGGTGGGACAGGGTGGGGACAGGGCTGGGGACAGGGTGGGACAGGGTGGGGGACAGGGTGGGGACAGGGGCGGGGACAGGGGCGGGGACAGGGAGGGGACAGGGGCGGGGACAGGGGTGGGACAGGGGCGGGACAGGGTGGGGACAGGGGTGGGACAGGGTGGGGACAGGGGTGGGGACAGGGGTGGGGACAGGGGTGGGACAGGGGTGGGGACAGGGTGGGGACAGGGGTGGGGACAGGGTGGGACAGGGGTGGGGACAGGGTGGGGACAGGGGTGGGGACAGGGGCGGGGACAGGGGTGGACAGGGGTGGGGACAGGGTGGGGACCTCCCACCCCAACACACCCCTGGGCAAGGGGCACCTGTGTGGGCACAGGAAAACCCCGGGCACACCTGGGCACACCTGGGCACACCTGGGCACTGGGGAGGGTCTGGGCTCGGAGGGGGGTGGGGGCTGTGGAGCTGTGGGGGTGCAGAGACACACGGACACCCAGGGACACGGGCAGGGACAGACAGACGGACACAGGAACCCCTGTGGGGCTGTGGGGCTGTGCCCTAGCACAGGTGAGAACACCTGGTTCCCAACCCCCAATGTTGACACACAAGTGACACACTGGACACACGTGAGCACACACAGGTCACACACAGGTCACAAACACATGAGCACACAGGTCCCACACATCACACAGGTGAACACACACAGGACAGAGGGCTCACACCCCGATGGGAACACATGCGTGCTGACACGGGTGTGCTGACACACACAGTGCACACGCAGTGCACACCCGTGTGCCCCTGGCACGCCCGCTGCCCCCCCACCCGCCCCTTGCCCACGCGTGTGCCTCCCCCGCAGGGAAGGTGGTGTACGCAGAGACCACCACGGCGCACGCCACGCTCACCGGGCTGCACTACTACCACCAGGACTGGTTCCACGCCGCCGCCTACGTCACCGTGCCGCCGCTGCGCCTGGACACCAACACCTCGGCCTACCTCATGAGCCTGCTTGCCAAGTGAGAGCCAACCCGGGCACCTGGGTGTGCCCCGGGCACCTGGGTGTGCCCCACGGGTACCTGTGTGTGCCCTACGGGAACCTGTGTGTGCCCCATGGGCACCTGTGTGTGCCCCACGGGTACCTGTGTGTGCCCCGGGCACCTGTGTGTGCCCCACGGGTACCTGTGTGTGCCCCGGCACCTGTGTGTGCCTCACGTGTACCTCTGTGTGCCCCACGGGTACCTGTGTGTGCCCCACAGGCACCTGTGTGTGCCCCACGGGCACCTGTGTGTGCCCCACAGGCACCTGTGTGTGCCCCACGGGCACCTGTGTGTGCCCCACGGGTACCTGTGTGTGCCCCACGGGCACCTGTGTGTGCCCCACGGGAACCTGTGCCTGACCTGGGCACCTCTGCCTACCTCATGAGCCTGCTCGCCAAGTGAGAGCCAACCCGGGCACCTGTGTGTGCCCCACGGGTACCTGTGTGTGCCCCACGGGTACCTGTGTGTGCCCTGGGCACCTGTGTGTGCCCCATGGGCACCTCTGTGTGCCTCACGGGTACCTGTGTGTGCCCCACGGGTACCTGTGTGTGCCCCACGGGTACCTATGTGTGCCCCACGGGTACCTGTGTGTGCCCCATGGGAACCTGTGTGTGCCCCACGGGTACCTGTGTGTGCCCCACGGGTACCTATGTGTGCCCCACGGGTACCTGTGTGTGCCCCATGGGAACCTGTGTGTGCCCCATGGGAACCTGTGTGTGCCCCACGGGTACCTATGTGTGCCCTGGGCACCTGTGTGTGCCCCACGGGTACCTGTGTGTGCCCCACGGGCACCTGTGTGTGCCCTACGGGTACCTATGTGTGCCCCACAGGCACCTGTGTGTGCCCCACGGGTACCTGGGTGTGCCCTGGGCACCTGTGTGTGCCCTACGGGTACCGATGTGTGCCCTACGGGTACCTGTGTGTGCCCCACGGGTACCTGTGTGTGCCCCATGGGAACCTGTGTGTGCCCCACGGGTACCTGTGTGTGCCCCATGGGAACCTGTGTGTGCCCCGGGCACCTGTGTGTGCCCCATGGGAACCTGTGTGTGCCCCACGGGTACCTGTGTGTGCTCCACGGGTACCTGTGTGTGCCCCATGGGAACCTGTGTGTGCCCCGGGCACCTGTGTGTGCCCCATGGGAACCTGTGTGTGCCCCACGGGCACCTGTGTGTGCCCCACGGGCACCTGTGTGTGCCCCATGGGAACCTGTGTGTGCCCCACGGGTACCTGTGTGTGCCCCATGGGAACCTGTGTGTGTCACACGGGTACCTGTGTGTGCCCCATGGGAACCTGTGTGTGCCCCACGGGTACCTGTGTGTGCCCCACGGGTAACTATGTGTGCCCCACGGGTACCTGTGTGTGCCCCGGGCACCTGTGTGTGCCCCATGGGCACCTGTGTGTGCCCCCCTGGCACCTGTGTGTGCCCCACGGGAACCTGTGTGTGCCCCACGGGTACCTGTGTGTGCCCCATGGGCACCTGTGTGTGCCCCACAGGTACCTGTGTGTGCCCCACGGGAACCTGTGTGTGCCCCATGGGTACCTGTGTGTGCCCCATGGGTACCTGTGTGTGCCCTATGGGTACCTATGTGTGCCCCACGGGTACCTGTGTGTGCCCCATGGGTACCTGTGTGTGCCCCATGGGAACCTGTGTGTGCTCCAGACACCTGTGTGTGCTCCAGACACCTGTGTGTGCCCCACAGGCACCTGTGTGTGCCCCGGGCACCTCTGCCCACCCCAGGCACCTCTGCCCACCCCGGGCACCTCTGCCTGCCCTGGACACCCCTACCCTGCCAGCCGCCCTCCCCGGGGCCATCTGGGCACCCTGGTGTCGGCAGAGCCGGGTGTCTGTGCCACCCCGGGTGCCAGGCTGTGCGTCCGTGCCCCCACCCCAGGCGCTCTGCTCCCCCGGCCTCCAGGCACCTCCTCCTTTGGGCACTCCGTGGGGTGGGCAGCGGGCACTCTGCACCCCTGGGAGCCACCTCTGTGGGTGCTGCACTTCCCACGTGCTCGCTGAGCACCGGGGCTGTGGGTGCTCCAGTCGCCCACTCCCTGCCTGGCTGCTCCTTCCCCCGGGCACCCCGTTCTCCAGGCACCCCGTGGTGTGGGTGCCCCATTTCCTGGGTGCCCCATTCCCTGGGTGCCCCATTCCCTGGGCGTTTTGCTCCCTGGGCACCCTGTTCTCCAGGTATCCCGTGGTGTGGGTGCCCCATTCCCTGGGTGCCCCATTCCCTGAGTTCTGGGCTCCCTGGGCACCCCATGGTGTGGGTGCCCTGTTCCCTGGGTGCCCCATTCCCTGGGTGCCCCATTTCCTGGGTGCCCCATTCCCTGGGCATTTTGCTCCCTGGGTGCCAAGATCTCCAGGCACCCCATGGCAGGGGTACCCCATTCCCTGAATTCTGGGCTCCCCAGGCACTCCATGGTGTGGGTGCCCCATTCCCTGGGCACTGGGCTCCCCGGGCACCCCATGGCAGGGGTACCGCATTCCCTGGGCACCCCATGGTGTGGGTGCCCCATTCCCTGGGTGCCCCATTCCCTGGGTGCCCCATTCCCCGAGTTCTGGGCTCCCCGGGCACCCCATGGCAGGGGTGCCCCATTCCCTGGGCACTGATCTCCCCAGGCACCCCGTGGTGTGGGTGCCCCGTTCCCTGGGTGCCCCATTCCCTGAGTTCTGGGATGTGCCCCATTCCCTGGGTGCCCCATTCCCCGGGTACCCCGTTCTCCAGGCACCCCGTGGTATGGGTGCCCCATTCCCTGGGCACTGGGCTCCCCGGGCACCCCATGGCAGGGGTACCGCATTCCCTGGGCACCCCATGGTGTGGGTGCCCCATTCCCTGGGTGCCCCGTTCCCTGGGTGCCCCATTCCCCGGGTGCCCCATTCCCCGGGTGCCCCATTCCCCGAGTTCTGGGCTCCCCGGGCACCCCATGGTGTGGGTGCCCCATTCCCTGGGTGCCCCATTCCCCGGGCGCCCCATTCCGCGGGTGCCCCATTCCCTGAGCTCTGAGCTCCCCGGGCACCCCATGGCAGGGGTACCGCATTCCCTGGGCACCCCATGGTGTGGGTGCCCCATTCCCTGGGTGCCCCATTCCCTGGGTGCCCCATTCCCCGAGCTCTGGGCTCCCCGGGCACCCCAAGCCGCCCCGGCAGTGCCATCCCCCGCTCCCCGTGTCCCCCCCCGCAGTGACACACTGAACATCGTGGCCTCGGACCACCGGCCCTTCAGCACCAAGCAGAAGGCCATGGGCAAGGAGGACTTCACCAAGATCCCGCACGGCGTCAGCGGCGTGCAGGACCGCATGAACATCATCTGGGAGCGCGGCCGTGGTACGGCACCGCCCGCCCGGGGGGCTCGGGGGGGTGGGACATCCCAGGGGGGTCACCCCCGGCACGGGGGCGGTGCGCAGGGAGCGGGTCCCGGCAGGATGCTGACCCCGCAGCGCGCCCGGGGTTTTTGGGGGGGGCTCGGGGGTGAGAGCCCGGCAGCCGCTGACCCCCTCTCGGGGGCAGGTGGGCGGGAAGATGGACGAGAACCGCTTCGTGGCCGTGACCAGCTCCAACGCCGCCAAGCTCCACAACCTGTACCCCCGCAAGGGCCGGATCATCCCGGCGCCGACGCCGACGTGGTGGTCTGGGACCCCGAGGCCACCAAGTAGGTGCAGCCCGCGGGGTGGGGCGGTGGGGCCGGGCTCCCCGTGCCCCCCGCTGACCCCCCCCGTGCCCCCCCCTGCCCAGGACCATCTCTGCCAGCACCCAGGTGCAGGGCGGGGACATCAACCTGTACGAGAACATGCGGTGCCACGGCGTGCCGCTGGTCACCATCAGCCGCGGGCGCGTGGTCTACGAGAACGGCGTCTTCATGTGCGCCGAGGGCACCGGCAAGTTCTGCCCGCTGCGCTCCTTCCCCGACATCGCCTACAAGAAGCTGGTGCAGCGGGAGAAGGTAACGGGGGCGGCGCTGGCACTGCCCTGCTTGTGCCCTGGTTGTGCCCTGGTTGTGTCCTGGTTGTGCCATTGCAGTGCCAGAGCCGTGCCAGAGTGGTGCCCTGGCCATGCCCTGGCCGTGCCCTGGTTGTGTCCTGGTTGTGTCCTGGTTATGCCCTGGGTGTGTCCTGGTTGTGCCGTGGCAGTGCCCTGGTTGTGCTCTGGCCGTGCCCTGGCAGTGCCCTGGCAGTGCCCTGGCTGTGCCCTGGCAGTGCCCTGGCAGTGCCCTGGCTGTGCCCTGGCCGTGCCCTGGCCTTGCTCTGGCAGTGCCCTGGTTGTGCCCTGGTTGTGCCCTGGCAGTGCCCTGGCTGTGCCCTGGCTGTGCCCTGGTTGTGTCCTGGCCGTGCCCTGGCAGTGCCCTGGCAGTGCCCTGGTTGTGCCCTGGCAGTGCCCTGGCCGTGCCATCACGGTGCCATCGCGGTGTGGGGCGGGGCTGCACCGCGCTGGCTGCTGGAGGGGACACGGGGGCGGTGGCTGTGCCAGGGCCAGAGCAGGGGCTGTGCCGTGCCGGGCCGTGCTGGAGCGCGTGGCAGGAGCAGAGCGGGGACAGGGGCACCCTGAGGGTCCCCGTGTGACAGAGGGGTCCTCGCCGGCACCCTGGCAGTGCCAGGGGACAGGGGCACCCTGAGGGTCCCCGTGTGACAGAGGGGTCCTCGCCGGCACACTGGCAGTGCCAGGGGAGTTGTCCCGTGGTTATTTCCAGGCTCCCCGTGCCCCCCATCCAGGCTCTGCCCCTCGCTGGCTCTCCCGGGGCAGCCCCACAGCTCGGGGTGGCCCCGGTGCACCGGGACAGGGACACCCGGGGCAGCCCCACAGCTCGGGGTGGCCCCGGTGCACCGGGACAGGGACACCCGGGGCAGCCCCACAGCTCGGGGTGACCCCCGGTGCACCGGGACAGGGACACCCCGAGGCAGCCCCACAGCTCAGGGTGGCCCCGGTGCACCGGGGGTCACCCTGAGCTGCGGGGCTGCCTCGGGTGGTCGTGGTGCCGATGCTGCGGGGGAAGGGGGCAGCCCGGGGGGCTCCGGCACGGGGAGGGGATGGCAGCGCTGGGGCGCTCGTGGGGGGCTCTGCGCGCCTGGGGGTGGGCACGGGGCACCGCGTGGGTTTGGCTTTGCTCGGCTCGGCTCGGCTCGGCTCGGCTTCGCCGGCGGGATGGGCGAGGGGCTGCTCTGCCAGGGCCACCCCACCTGCCCCAGCCCCTGCTCCTGCCCCAGCTCCTCCTGCTCCGCCCCGGGAGCCCCCCAGCCCGCCCAGCCCCTCTCCGAGTGCCCCCTCCCCAGCCCCAGCCCCCTCCCCAGCCCCTTCCCCGCCCCCGGCCCGTCCCCCCGCGGCCGCTGATGCTCTCTCCGCTCTCTCCCTGTCGCTGCCCGCAGAGTCTGAAGCTGCGGGCTGTGGATCGCAGCCCGTACCTGGGGGACGTGGCCGTGGTCGTGCATGCCGGGAAAAAAGAGCCGGGGACGCCGCTGGCCGATACGCCCACCCGGCCGGCCACGCGACACGGGGGCATGAGGGACCTGCACGAGTCCAGCTTCAGCCTCTCCGGTAAGAGCGGGGGAGCTCCCCGGGGCAGCCCCGCCCGCCCACGGGGGCTCCCGGCACCGGCCGGGGACTCGGCCCGCCACCCCCGGGGTGTCCCCGTGTCCCCGTGTCCCCGTGTCCTCCGCCACCTCCCGGGGTGTCCCCGTGTCCCCGTGTCCCCGTGTCCCCCGCCACCTCCCGGGTGCCACCACTGCCAGCGCAGGGTGTGCTGGCACCTGTCCGCTAGGGCTGTCCTGTCACCCCTTCTCAGGCTGTCCCCCCCTTCTCAGGTGTCCCCATCGCCCCCGCAGGGTGCTCCCGCTGCCCCCCCGAGGTACCCGGCCATCCCCACATCCCCCCCAGGGACCCCGGCCATCCCCCATCCCCCCCCGAGGTACCCCGGCCAACCCACACCCCCCCCGAGGCCCAGTGCCCCCCATCCCGGGCAGGGAGGGGCCCTGGCAGAGCACGGAGCTGGGCAGGGCTGGTCAGGGCTGGTCAGGGCTGGTCAGGGCTGGTCAGTGGTCACTGCTCAGGGCTGGTAACTGCTCAGGGCTGGCCGGGGGTGTCACAGAGCCCCCGCTGTCCCGGGGGGGTCACAGAGCCCCCGCTATCCAGCGGTGCCGGGGGGATCACGGGGCACTGCCCAGCTGCCCCCCCACCCCCGACCGTCCGTGTGTCCGGCAGGTTCTCAGATCGATGACCACGTTCCAAAACGAGCCTCGGCCCGGATTCTCGCTCCCCCCGGGGGCCGGTCGAGCGGCATCTGGTAGAGCCGGGGCGCTGTGCCCCGAGTGAGGAGCAGCGCCGCCCCCAGCGCCCCCGGGCCCC